>CM051506.1:6020363-6092798 GCA_028031935.1 Paedocypris micromegethes
TTTTTTTTTTAATAAACGACGCCTATCGTTCCCGAAAAAGACCGGAATTCCTTACCAATCACATTCCGAGGCGTCACAACATTTTTGCGTTCCAAATAACAAATCGCACACTTTTGATTTGCACTCCAAAAATGGCCACGGTATTTATTATGCTGTTCTAAACTAAAGTTGTGATAATGAGTATTATTACGTGTGTAACTATTTTTTCTTAAACGATCTTTTGAAGTTCGATCGACTGTTTTTGAAAAATAATTGTTGGTTTTTATTTTAATTGTGAAAATAGGGCATAGGGGACATTTATTGAGTGGAACACACCCAGCATGTCAAAGCTCTACCAACACCTGTTTCAAATCAAATTAACCTGCAAAAACTAAGCAGATTAAATCATATCTGTCATCATTACTACTAATCTTCACCACAAACGGCACGAGTCTTTCATCGATTGTGTTTGTTTATTCAAAAGAACAGTATTCAAAACGGCACCTACCGTTTAGGTGAGTTTCGAGCCACTCGTGTTTTCGTCAAACTCCACATTGATTCTTCAGCCTGTGATTCCAAAGCCAAAATGAACGAAGTTTTCAGATTAAGCCTCGCTTCTCGTGGCTCGGTCCGCGGAGTTCTCCCACACCATCTCCAAAGTTTCAGAAAGATTACATCGAGTTTAAACTGTGTCGAGCAACTCCGTTTTCCAGAAGGTTGACATGCAACCGGCGAACAAGCGCGAGAAATCACGTCGCGTTTGGCGGCAGATCAACTTTTTCAGACACCGATCCGGCGACTGACGTGCACGCGAGAGTTGGATGATTGGAACGTAAATTCTTTTATCGTTAAACTAAAGCTTAATTCAGTGACTGTAAGGTCTTCGTGGAGAAGCTTCGCTGTAAGGTATCTTCTTTGAAAGACAATGAAGAGGCATAAGCCAGTGGGAGTGAAAGAGGGCTGGTTTAGAAGAAGAAGAATGATCGGAGTAAAAGAAGACATTATGATGGAACGGTAAAAAAAAAAAAAAAAAAAACGGACGATGACCATCTGGTGGAGGTGGGTGTCTAACTTTGTTTATAACGAAATGCACAACAAAGTGGAAAATGGTGTGTAACGTCAATTAAATTTGTTTTCAACATTTACCAAAAATTGGCATTCCAAGCCATTGTTTACAAACTATTTAACTTGTTTCAGCATCATTTTAAAAGGATTAATATGTGTTTCTCTGAACCTCTTTACTTTTACTTTTTTGCAACCTACTGCCCCGCAGTTTGATGAAGACGAATAGCTTTATCTCTCCTCCTTTTACCTTGTAGAATATTCCATCCCCACCAAAACCCACTTCTCCTGAAAGTTTGAAAAGATGAAAGGATAAGGAAAAGAAAGGAAACAAAAGAGAAAAGTGTTGAGTTACAACCCTACCCCTCTGAGACCGTCTGTGAATGAGTTTGGGGATGAGAGAGATGTGGAGGAGAATAAGAGAATGACAGAGGTACAGAAAAGAGGTTCTGAACAGGTAACAGGGAGCCAGTCTGGAACTTCATATTTTACGTACACAAACACATATGCGAACACACACACACACACACACACACACACTCACGAGGACCTAAATGTCCTTTTATCTAATCAGTGCTGTCTTTTTGGAAAACCGTTTTTTCCTTTTGGCATTTAGCATGGTACACTCCCAGTCCACCTCCTTAACACTGTTCCGTCTATCAGGTTCTGTCTGAACTTGTTTTGTATGCTCTTAGATATTTCATCCTCGGGGCATATTGGTGAGACTGAAGTAGTGAGTGAGAGTCGACGAGGGCCACAGAAATGGAGAAGGACTGAGAGTGAGGAGTCGCTGAAGTATCGAGATGACAGACGAACAAAGGCAGTAAAGGAGAAGACGATACACACTACAATGGAAGTACAAAAGCTCTACTACTGTAGAACACATGCAATCAAACAGCAAAACGGCGCATGCACACGACCCGATCAAGTATTTATCCCAACCAGCCACACTTGTTTTTGTAAAAATGCCATTTTCTACTGCGCAGTCTAAACACTCAAGGCAACTCGTCACGGAAGAACCACGTGCGCAAACTGACGCAGACGCAAAACCTTTTGAAAAAAATGACTCATGCCGAACTCATACCACTGAAAGGTCTTGCATAATGTGTCAAAAAACAATTTGACAAAACCCATTCACAATTTCAGGATCAAGGCAAAGAAATTCCCAGTTCAGAAATCAATGCAATAACAATCCGTAACCCGGCCATTACGGCAATTATTGGAAATAGCCGAGCTGTCATGTCCACTGCCCACAAACACCTCACACGCACACTTGGCTCTTCTGTGTCAGAGCTTATTGTTGGGAAGCGATGTCATCCATTCATTAGACAACCTTCATTCTCTGTTTTCCTAGCATTCATCACTTCCCCTGATCATGTTCATCACATCCCGATGCACCTCATGAACCCACCACTCTACCTTACATTACCTCGATTTTCCTCGGGCTCTATTCGTTCTCTCTCTCTCTCTCTCTCTCTCTCTCGACATGTGGTACCAATTTCAGTTCTAATGCATCGCTCATTGCAATCTGACCTAATTAGCCTCTGTCGTGTGGTTTCACCCTCGGTAGCGTCGACTGAGACAGCCTAGAGGTCAGAGGTCAAGGGTCGTTTGTGGGAGTGGGAATCAGATGAGGGGGGGCGACGCCCTTTGATTGATGTCAGTTCCAGAAGCCTTATGGGCGTGTTCCTTGGTGGTCGGCTTAACGTATAAGTGCTATTCCTTTCTCCAGTATTTGGGATGAGAGGAGGCTAGTGAGGCTTGAAATTGGATTTTGCAGCGAGACAAAGGGGTCAAAGGGCACGGGTCAAGAACATGGATATATATTGCGGGTTTTCAAACATTCACACATGCGTGTTCAAACACACAGGCTATCGGGGAGATAATCCATAATCTTGAATGCTTTAGGACGCCAGGTAGAAAGTCAGCTCACCTCCGTGAGAGGAAAACAGTTTGAGCGGGGGACTTAAGAGGGGAGATTGATTTTTGGAATGTCCTAATTATGGGAACAGAGAGTCTAACTGGCTTTTAATCTCTAATGGGAAACAGCTTCATATGGAACGGAAAGGCGGACAAAATGGTTGAACTTTAAACGAAATGATGCTTTTCTAAAGCACATAATAGTGTGGCGTCATGCTGTGTGTGTTTGCTGTAAACCGATATCATTACAACTCATAGGCGCCGCTTTTTTATATTCTCAGCCCAAGTCCTGCTTTTTGATTCTCATCACACCAATAAAAGGAAAGCTGAAGGTAAAAGTGAAAGAAGCGTTTTAAACGGCTTTGAAGCACTTTTTAGCTGCACACTGTGCTGCCGTTGCCGCTGGCATGTGTTAGCCTTTCACATCATCTTAAAGGCTTTGTGTTTCCCCTCGATTGGATGTCTATTTCACAGGTTGGGTCCTTGAGATGAGCCGCTTTTGTGTTGCTCTGAGGCCTTTCTAAGTGTTGGCAACTGATCATTTTTTAGTTCCTTCACTGATCATATTTTGCATTGAGTCACAGGAAGTTGATGGCAGTTTTGGGCAGAAGGCGGGACACAAATGGATTGGTGGCCTACCACTCGCAGAGCAGGACACACAGACACACCCATGTACATTCTCAATCACACCGATTTTCCAGACTCCAATTCCCCTGAGCACAAGTTTTTGGACTGTGAGAGGAAACCGGAGACCCAGAGGAAACTCACGCGAGTCTCAAACAATCTGAATTTCACTGGACAAGTGCATTAGAGGACACACTGAAGATCTGTTGAACTTCAACGAATATTTCGGAAAGAATTCAGAAAAAAAAATTTTTCCAACACTTGAGATTTCTGAGTTTTTTCTGTCAACCTCAGATTGAGCCAATTTTAAAGCTGAGGTTTTCTTTATTGCACACATAAATTTCAATACATCGTATTTAAAATTAAATTTTTTGTGGGTAGAAGTGGATGTAGAAGCACCAGCTCACAGAATTGATGAATGAATGGTTTAAGAGTTGCAGTAGTGGTGTTTGGTCAAAAGTGAATTGAGCCGTGCAGTCCTGCCTAATGCTTTTTACCTTATAAACGTGCTAATAAAAAGGATGACAGCTTGTTAAATTCAATTGGATTTTCTTCACATGTTGACTGCACAGGAAGAAACTGATTTTCAAATGTCAAATCCTGAAAGTATGTGCGTGGATGTTTTTAGCTGTACTCCCGTGGTCACGGAATCTGTTTCATATTATTGTGTGTCAGGCTAATTATTTGGAAGAAATGGAACAAAAAGCAGCGTACAGTTACAAACTGTTCAGAGTTTGGTTTCGTCCAGGACATGCACAACTCTTCAAAGGGAAAACAAGAATAATCTGTTTCTCCAAACTCACTGATAAAAATCCATGTTGCGCAGGAAGCACAACACGTTCTTCTCCGAAAACTCAAATAGATGCATATTTGCTGATTCTTCATCGATATTGGTATATTTTACTTTGGTGAAAATGGTTGCGATGTCTTTAGATTTTAATTCGAACTTCAAGTTCAATTTTGCCAGTTGGGGTTGTGCGGAGTGTGCTCGTTCAACATATGTCCGTGTGGGTGTCCTCTGGGTCTCCTGTTTCATCCCAAAAAATCTAATTCAAATTTTATTGGTGTAGTGAAATGTGTTTTTTGGTCGTTTCAGCTTAAAACCTAGTGATGGGGGAGGTACAACAAAATGTGCAAGAGGGAAAATACAATAAAAAAATTAAGAAATAGAAAACAATAAAACAGGGTATAAAGATAAAATATGTTATTCAAAATGTGCAAAGGAAATACCAAAGAGGTTAAAAAACAATAGAAATACGCTACAAAATCCCCAGGCCAGAAACAATTGGAGTGTGGAAAAATGCTCATAGGTGTGTATGTGTGTCCTGCTCTGTAATTGGCTGGCCACCTATCATCATGGCCCATCAGGTTGTGTCCTGCCTTCAGGCCCAGAGTTTGACCCAGGAATTGAAAAGTGGTTTATAAAATGGACAGACGTATATTTTGTAAAGCGTCACTTCTGTTTAACTGCTGTTTAAGGATTTTTGTGGATAATTTTTATCTTTGAAGTTTTCTTGCCGTAGACTCTTGATTCCAATTTATTTCAAGAAAATTCTACCACATCTTTGTCCTTTTACAGGTCAAGGCAGAAATGACACGCAGATATTAAAGTGGAATCAGCATTTAAACATTAGAATCCCCCCCTTCATACATATTGAATGAGAAATGTAGTAGCTTGTAAATTTTACTCACTATACAACACCCAGTGGGCTAGAGTTTCAGCGGCGGACTTTGTGTGTGGAGCACTGTAGCAATTAGCCGGAGATAGACTTACAGCCAATCCGCTTCACAAAAGACGGTCAGAGCGAAAGAAAGCGAGAGATGGGCCGAGAGGCCGCTCCGATTCTGTGGCTCTCCTCTGTTCCTCCATCTGTCGCTCCTCTGGGACGGGGTGTGTGATTTAGCCTGGAATGTGTGCACACTCGGTTTTTTTTAAGTGGATTTTTAAGGGTGCGTGGTCGTGAGGCTTTTCACGAGAGAAAAAAAAGTGGCATATTAACTTTACTGACTCCCAGTCAGGGATGTGTTTTTCAGATCAGGAAGCTCCAGTTTATCTCACGGATGCTCAAAAGCAGCTGCTCCTGTAATGGATCATTTAGCATGTCTGGGGTTTCTCTGCTTCTCGACAGCTTTCAACAAAAACTCGAATAGCTGTGAGCTAAAATCCTCATTGGGCCTATAGTGCTGACATCCTCCGTCAGCAATCTGTTTCTCAGCGGATGGTGTTAGAGATATATTTGACATATAATATTCCTTCTTATCCTTCAGCATCACTCATCATCAAAGTACCGATTAGAAAAAATGAAATGCGAATATCTTCATTTTCAGATCTTCACATCAGACCGAAAGTCTCATATGATGAATTAAAGCAAGTCTTATTGTGGAACAAAGCACATGGTTTTAAACAATCTATATGTGTTCTGATGGAATTGCTTCTGTGAAGGGGTCCGCCTCTTTTTATGGCTGTGAAAAATGCAACAATCACCAGATTTTATGAGCAGCAAGGTAAAGACCAGTTAATCAATCTCTGCTAGTTTTTAAAGGCGTGACTAATTTTGGGAAGCATGTATTTGTAACTTTGCATTAAATGCAAATCTCTTTTCTTTGCTCCGCCTCTGTTAATCTCTTGAACGCCTACACGAGGAAACAGAGCCACGTCGCCCCCCAGTGTACGGACATGAGAAATATTACGTATACGTATTGATTCATGTGAAATTAAAACCCCCACACTAATATTTATTCATTTATTTATTTATTTATTTATTTTTTGCTTTTACATTATTGTATTTTCCAGCTTTTTTCTTTTTTTTCCAGATTTTTTTTCCCCCCAAAAATGTCATTTAAGGTTTCTATCCACCCCACCCAATTAATGGTGAAATAACCTGATAGATTTTTTCATTTGTTAATGTAGATTTTTTAAATTGATTGTGAACTCAGTATAGTGAAACTTTCAACAGAATTTTACTTTTGAACATGACGAGTCGAGAACCTAAATCAAAGTGAAAGAGCAAGACTCAAGACTTTTTTATTAATCTGCTATTTCTCTCATCTGACAAAGAGTCTCTCACTCTCTCTCTCTCTCTCTCTCTCTCTCTCTCTCTCTCTTTCTTTATCTCTTTCTCACTTCATTTTCCCCTTCCAACCCATCCTCTCTACATGCTTTCTCTTTCCTGATGTCTTCTTATTGGGAGGGAGACGGCTCAACATTGCAGGTACGGTTATGACATAACTATTATTTTACTGCTAATCTGGTCTGGTCTGGTTTGGAATTCTTGTCAGTTTTTGATGAATATTTATGTACATGCAGAATTTGCATAGTATGTTTTTGTCAGATTTATGTTTTGGGAATGCCTTTGTAAAGAAGGTTTTTGACAAGTGACATGAGGCTGAGGGTTGGCAGATTAGGATTGAGAGAACAATTAATCTGACTCTTAGTTAAAGGGTTGCCAGTCCAGGATCACTAGCTAAATTTTGGGTTCGTGTTGCACTCATTTAATTGCAAAATTATGTGACAATATACGTTGCATTACGTTTTTAAATGTGTTTTCTGTGAATAAATATATCAAGGGCTTTTGGTTTTTCTGGATCTCAGAAATTGAGGAAACAACTTCCCACTGCAAGAGCGGGCGAGAAGCGAGATTGGGATTTATAAATAGCAAAGTATTAGCAGGGTGAGGCGAGCAGATGTGACAGACAGTCTGTGCTTAAGGAGTTCAAACAACAGATTAATACACTCAGATTATAGTCAGTGATCGAGGGGTAGGGGACGGGTTTGGGGGGGATGCTGAGCATGTTGACCCCACACATGTTTGACAATGGAATAAACTTCCTGACGCACTTCCAGTGTGTTCAAGTGTCCTCGATGACCCCCACTGTAAATCCAGGCATTTTTTAAATTATTGCATTCTTTATTCTAATATTTTAATTAACGTTTCTTTGTTTGATTGTGCCTACGTTAATGCTGTTATGCTGATACAAAGCGCTCCAGCAAAGTAATTAAATTAATATTCCTTGAAGACATTGTGCTGTTTAATCCTGTGTAGTCTGTTAAATTATGCATTTATTGTATAGGACACACATATTTTGTATAAAAATTATTTAAAATGTGAAATTTGAAATCTACTTAAAAAAATTAAAGTAGGAAACGAGACAACTTTGTTTTTCATTTTAAAAATGAAAAGTGAAAAGCTGTGATTTGCTCGTCGCGAACGTTTTCACACAAATCCACACAAATTTTCCGCAGCGTGAGTGAAGATTCTTTTGATTGCTTAAAAACATGAACTATAATTTTCTTTACCATGTGTAGTTTTCAGCGCACGTCTAATGTTACTTTTTACTGAAATACGTTGGTTATGTAATGCTGTATAGGGTTATACGTGGTTAGGTAAATTCTTATAGATTGTGCGTGTGCGTGGATCGTGTCTGCTTCCATTTTCTCACTGAGGCAGGGAGTTATGGGATTATATCTCTATCCCTCTGCAAAGCCCACACCAAACAATCAACCTCAGGAATTAATCCTCACACACTGATCGCATTTTTAGACCTCCACACACACCCTTGTCATCAGGGCTTAAATGACAAAATCTGAAGGTGTGAAAATCCTAAAACCCCGCGTTTGGAATTACACGTCATTATGTATAAGAGAGAAAAAAACTCACTAAAAGCCTACCTGACTAATGCATTATGCAAATGCTCGGAATTCGCCAATCGTTTCCGTGTTTCAGAGCCAATCAGAGCTTTGATGACGCCAGCATCTGCGCTTAATTAAAAAATGGCGGGCGGAAGTAAAGTATTAAAGTTGCATTAAAGTGTAAAGGCTATAGTTAAACTATTTAGATTAAAAGCATATCCGTATGGAACAGTGTGGGCACGCAGCGCCATTAAAGCAATATCACTCTTAGTGCGTAAGTCAAATGATTAATACGGCTATTATTGATCATATACATTAAAATTTATAATTTTACAAAACTAAAACCTGGTAACTGACAACAAGTTAGCAGGTTCAAAGTAATTAGGTCAACTGTTAGAATTGCCAAACTAGCACTGAGAACATTTCAAGGCTTTTAAAGTGTTAGAACAGAGTGCGGAAATGAAGCTTCCGCTACAGTAGATTAAATCCCGTTCTAATTGTAAAGTCTCTCATGTCTAATTCTTGTGCTTCCTGGGTGACTTTTCTTTGGGATTTCACTGTATATTCTCTAGTCCTGAAGAATGACTTCCATAATGTCATGTGCATGAAATAATAACGTATAAGTTGAAGTTATTGCGTTAACTTTTCTTGCACCTTTCTCGTTTGTTACAAATTTTTTACGGATTTGTATTACGATTTGTGTTACGAATTCTGTAAACGTCCAGGTTTCCTAAATACAAAAATTCTTACTATTATAAAATAAACCATGAGAATAATGTTTTGTTTTATGTGAGAGTTGCCTTTAATGATGGATTAAGGTGCAACAGTGTCAGACTGTTCCAGAAAGTAACAGTAGCCACAAAATCATCATCACACAAAGTCTGTCACAATGGTTTTTTTTTTTTTTTTTTTTAATATACTGTGTAGCTTAGTGAAAGTACATTCCTGACCCCTTCAGAACAGGTTTAAATACTTATCTGGTTTGCATAAAACCATATCAGAAGCAGAGGCAACGTCAGGAGCGTTTCATGACATCAACCGCAGAAGTTCTTGCACGTTTCTCTATACAACTATTATTTTAACTGTTGGCTTTAACACACCAGCCAGTCTCACATCACCAGTCTTTACCTGAAATGACTGGATGGTTATTTCGAGTTATAGTTTATGTCATTTCCCTTCCCCGGTTGGGCTGCTAAAGCTGTTAGATCTGGTTTGTCGATCCTGGTGGTTTTCATAAATCAATCCGGATTGGTGCAGAAGAAACGGTCATGTGCTTTATTGGGGGAAGGGTGCGTTATGACACAGCGGCTCATCTTAGAGACTTACATCATGGCTTAAGAACAGAAGAAGCGCTTTGATTTGTTTTATATGGAAGATTAATTAGACCTACAGGTTAGTTAAAGTCTAAACGTGGCCTACATGGTGCTTTTCCTTGAAATTTGGAAATGATAGTTTCCCATTTGGTGTTTCGTCTTTGCAAATCATTTATTTAACGATCACTTGGACTTTTTTTACTCTTATCATAATCTCTTAATTTTCCTGTGATCAGCAGAGATCACAATGTCGCTTCTTGCGCAAAGCTATTGCGAGCGAGGCTAATTCCGCTCTGGAAACTAAAAGTGGTCACTACAATTACGGATTGAGATTTTAAGAGCGGTTCATTTGGTTGTGTACCTGCCGTTCACTGTTTCCTGTGTGGGAACGTGGAGACCTTCGTGAAAAGGGGTTTAAGCTGACAAACGCATGGGAATTTCTCTTCCCATGAGGCTTCGCAGAGGATTATGCGTGTGCAATTGAATCTTGGCCAATGACTTCCTACCCTCCCCCTTCAAAAAAGATAAAAATAAATAAATATCAGCACGCCGCCAATCCGCCTTTATGTCTGAATGGCAACTGCTGTCATAGTTTCAATCTGAGATGAAGAACAAGCAGACGAACAGGAAGGGAAACCTCGAGCAAAAGAAAGAGAGATGGAGGGCCGACGGGTCAAAGAGTCAAAACCACACGACACACGAAAACGATAAAGTCAAAGCGGCCAAGACATCCAAGTCTGGTGAGTAGTTGTGTAGCTTATCGGCGGATGAAAGAGCGGAGAATTATTCTTGACTAAAGCATCTGCCAACGGTTAAACACGCTGTCTTGCTTTTTTCGCGCAAAAGTCGCGTTTGATTCCAAACGTCTGCGCAGTCAGCACTCACTTAGCTGCGCATCAGCCGCCGTCCAGCTTCATGCAGATGTTTCTAATAGACTTTTTTCGCTTGGCAGTCGCTTCGTATTAAATCGGAGGAGTCGCGTATTATTCCCACATGGAGGTCTGGCATCGTGTGCGAATCAAGCTCGAAAAGTAGCAATTTAAGGGATTAAAGGATTTCTCTAAATGCCGAGGAGTCACAATGTGTGTCAGTCAGGCTTTTTTGTTCTGCGTTTTTATGATCAGGTATTTGAGCAACTGCGATTCAGGCCTGTGTTTTCACACCAGTCGCTTTAGAGACTCACGGAAGAGAAAAGAAAATGTGTGTGTTGTGAAGCGCATGAGTAAACTTGCAGTTTGAATGTAAAGTGTCTGGAGAATGTTGGGCTTTCAGAATCAAGTGTGAAGTTGAACTTAAATGTTCTGTAAATTGTGAGCTCAGCAGCTTTTTTTTTCTGGTTTTGCTGTGGTGGTATGTGAAGGGTCTGGCGTCCTCTTGTAAACACAAGCAGAAAGACACATCATCGCTTTTCCCTTGGCAAGCGTCTGGATCTTGATGTTATCCAGAAGCGCGGCTCAGACTTTCGTCTTCAGTCGTCTCTGAGTTCAGTGCCGTGATGATACACGCAAATACTTTGCTTTGCCATTTGCAAGCCTTTAAAACCCCTAAATACTAGTATTGTTAAGGACGGAGATCACGTGACCACATCACAATGCTGATTGGCTTGCAGAATGTGGCGTCCTAAAACCTTTCGCCACAGATTATGTTCAGCTCTGGCATGCAAAAGCAAAATTCAGTTCAAGTACATCTGATAAGCCAAACCTCACTGTAATAATGCAGTTTGGTGTCTTTAAAATGGGGACATTTTAATGAAAATACCGCCAACATTTTTCCTTTGCCTTTTCCTTTCCTCCATTGCAGATAGAATGACGAATAAACATTTGGGCAACCAGACAAGTAGATCTCCGCAAGTGGACGAGGATGTGGAGGCAGAATTAAAAGACGTCACACAGCAACAATGCGGCTGGTCATCACACAACCTGCTTCTGGCGCTCACGGTGCTCGGTGTGTAAAACGCCATCACGTCACTCCGTCAACCATATCAGTTCAACTATATGTTAACCAGTCTTCTCTAGGGAGAACGTACCATCATGTTCTAACTAGAAAGAGTTTTGTGTAAATCTTTCTGATGTTATGAGTTGGCTTAAGACTTTGCTTAAACTTTCTAAAGACTTTAATGTGAATTTCTTGGGCCAATACGTATGTGAAAAAGAAATATTTAGAGTTAGACTATTTGCTGAAACGTAGAAATTATTAATTATTGTCTAATTTATTATCATTTAGTGCCATGTCTCCCAGTTCGTTTTTCAGAAAGGTTTTCGACTCTTCGTTGTGGAGAATATTTGTCCATAAATGCAACAGTTGTGGTCATTTTTGCTTGGGACATCTCAGGAAAAAAACTGATTTGGTTGAGATTTGTCTTGAGATTTAAAGAAAGTTAGAACGTAGTGAGTAAATTGAGAACCAACTCTCATTTAAAACCAATAACAAACCTGGCAGCGTAATAAAGCAAATACAGAACAGTCATTTAAAAAAGACCAAAAAAATGTACAGGAATCTCATATAGACAAATTACCACAGATTGAAATTATGAATGTAGATTATAAAGTGAATGGTTAAAAGCAAGTGCAACAATCTCTCATTACTATATGTAACCTTTTGACAAAACAGATTATAGTTTTGTAAAATGTTCCAAAGTTTTCTGCAGAAAATGTAAAGATGATGTGACCAGCTTACACTCTTTACTTGCACTGCTAAAGGTGTGGTAGCTGGCACAGTGCTGGGCATGATGCTGCGCTACATTCCCGATCTTGGATCAAGCAGTCTGATGCTGGTCTCATTCCCTGGAGACATTCTGATGAGGATGCTGAAAATGCTCATCCTGCCGCTCATCATCTCCAGCCTTATTACAGGTTTGTTCCTATCTCCGTTTCCACGACATTGATGGATCAAAACGCAGTGCTATGCTTGTTTTCATCCCGCAGGCTTGGCCGGTCTAGACGCCCGCTCGAGTGGACGGATGGGAACCAGAGCAATGGTCTACTACATGTCCACCACAGTTATTGCTGCTATACTGGGTGTCATCTTGGTACTTGGAATTCACCCTGGGAACCCAAAACTCAGGTCAAGCTATGTCAGCTCCGCCCCCAAGAACCAAGAGGTCAGCAGTCTGGATGCCTTTCTAGACCTGATCCGAAACCTCTTTCCGGAAAACCTGGTCCAGGCCTGTTTTCAACAGGTAAACATCTGGCGTGAAGGAGTGATCTTCCTGTCATAAAAGCTTACAGGCGGTCTGGAGAATGTTGTGACATGGTTGACACTGCAAGGTGTTTTTGACAAGACATTTTCTAGATACCAAGTTGCAGAGAAAAGAATTTCTCCAAGGGGATGAATACAGTTTCAATTATTATTATTATTATTATTATTATTATTAAAATGTAATTCTTTCTTTTCAACCGTCATAAATGGGATAAACCTCACAGAAACCAGGCAAAGACTGACGATAATTAAATTACAGAGAACATTAAACACCACATATGAAACTTTATTTTTCTTTACTAAAAGTAAACCAGACCAGTTTGATTTTTGGCATAAACACACATGATACTGAGTTTAAGACAACAGAGATATACATAGTGTTTGTCTTGAGCCTCAGAATTCAAAGAAATAACCAGCATCACTGTGCTCCAAGGGGTTTAGGAATTACATATGTTGCATCCGAAGGAAAGCTACAAATTATATAGAACGTTATTATTTGTTTGTTTAATGTAGTTGGCTCAAAGCCTGACATTGTTTCTGAAATTTACAGTAAGTGAATCCATGACTGACTTTATTTCCTTGCTAAACCTGCTTGAACGCAGCTCGTTAACTTGTGGTATAAAAAAAGACGTAAATGCTTTGAATTTTCCTGATTACATTTTTTTTTATTATTCAGCAATTTTTTGGTATGTCGCTGTAGGCAAAACGTTTGTTAGATAATTTGATACAAATAAATTAGTACATGTTTTTAGGTTCATAAGGCATCTTTTGATACGTAGACATAAACACAGTAGTTTTAGTTTGTTTGCTTGCTTGTTTGTTTGCTTGTTTGTTTGTTTGTTTGTTTGGTTGGTTGGTTTTTTACTGTAAAGGCATCTATGATTTCAATAAATATTCAAGAAAAGTATGAATTGCCACCATATATTTCTAACTTCTCTTTCCAGGTCCAGACAGTCCTGAAAAAGGTAGCTATCCCAGTCCAGAACCAAACCGAGCCGATTCTCGTCAGTAGAAAGAAACTGGAACTGAAGTGGGGAATGAATGTTTTAGGTAAATGTTTTTCACTCTCTTTAAAGTGTATTGATTTTATGCAAATCATAAAACAGACCTTCGAATTGATACTGTTGCTATTACGAACTGATGTGTCTAGGTTTGATTGGGTTTTTCATCACGTTTGGCATCTGCATGGGGAAGATGGGAGAGAAAGGAAAGCTCATGTCCGATTTCTTCAACATCCTCAATGAAATCATCATGAAAATGGTTTCAATGATCATGTGGTAGGTATTGCAGCTTAATTATTCATTATAACACATTTTTATTTAATTAATTTCGTTAAGTCCAAAGTCACAGTGAGAAAGTGTGAATTGCTCACAGAACAATTATGAGACTTTAGGCAGGAACCCGAAACTTGCATTGTAAGCGAGTTTTAATAAAAGCCCATGATACAAATTTATTTTAACAATGCGATGCATCTTAAGAATGACATTCTGCAGACAAATTCCTTTATGCTGCACAGGCACGACACAGCCAGTACAAAAAGAGAAATGTTTTGCCATAAGCTAAAGGAACTGGATTGACTTAGAGAGGACATGGTGTGTTTTAAACCGAACCGATGGACAGACAGAGAGACTGAGATAGATAGATAGATAGATAGATGGATGGATGGATGGATGGATAGATAGATAGATAGACTATATCTGTCTGTCTATCTATCTATTCATAAAAAGCCTAAATAAATATTTATACATGTTCTTTTTCATTATTATGTAGGAATACATTTTTAATCTCAACTTTTTCAGTTTGATGCATACCTAAACTATACATTAGTTTTTACAACTGTGTTATGAGGAAAGAAACGTTTGTTTGATTCTCTAAAAGCGTAAAGACTTTGGGCTGAAGTCATTCCATCTGTAACTGTGTTATGTCCTTTCTCCAGTGTACAATAAACATCGTCCGTCACTTTCTGTTGGTCACGGTCAAATATTTATACACCGCATTTTAGATGAATTAAAGTTACACCGCATTAGAAGTGACCTCGGCTTCTTTGTATGTTTCACAAGTTAAGTAACTGCGTCATTTCTTGTTCCTGCATGACAAAGCAAGATTTAAGAAAGATATATATTTAAAACATTTTTTAAAGAATAGCCTACATATATTTGAAATGTAACCGGTCACTTTGGACCAGTTTTTAAAAAAAACATGTACTGTTATAATAAAGTATAATGTTAATATAAATGTTTACTTCTTGTATATTCGATGTGTACAAGGAACCTTTTTGTAATGATTTCTTTAGGGTTAATTTTGTTTAATTTTGTATGATTTAGTTCGATATTGTTTAAGAAAAAAAGCTTTATTTTGCTCTTGGTGTTTTTACGCTTTTTTTTTTTTTTTTTTNNNATTATTATTATTATTATTATTATTATTATTATTATTATACATTTTTGTATTGTATATAATTATGTATTTATGTACCATGCTGTTTTATTAACAGCTTTTAAATATTAAACAGTGACTTATTACTTTATTTATAAATTATAAATTTATTTTAGAAAATGTGTCTGTACATTTTTGTAATACAGACATTTAAATAGCTTGCTGTCTCTTTGTCTTCAGGTATTCTCCGATTGGCATTGCCTCTCTCATCTGTGGGAAAATCGCCGCCATTGGTGACCTGGAGGTGGTGGCGAGGCAGCTGGGCATGTACATGGTCACGGTCATAGTCGGCCTTTTGATTCACGGAGGAATCATCCTGCCCATTATATTCTTCGCTGTGACCCGTAAAAACCCCTTTGCATTTTACTCTGGAATCTTCCAGGCTTGGATAACCGCCTTGGGGACGGCCAGCAGGTACCGAGCTGGGATGTCACGTGACGCCGATTGAATAGCTTTGCAGCAACGACGGATTGGTCTTTTTACATCAATGCATTAATCGGACACTTTGTAACTGCTTTACAGTTAGAAATGACACTTTGTTTGAGATTTGAACCCACAGCCTCGCTGTTCAAACTCTAGCTCTAATTCTATGTAGCGGTGGAAGATCATTTGAACAATTGTTGTTTTTATTCCTATTCTCTTCTCTACTAGGAATTCTCTTCTTATCTAGGAGGTGTTTTACCAATTAAGTTATTCCCTTTTTTTTTTTTTCAAGTTAATCCAATTCTCTCCAAATTATTTCATTTTTATGTTTTTATTTAATTGAGAAATTATGTTCACTTTATTTTTATGGTTTTTATTTTTTATAGTTCATTTTAACATTCATCATTTTGCATCAGTGTCTTCTCCACTGAAATATCAAGTGATTAATCAGACTAAACGGATTGTAAAATAAAAAAAAAAACGCTATAGAGAGGTTAGTGAGTAAATCTGGGATTATGTGATGAGGCCAGACATTTTTGAACTTTAAACCAACTGTCAGATTGGCACAGACTGAGCATTTCATCTTTTTGTAGATTTGGGATTGTGAATAGCCAAGACACTGTCTACAGAAAAGCAAGGCTGTAGTGTGTGTACAGATATTTTTGATTGATATATTTTCTGTCTTTTCCAGTGCCGGAACATTGCCTGTGACTTTCCGATGTCTGGAGGAAAACCTAAAGATTGACAAGCGTGTGACCCGCTTTGTGCTGCCCATTGGAGCCACTATTAACATGGACGGGACGGCGCTGTACGAGGCTGTGGCCGCCATTTTCATTGCCCAGATGAATGACATTTCTCTGGATGCTGGACAGATAGCCACTGTCAGGTGAGGGAGACGTGGAAGTGCGTTTCTGTTGAGCGCTTTAGTTTTTCTTTTATAAATGTATATTTCTTTCATTCTGATAAAAGAACCGTTGATCAGATGTTTGAATCAAATAAAGACCCTCGTAAAATGATGGCAACAATCCTTTTATCAACTTTTATTAAATATACATTTACGATGTGTAAAGTTTTGTTTGTTTGTACAGTTTAAAGTTTAAAACTTTTAAGTTTTAAACATTTTATTGGTACTTTAAGGACTGTTGAACTTTTTTTACTTGGAACTGTCAAAATGATCCATGTTATATATTTTTTAAATGAATATTTAATTTCAATGCAATAGTTGAAACACCGTAACTTTTATTTAATCACAGTGCAATTTGACTTTTTTGTTTTGTTTTTCTTTTACCTTTTTCTAAGTGTGTGCTGCTGCTCCTTTCCTTTTTAAATTTTCATTATTTTCATTCAATTTAAGCTAACAATTGAACTACTTATGTTGAATGAATGAAATTAAGGAAATATTTATCTTTACTGCTGTTTACTTTTTGAATGCTGCATTATACTAGTAAAGATTAAATCAGTATATGAAGACTTTATGGTAAATAATTGGCAATGTTTTTGATTATAAGACAAATAAAATAATTATAAAATAACTACAAACAGATGAGTTGAACATATCTCCTGAATAACTGTACTGAATGTTTTCTTGGTTCATTAAGTTACAAGATTTTAAAAATTGCATGGTCCTAATAATGGCAGATTTGTGCAAGAAGAAAACCTTATTATTCCATTGCATTATAGTTACAGCTAAGAAAATAAACTTAAACTGATTCGCATAAATGTTTTTGATATCTGATGTCCCGTGTCACACAGATCTCTCTCTCTCTCTCTCTCTCACACCCAATATAATGTCATTTCTTCTTTTCCCCCGCAGCATGACTGCGACATTAGCCAGTGTGGGCGCCGCCAGTATTCCCAGTGCCGGTCTCGTCACGATGCTGCTGATCCTGACCGCTGTAGGTCTTCCCACGCAGGACATCAGCTTGCTCGTAGCTGTTGACTGGCTTCTGTAAGTACAACTCTGAGCACTCCAATAAAATGACTTAAAAGTCGGTCAACTACCGTTTTTTTCTGGACTATAAGCTGCACCTATATATAAGCTGCATCCGCTCTATTTAAAAAAAATATATATATAAAAAGATAAACAAGCCGCACCTGCATACTCTTTTTTTTTTTTTTTTTTTTTTTCAAATGTTTTGCAAGCCACAGATACAGTATGTATGTTTTTGGATTAGATATTTACTACAGGAACAGAACGATTTTGAATTGTAAATTTGCAAAAAATCCATTTCTAACCTGTAGAGCGAGATCGATGGCCTTCAACTTAAAACTTGCATCAAACGAACTTCTTTGTGTGGGTTCCATGAAGAAGGGGTGAGGATTTGAAAAGATTTTTGAAAAGAAGAGTTTGACAGACTGACTTATATCTGCTAAAGAGGAAGTAGCGTATTCTTCTTTGCATTTATTTTGTCTTCTTTTTATTTAGTGACTTTGATTCTTATTCCGTTTTAGAGCGGGCCTAGCGGTGGAAAAAATATCTGCAGAATAGCCGCAGAATACCTTTTGTATAAGCCGCATGGTTCAAAACCTATGAAAAAAGTAGCGGCTTACAGTCCAGAAAATACGGCAATCAAGAAGTGCGAAATAAGCCATTTTACGCAGAAGGTTGTGGCCCTTGAAAGCTGTTGTGTATGTCTTCAGTGACCGCATGCGCACCTCTATTAACGTGGTGGGCGACTCTTTTGGGGCGGGAATCGTGGACCACCTTTCGCGGAGGGAGCTGGCGGAGATTGACCGGGACAACCCTCTACCCGACGAGGATTTCGTCCCGCCACCTCCGCTCCTCTCCGACTTGGATTTAATAGACCCTCTCAAACCGCCCGAGCTGCCCCCCCGCTCCCCGCGTCCCCCAAAACTCAACCATCACGCCCCTTCTCTCACCCCTTCACAGTCTCTCTCGCATTCCATAACACACTCGCCCCGCTCCGTCCGATCTCCGTCACCTCACTCCATCCGTTCGCCTTCCCCGCGCTCCGTCTGCTCTCACTCTCCCAGACCTTTCCGGACGCATTCCCCTCGTCTTCTGCGCAGGAATGAACCTGGATACTGCATCCTGCCCACTCACGACAACCAGGCAAGACCTTCTGATCAATATGCCTATTATGATAATAATGCGTTTTATTTTTTGCATTATTTATTGAACTTTATCATTAGTGCATATATTGGACTTTTTTTTTTATATATATTTGGAATTCTATTAGTAAAGACATTATATCAAGAATTTCCTCATTGTGGGACGAATAAAGAACTTTCTTATCTTATCAATTTTATCTTATCTTGTTTTTGGTGGAAAAGTTATCACTTCTTTGACCACAGAACAAATAAACAAGAATTCTAAAAGAGTTGAGATATTTCTCCTGAATAATATATATATTTCTTCTATTGTTCAATAAATTAAATGGTCCTCAAAGTTCCCTAGTCTTGATCCATGGCTGTTTTGTGCAAGAACAAAAACCTGCTTTTTTTCTTTGAATTTCTATTTTTATTTTAATTAATTCAGAAATTTTTTCCAAAAAAATAAACGCAAAGCAAAGCAAATCAATATAAATGTGTTTGATCTTTTCGCAGATTTCCACACTTCCAAGAGGCTTTCGAGAGCGAGAGCGAAACAGAGACCGGGAAAGGGAAAGAGAACGAGAAAAAGAGATGGAGAGACTACGCGAGCGAGAACGTGACAAAGAAAGTGAGACTGAGGAGGATGAGGAGAAGGAAAAAATGATGGATGAGGGAAGCGAAGGAGAGGAAAGCGATGACACGGCCTATGATCGACGCCATGTCATCCCGCCCTGTGATCTGCCCTGAAAACATCTTGTTGGCGCCCGAATTTCTGGACAAAATCTGGCTTTTTGTGGTTGTGCGAAGAATATCGAGATACTTTTATTCTTGAAAGCGAATGTTCTCTGGCAAGTACCTTTATCGCTTCATCTTATTACTCTTAGTGGGTTTTTATTCTACTGTATTTGAACAACAAACCCAACGAAAGGCTTTTATCATTCACCGTGCATCTTTTGCCAATTCTCGATTTTTGTCTTTGACTTCCTTGTCGTATAATTTCTATAGGCTTCTGGAACACTACTGAAGGCCACCAAACACAACACCTCACTAAAAAAACAACGTCGTGCTGTTATTAAAGGAAACCAAAATTCAATTAAGCTGCTTTGGTTTTACTTTTACAGCCAATAATTCCTCCATTCGCTGTCAGTTCCACATAAACAAAAGAGGCTTCGTTCCGTAAACAGTCCCGCGTCTTTCCCAATCTCACGTTTTATGATTGTGGGGTTTTTCGCGCTGTTTGTGAAAAGGCCGTCACTGTAAGCGACAAGGAAGTTTGTCATGTAATTTCCTGTCTGCGTGTTCCACGTGAATCACGGCGAAAAATCTGTGTGTTGATTTACAAATCGACTGATGCATCAGGCATCATTACACACTTTAGAATGCGTTCGTGGACAGTCCAGTTTTAATCAGCATTTCAGTTTAATGTCTGTTATTTATATATGTGTGTATGCTTTTATAGGAATTGCGCTGGTTTTGTTTGTTTTTTATTGTTTGTTTCATTTTAATTGCAAGACAAACTATGAACTACCAAACAAGACCAGTTGTTCCACATAATAATTTGTTCATTAAAATTTTCAATGGATCAAATGGATTGTAAAAAGCTCGATGATGGTTGATTTGATGCTTTTTAGTTCTGCAAAAATAATAAATTAAAAAAAATAATTAGAATTTTCGGATTAGCAGGTTGAAACGCACTTTTAAATGTGGCCATGTTTATGTCACAAACCCTTCTGACAAACCAATCATATGTCCAAGTTTCAGAACTGACTCCGCCCACATCCAAGATGATGTTAGACTTTTGTTTGAGTTTTTTTTTTTAAATCTGAGTACATGTAATCGTATTGTGTGTTACGGCCGGTGCTTGGGAGAACATCTTAATCTCTTAATTTGCTCAAACTAATTGTGAGTTTTAAGATGAGATCATTTGTAATTAGGAGCCAAATCCTGGACGAAGTTGATTTAAAGTTGTCTTAATCTCGAAGTGAGTTTCCTTCCTTGCTGAAAGTTGATGTCAATATTGTCGTGCTGATTTCTTATTTGTCCAGTGTTTGCCTCAAACGATTTAACTTTTACTTAATCACTTGGTGTTTATCGGCTCCCAATCATGTGTTTATTATTTCAACATGAACTCTACACACACACACACACGCACTTTCCCCGGAAATGCATGTCTACGCTCCCTACTTTCCGATTTAAAGTCCTGCTTTGAATTCACATGGCCACATCTGCCTCTGTCTGTGGTGTGTATAATAAAAGCCAAACAATTCACTTACGATATATTTTTTTCGAGTGGTTTGTGTGCGAGGCTTACAGTCATTATCCGCAAGGTATTACTAGACCACCGGACACGGAATTCTCAGGATGGAGATAATTTGACGGGCACATGTTGACACAGGAGTCAAAAATGTCTGTGGTCCGATGATGAGACAAAGACATCAGGAAGACTAAATCCGCTCAAAGACGGCGAGAGTGAGCAACCGGATGGGAGAGATACGGCAGATGGCCAGAAAGACGTCAATCCCTCTGCGTTCTTCCCGGGACAGTGAGGCTGAGGAGAGATGATTACAAGGGGTCGCTGACGTTATCACAGGACGTCAGAGAGCCGGAGGATGGGCCAGGCTTAAGGCCACGGCTTTGGAGACGAGGTCCAAGAAGTCAATTGAGGGAAGGAATTGCCTCCGAACCGAGATGTTTGGCCGTTCCTCGACACTTTCATCCATCCTAGTGGATTGGACGCCAAAAACCTGACACCAAAAACATGTTGTGTATGTTGGTGTCCTGCGAGAAAGTCTACAACCTTCTCAACGTTTAAAAACGTTTCTCAACGTAAAAAAAGGTTTCCTTATATAGCCTGTGTAGACATCTACTGTAGCCTATTGTAGACAAATTGCTTCACTTGCACCTCTTTTTTCTAAGTCGCTTTGGATGAAAGCGTCTGCAAAATGACAAAAAAAATAAAAAACTGTTGGTGCCACACCGCCCTCTATAGCCGAGGCAGGTGTAGTGCGCTCGAGCCACGAAATCCCCGTGATCTGGTTTTATGGCTCCTTATCAGTCCCGTGTGTAAACCGACGTCCATTTCCGCTCCTTTCCAAGGGTTCCGACGAAGCCACTTTATGCTAAATAAACACGAGCCATGCCTCATCCTGGAATAACGTCGGCAATCGTCTCCTTCGCAAATAGCGGAGGGTCCCTCTCCCTCTCCGTCCACTTGTGTAACTCTCTGTGAGTTTTACCATCCCTGTTCATTTCCTGAAAGCAAAGTTTGTTATCGTTTTTCCTTTTCGCGCTGACGTGACTCACGGCTTCTGCGTCGGCCTGTGGTGAGCGGCCTATAAATACGGCTTGACGGCACCATGTCTTCTGTGTGGACCTTCTCGCCTCAGCACTGCTTGTCTCGTGATGTCTCCGTCACTCCAGGCGTTGTGTTTGGCGTTGTGTTTGGCTCCGTGCTGGGGCCTGTTTGTACCCGTGCAGAACGTCCTGGTGCCCTTCAGCTCGCAGGTCAGGGAACGTCTGCTTTACACAGGTACTGACCTTCTCCAAACTCTGGTAACCATGACGACGCAAAGGATGCCATCAGCCTACGTGTTTATAATAAATTCGACTTCTCCTCAGGGAACCAAAAGCAGGGACTGTTTGTTGAGATGAAAGCAGACGGCTCCGTGTCAGGATCGTCGGTCTACAGTCCCGACTGTGAGTAACTCTTGGTCTCTTGGTCTTCAGCCTGGCTTTATCAGCAAAGATAACACGCTGACGGGGTTAACAGCGTTGCCGTGAGTGGTTGAAGCTGATTGGTGGTGTTGTGGTGGCAGGTTTGCTGGAGCTGCGCTCGGTGAGAGCCGGCGAGACCGTGATCCGAGGAATGGCGACGGCTCGGTTCCTCTGCATGAACGATAAAGGCAAACTGAGGGGACAGGTAGGATCACATCTCATGGAGCTTTTGGAGACTCTAACGTTCTCAAGATTTCTCATCCTATGTTTTTTTTTCCATTACATTCAACTTACAAAATTCATTTGTGCCGAGGTCACTTTTGTGAAGCTAAAATTTCATTAAGTGGGACACATTTTGCCCAAGACTTTACGCAAGACTTCATAAATTCCAACAGATTGTTTTTTTTTTTAGAAATTATAAAATATTGGTAAGAAATGTAAGAAAAACATGTTTCATAAGTTATCGAAAAACAATAAGAATTAACACTTATTGTTAATATTGTCACTAAAGCAAAATGAGCTTCATTTACCTTTTGGGGCGAGCAACTAACGATGGAGGACAATCCCACCAAAGTTATACTGTACTGGTAAAAAAACAAAAAACAAAAAAAAGGTGAAATGAAGTATAAAAGGCTTAAAAGAAAAGCTGACATGTTGCAAGAAACGTTTCAATGTAACATGCTTCGTAACGTGAAGTTAGTTGAGGCATCAATGTATTTGACAGCATCTTCCATCTTTTTGGCTCTCAGGTGGACTTTGTGGAAAGAGACTGCGTTTTTCATGAAGTTCTTGGGGACGGCTACTCATCGTTTTATTCCACACACAACGGACTTCGCGTTTCGCTCCATCCGAAGTCTGGACAGAAGCACGGCGCTCCGCTGTCTCGCTTCCTTCCCCTGGTGACCACTCAGACTCTGAGAGAAGACCACGGCCAGTTCCAGGAGCGGACGCTTCTCCAGCAGGACGTAGACCTGGACTCGGACAACCCCTTCGGAATGGGACATCGCTCACACATACACGCTATTTTCAGCCCGAGCCTGCACCGTAAGAAATGAGGAACGCTTCTGCGCCATCGGGATGCGTGATAATTTATTCGGTTTTGTTAATTTATTTTTGTGGCCTGAAAACTATTTATTGAAGTATTTATTTATTTGCCATTATGTGAAATTGATTATTTGCAGAGTTTATTTAATTGTGAATAAAAAAAAAAATGGAACGATGAATGTCTTGAATAAATTAATTCTATTTTTATAAAGGTTTTTTTGTTTGTTTGTTTTTTTAGGTCTTCAACAAATCAGCGTGGTTTTTCGATAATGGAAAGTTTTAATAAATAATACACAAATGTGGCTCGGTGTTGCAGGTTTTCCTGAAACACACGCGGCAGATGTTACATACTGAACTAAAAGCATTTAAAAAAAACATACATTTCATTTATGTCACGTCAGCAGCGTCACTCAGAATAGCAGTGACACTTAACAGTCCAGATAAATGATGCTTAAGACTTTATCCATCTGTTCTGCGCACAAATCCCTTTTGCATTCATGGAGGCAAGTGGGTGACAAAATATGTGACATTTGAAGGGCACCCGACAACTTCCGTCCATTATTAAGCCTACTGTGTGTGTGTGTGTGTGCAGGCATTTAGGTCAAAGTGGCGTCCCGGGGGAGGTTTACTCAAGTGGTCCCGGTGGTCACTTATGGGGACCTTTGGCTAGGCCCAACAACTTTGTAGGCCTGTTTTAGGGTCTAGCTGAGATTTTAAATTAAATTGGTTAGTTTTGGTTTACGCTAGAGGGTGAGAAAGGGGAATATTTTATTGGTTAGTTTTGGAGAGGGCGTGTTGTTTTTTATGTGTCAATGATGGGACCCCACTTTGAGATTTGTGTGTGTGTGTGTGTGTGTGTGTGTGTGTATATATATATATATGTACAGTGTATACTATAGTATATACACATACATATATACAGTCCACTTTGCCTAATTACACTTTAGTGGGAGAAATTCACCCAAAAAGTCCAAATCGTATCTCATAACGAATATTTGTGCCGCTTTATTGGGACAAAATAGCCGTGTCCCAATTAACAGGAGTCGACTGTGTGTTTGTGTGTGTGTGTCCATATATAGCATCTGCTCGGCTATATTTCGAAGCGCAGTCTAACACCAAGATCTAAAATGGCACTTTGCACAAACTACAAACCGTTTCACAAATCAACACCATCGAGAGCTTCTAGTTAAGTGTAAATGTAACGGATGAAGCTTAGCCAAACATCTGGAAAACCAACGTCAACTGTTACTGTCGCCTTTAAAACCTCCAAATTGTCTTCTCGCCATCATTTTATCAACCTTTTTTCTTGTCGCAATCCCACAATTTCCTTCACTAGTCACTAGTCCAACTTCCCAGTAGAATCTCTCGTGCTTCACACTTGCGTGACCATGGGAAAAGCATTCCCGCCTTTTTGTTCTTCGGCCTGTCCGGCGCAGAGTCCAGCCAGGAGACTCCCATTGAGAGGAGCGCAAATCCCCCGATAGGCCACGCCTCCTTCCAGAGGAACGCAGTCTCCCTGCTCCTCCGGACCTTCCTCCCTCTCATCTCCATCCTCCCCGTCCTCATCCTCCTCCCAGACGGCGGTGCTGATGTGAGTGAACTCCTGGTTGTCCACGCACTCCGTCTCCCTGTGGTAGAAGTAACTGAAGTTGGAGACGATCACAGGAACCGGGAGGGAGATGGTGAGGACGCCAGCGATGGCACACATGGAGCCCACCAGCTTCCCGCCCACCGTCACCGGGTACATGTCGCCGTAGCCCACTGTCGTCATGGTGACCACAGCCCACCAGAAGGCCTCGGGGATGCTGGTGAAGGTGGTGTCCAGGTTGTCCACCTCGGCGAAATACACCGCCGAGGAGAAGAGGATGACGCCGATGAAGAGGAAGAAGATGAGCAGGGCCAGCTCTCGTAAGCTGGCCTTCAGGGTCTGGCCCAGGATCTGAAGGCCCTTGGAGTGGCGAGACAGCTTGAAGATCCGGAAGACGCGGACCAGGCGGATCACTCTGATGATGGCCAGGGACACGGAGGGCGTGGCTCCTCGAGACTTGGCCAGTTCAGTGCCGAGTGTGACGAAGTAGGGAATGATGGCAAAGAAGTCTATGATGTTCATGACGTCCTTGAAGAAGGACATCTTGCTGGGCGAGCAAGCGAAGCGCATGATCAGCTCGAAGGAGAACCAGCAGATGCACATGGTCTCCACCAGGAAGAAGGGATCCTGGAACGGAGAGGACAAGGGCAGGTCCTGGGCCGTGCTGTTCCCCACCGCTGGATGCGGCTGGTACGCTTGTTGCTGTGACAGAAAGAGACGGATGAGACGGAGGAAGACTGCTGGCAAGGTGTGTTAATTTTGTGAAGAATGTTTGCAAATATCTCATCCATCTATCCCATTTGTCTGTCTGTCTGTCTATCCATCCATACATTCATCTCTGTCTATCAATGCATCCATCCATTCATCTCTCTCTATCCGTTCATTCATCTCTCTCTATCAATCCATCCCTCTGTCCATTTATCAACCCATCCATCCATCTATCCATCTCTCATCTGTCTGTCTATCTGTCCATCTATGCCCCTATCCATCCATCCATCCATATCTCTATCCATTCATCTCTCTTTCAGTTCATCCATCCATCTATTTCTATCCATTCATTCATCTATCTCTATCAATTCATCCATCCATCTCTCTCCATCCATCCATTTCTTTCTATCCATCCATCCATTCATCTCTCTCTCTCTCCATTTATTCATTCATCTATCTCTCACTCTATCCATCCACCATTCATTCATTCATCCATTCATTCATTCATCTCTTTCTCTATCAATCCATCCTTTTCTCTGTTCATCTATCCACCCATACATCCATCTCTCTCTATCCACCCATCTCTCATCTGTCTGTTTATCTATCCATCCATACCTCTATCCATTCATCCATCTATTTATCTCTCTCTATCAATCTATCCATCCATGTCTCTACCATCCATCTCACCATATCTATCCATCCATTCATCTCTCTCTCTCTCTCTCTCTCTCTCTCTCTCTCTCCATCCATCTTTCTCTATCCATACATCCATTAATTCACTTGTGTGTGTACGTATATTATATTTTTATAAGCTACATTAAAGAACCAAGTTTGATGCGGCTATAGTTTTCTCTCTAATTCTGCTGGTTTCCTCTGGGTCACTGGTTTCCTCCGACAGTCTATATAGGTGCGAGTGAGAATGTATGTGTGCATGTGTCATTCTGTGATTGGTTGGCCACTAATCCAGTGTGTCCAGCCTTCAGGCTCTAGCTCCCCGTGACCCAGAAATGGAAAATGGTTTCTGCATGGATATATATTTGTGTGTGTTTGTTCAAGCATTTAAAGCTACACAGACACACACACACCTAACAACGAAACAAAAAAAACATTACAACCGTGGCTCGTGCGTTTCCATGAAAAGGGGATTTAAAGAGAAGGGGATTAGATGCGACATGTGAGATGTCAGACGGGACTCACGTGTCGCGCTTATGTATTCTTAAAATGTTTCTGGCCAGCAGGATATTAAGTGTTGGCTATCTCACTGGTGTCTCGGCCTATTTTGATATTGCTTAAGTCATCACGCCATATTGTGGAAGTGGCTTTCCATTCCAATTTCAGGCCTAGAGTTGGCTTGTTTATTAATACAAGCTCCCGTTTCTGTGTTAATGTTCTCTGAAGGGTTGTCCTTACTCTAAAAATACCAGCTTTAGATCTCTAAGGTGAAACACGAGAGCTCAAGCCTCCACGATCCGTCTCTCTCACACGCGCTTTGGTTTACTTGTCAAGCGTCTGATCCGGGTCGGAATAGCTGGGCTGCTTTGGCAGCGTGAGGCGTTGGCGTGGCCGGAGCGGCTGGACTTGGACGGCTGCTGGGAAACTCATCTGATACTCTTTACTAGCTCGCTGCCCCCCGGCCCACCCGGCATATCAGGCACGGACGCTGCTTTATACCGTCACCTGTCAACTTGTCATTTTTCATCTCTCATCTCCTTTTTCTCTCTCGAGTTGTCAGGTGCGTCCCTCCATCTCTCCCACCCTCCGCCCGCCCCCCCCGAGAATCTGCTCCCAATCTCTGTATCAGATTTAACGACAGGTTTAAAATAATCTTTGCAATAAGCCTCCTCTCCTTCCACTTGTGTTTTTCTTTTAAGAGACAAATTTCAACAACAGTCGGTAGATTGTCATTTACGGACCCTATTGAGATCTAGTTAATATGCGAAAATTTATATTGTAATCAATAGTCATCTTTATTTTTCTTTATTTAAGTAATAATAAGTACATGTAGATGATTCATAGTTGTACTGATAACAATAATCATACGCGTATATGATGCAGATGTAGAATTTGATCATGAAAATCTATATTATACAGATGATGTGTACAAAAAATCCTCTAAATGGGAAAATCGTGATTTTGTTGTTGATAATGTGGTAACATTTTTTTTTACAAGGCTACGGTGTCACCTTGAAAAAAGAAACATCTACAATGTATCTGTGGGAATTAAAGGTGGTGTGTTTCCTATAAAAATTAGTATTGGTCGAAATATTGCTTTTTTTCTTGCTTTTAGAAAGATGAATTCCACAAATGATCTGATTTTTATAAACGTTTCTCCCAGTTTGATAGGAAATCCCAATGTACAAAGGTAACAAGAGTCACAGAGCCTAGGTTAAAGATCCACCGTGTCTGTGATTTAACACACATTTCAATACATAAAAAAAACAAGCGCAGTTAAATTTGGCCATTTAAATTTCTGCATTTACCAGACACATTTATTCTTAGCAACATACGGTTCGATTTTCCTGGGAATCGTGCTGTTTTAAACACAAGGCCTGCTTTTTTAAAACTTCTTTTAGATAAAGAAGTGTCCAGGTAAGACCATAATTACCATAATTACCATAATTACTCTGTAACCACAGAACCTGGCAATAAACTTGATTCTGATTCTTATTCTGATTATACTTAAAATCTCTTAACTCACTTTTATCACTACCAACACACACACTGAAGCCCGGAGCAGTGGGCAGTTTAGTTATGGCACTTGCTGGTTTGAGATTCAAACATGTGACCTTTTGAAGTCCAGCCCTCTTACCACTAGGCCACAACTCTCCAATCTGACTCATTTTAAAGGACAACAATAGTGATTTTGATGTTCCTGTTGCTTTATTTCTATCTGTATTTTATCTTGTGGGTGTTAAATACATAATGCAACATCAGATCAGCGTGTCCTCACCTCTCTCATCTCCTTCTCTATTCTGAAATCAGGCAGCGTCTCCAAGCAGAAGATGAGGATGGAGACCACAATCACCATAACACTGATGATGGCGATGATGCGGGCACCTCCGGAGGATTCTGGGTGTTCAAAGAGCATCCACAGGTTGCGCTGGATCTCGTTCTCCGGCAGGGGCCGAGGTTCCTCTTTGGGAAAGCCTTCATCCTCCTTAAAGCGAGCCATGATGTCCTCTCCCAACTCATAGAAACGCAGTTCATCCATGAAGACATCCAAAGGCACGTTCGCTGGCCTTCGCAGGCGCCCTCCGGACTGGTAGAAGTAAAGGATGGCGTCAAAGCAGAAGCGATTGCGGTCAAGGAAGATCTCGTTGCGGAGCGGGTCGAAGTAGCGCAGGCGGCGCTGTGGATCTCCAAGCAGGGAGTCGGGGAACTGGGCCAGGGTTCGGATCTGTGTCTCATAGCGCATCCCCGAGACGTTGATGGCCAAGCGTTCCGAGAGCGCCCAGCCTCCTCTCCACAGAGATCCAGATCTCCGACTGTCTCCTTTCTCCTTGTCGCCCTTCTCCGCCTTGTTGCGCTGGTCCTTGAGCTTCTTATCACTCTCGCTGAGGTCTTCCTCCACTTTTTTGTCCTCCAGTCCACTCTCCGATCCACCTCCATCCTTCTCCATGTTTCTTGAATCCTCCCTGGTTTATTACGCTCAGCTTTTCTGAAACGGCATTTAGTCATGAATCAACCAACAAATCTCGGCTTGTGTGCTCACAACTCGACAACCAAAACATGCAAGTGATGAAAATTATTCCGTGTTATATAACTGAAGACTTCTCTTGCGTTGCATGCCCACATACAAACATTTAGCCATGTTGGATCCGTTACATCCATGACCAACCAGAAGCACAATCACCTCACAATCTGTTATTATTTATAACCATGAAGCATAATTGCACAAATCCCCATCCATAAAACCTCACGTCTATGAGATTTTGAGACTTTTATGACGCCATCAAGCTTTAATCCAAGATTTCAACTCCAGCGTCAGAAGCTCCTAGAGAACTTTTGTCCACTTTCACGCTTTATTAGTCTCGCGGGCCGACATGTCTGAGAAGTTCACATCTACTTACCCTTTGCCACGATGGACCGCAGCTCCAGATGATTTACCCCGCACTGGCCGTGTCCGTCCCCAACCTCCACAAGACCATGAGGTGTGTCTTCTGCGCCTTCTCACGGCTGAACTAGACCTTAAAAAGGGTCTATACTGAAGTGAGGGGTTTATTCCTTCTGTCCCCTGAATCATAAACTCCCCTCTGTCAGGGCAGTAAAGATACTTAGACCTGTTTGTAGGTCACTGTCTTCGCTCTCGCTCCGTTTCATACCCACTGTGGCTCTGAGGGAATGCTGTCATGCTGAAATTCAATCCAGAGCCCCTCGTCCCCTCAAAAGCTCGCTGCCCCAAACATCTTCACACCAACACCACCTTAAAATGCACAACTGGCTCATTTCGTGAGCCAAAAACCAATATTAATCTATCAATATTAAAATCAATACCATATTTTAATTGCATTTTTTTATACTTTTGTAGTGATTGTCGTCGTTTACATAGTGTTTACGGTATAAAATAAAGTGCAAGTACACAGAGGTGTAAAGAGTACCTGAAAACCATACTTGAGTAAGAGTACAGTATGGGATACTTTACTGTCAAAATGATTCCATTACAAGTTACCAAATCCAAGAAGACTTGAGTAAAAGCTGTGAAGTATCCAATTTTAAAATAACTTAAGTGTATTCTTCGTGCTGAAAAAGCAAGAAACTCTTTACTTATGAGGTTTTATTTCCTAATAAAGAAATGGAATTTAACGCTTCAATGTTTCAACATGGCAGACAAAATAGAAAAAAAAAAACAACAAAAAGTCAATGTGCAAAAAAGTTCAACCGCTAAGTCATGTGATTTTAATCATGAATAGCATCCAGTACCTTCAGCATCCTGCAGATGGCAATATCACTTCGTCTAAATTAGACAATTGATCTACATCTAAAATGTCAAGTACAGAGTAAGTACAAAGATGCTGATATTTTTCAGCCTCAGTACAAGTACAAAGTAGCCAAAATACTTAAATAAATTAACAGTCATATTTATCATTTACTGTACTTTACACCACTGCATGTTATTACACCACTGTATATACATTATAAAACGTTTAGTAGAACACCATGGCAGTCTAATTTTCAAGTTTCAGGTGGGCGCTCTATTAGAGGGGTCGTTCTAGGTTTTACGTTATTTAGGTTGGCACGGTGACATAGTGTGTATTGCTGTCAACACACTGCCAGAAGGATCCGTTAGTCACTCAAGTTCGACTCAGGGTCTTTGTGAAGTTTGCATGTTCTCTCTGTAATTCCGTGGGTTTCCTTAGGGTCTCCCATTCTCCTATAAGAAGAATCTGAGTTTGGAAAACAGCCCATAGATGCAAGTGAGAGTGTGATTGTGGATATGTGTCCCGCTCTGTGATTGGTTGGCCACCATTTCAAGGGGTGTGTCCTGCCTTTAGGCTTAGCGTTGCTGGGATTGGCTCAGAAATGGAAATGCTGTTCAGAAAATGAATGAAGCATTCTGACCATATTCACACACACACACACACACACACACACACACACACACACACACACACACACACACACGTGCCAGATTTATAAACCAATTAAGGTAATTTACAGCTATTACCGAGTGTAATATATGGAACACAAGAATGACTGAACTTTGATCAGCACGCGCACAATTCAAGGTAATATCTGTTTAATTTTCACCACTTTTTCACTCCTAATTAATGAAATATATGTACTGTACTGCTAAATTATACAGTGTTCCTGGAGAAATACTGGCTGAAGAGTGATATGAAATCACAAGTCAAATAAGCTATCGTCATAAACTGTCCTGAAAAGATGGACTCTGGGCTGTATATGCAATTTAACTGTTTGCACTACAATTTGCTCAGGGACGACAAATATACAGATATTACGTGCCGAAGTCAGTTAAAGTAAGTTTTAAGAAAGAGAAAATAATTATATTAAGGCTGTAAAACTGTTTTACAATGATTTATTGGAACACCACCACCTGCCCATGGTGTTTCCCTGCTCTTTCTGCAAAATCGAAACTAAGGGTGTTTTCCCGGGGTCTCATAAAAAAATGTGTAAAAAATATGGAAAAAAAACCCACACAAAAATATGTAATTGACATAAAAAAATTGTAAATTCCGATTAGTCAACCAAAGGGCCGCATGTGGGCCTGGGCACAAATAATAACCAGGAGTAACCTACAGTTATCTAAGTGTAATAGATAAGAATATAAATATTCAGTTTTAAAACACTATTTACACTATTTCCTAACACTGGCAGCAAATATTTATGCTTATCAGAATTGTGCTGATTTGACTATTTAGTTTTAGTTTGCATGTTCACTTAATGGTAAAAAGTTATTAATCCGCACGTTCATCACGGAAAAAAAAACACCACCTTTTTGGAGAGGGGACGTTTTGTAAAGTAAACAAAAGCACGCGTGAAAGAGGAAACGAGCGAGCAAACGAGGAAAAGGAAATAGTGACGATCCACTTGATTTCGGACTCGGCTGTTGTGCATTTGTGAAGCCAAAAATCTTCCTCCGCTGCTGTAATTTTCAGCTCTTACACAAATCGACTTCAATCGAAAGTTTCGACAAGTCACGACTTTACAAAACGACACATTTGAAGTGACGACAACATGGCTGCTCGGCGTTACCCTGACAAAGTTGTCATCGTTACTGGAGGTTCTAAAGGCATCGGCAGGGGAATAGTTAAAGTGTTCGGTGAGGATGCTTTGCTTTGATTTTGTTATAACTTGAAACCACAGATTTGTAAGTAGATTTGTTATTGTTGTTTTTCTGCAGTGGAGAACGGGGCTAAAGTTGTGTTCTGCGCTCGCGGCGGTATGTACACAGTTCCGTTTCGTTGTTTTTATTACATAAACGGCCAAACAATGATTTTAAGTCTTGTTGTACATTTATTGACATATAAAGTTGAAGCTGGTCAGGCCCTGGAATCTGTGCTGAATAAGGAAGTGCCGGGATCGTGCGCGTTTGTGTCTTGTGACATGTCAAAAGAGGATGACGTCAAGGTAAACACGTCATAAACGTCACGTGCTTCTCATTTGATTGCATTTTCGCTTCCTGTTATCTTTGTTATCTCTGTTATTTTTTTAATGCAGTGGTGGGTATTTGTTTACTCAGATGAGAAAATAAAATTATCTGGAGGTGCAGACCACAAGGCTAAATTAAATTTTGAATCATCTTTGTGTTTTTTTTAAATAATAATAATAATAATAATAATAATAATAATAATAATAATGAGTATTGGTAAGGCACTTTTCACAGTTTTAACTGTCTCAAAGCGCACATGTAAATATGTAAGGGAAATGTTGCTTTTTATTCAATTTGTGATCTGGATTGTTGGTGTTAACTAAGTGGCTGCGGTTATGACAAGACAAAGACCATTTTTTTTTTAAAGTATAAAATTTAAATGTATTTAATTGATATACATTTCGTGTCATTGTGTGAAAAAAAACCCACGATATCAAACCAAAGCAGTTTTAGTCTATACATGAGAAAAATTATTTTCCTATTTCTGATTAACTATGCAGGACTGGCAAAGTCAACAGAACAACTTCAAGTTCAGTTTATTTTTAAGGCGTTTTTTCCCAGGGGTACTTGTCCCAAGCAGCTGTGTGAATAGAATAAAATAGAAGTCATTGTTGTAATTATGTCTGTTGTTCGAGGGTATTTGGACTATGGTTATGACCCTGGCCATGGCTCTAAGTTGTTTTTTTTTTTAGAATCTAAATTAATCCTAAATGAATTATTTTCATTTTATTGAGTTTGTTTTTGATCAGCACTAAAGAAAAAAGACTAAATTACAAAATTGTTTTCCAAACCCATCCGAGTTTTATTTGATTGTTTACCTTGATTTTCTTTTTTCTTGAAGAGATTAATCAAGACGACAGTTGACAAATTTGGACAAATAGACTGTTTGGTAAACAATGCAGGATGGCGTGAGTTGTTTTACTTTTATTTTTTACTTGGCAAAGTGTTTAGCAAAGCACTTTAACACTTTTTTTTTCTTGTTCCACCAGATCCACCGCACAAATCCACAGATGAAACTACAGCAGAAGAGTTTAAAGATTTGCTTAATCTGAACCTTGTTAGCTATTTCCTCACCTCTAAGGTGAGTTCAATTAAAATATTCAATTATATATTCTAATTATAATTCTCTATTATGTTATTTTTATACCTATTTTACAATTAAAGTGTATACAGTTCATGCTTTACTTTTCTGACATGATTCTCATCTTTCTTAAAATTATTTTCGCTCCAAACCTGCCTTATAAGTTATTTAATGTTTTTTTGTTTCCTTCTTTGGTCAGTACGCACTGCCCCATTTGCGTAAAACCCAGGGAAACATCATCAATCTGTCCAGCCTTGTCGCCACAATAGGTCAGAAACATGCTGCTCCTTATGTGGCCACTAAAGTGAGTTTTCATTTTTCATCAAACTGCACTCAGTTTACATCCGAATTCGATTTGCCAGTAATACTCATAACATTCCACCAGGGGGCGATCATTGCCATGACTAAAGCAATGGCTGTTGATGAAAGTCGATATCAAGTGAGAGTGAATTGGTGAGACTTAGTAGGTGTATGGTTCTTTGTGTTTTATGTTTTGTATATGTATTATCACAGTATTATTATTGTTATTATTATATTTAATAGCATCTCTCCCGGTAATGTAATGACTCCCCTGTGGGAAGAACTTGCTGGACATACTGAGAACTCCTCTGCCACTATTAAAGAAGGAGAAAATGCTCAGGTGAGTGGTAATGGGAGGAATTTTTTTTTTCGAAGAGAGAACTGCAATTGTCTTTCCCTTTCGTACCAGCTGATTGGACGAATGGGAACGGAGGCTGAGAGTGGATTGGCCGCCCTTTTCCTGGCAGCGGATGCGACGTTCTGTACTGGCATAGATTTGCTCCTGAGCGGAGGAGCGGAACTGAACTATGGCTTTAAAAGTCAAATTCCTTAAATACACAATAATATTGAGATTCACAGATCATGATGAGATTTTTTTTTTCTTTTTCTACTGCCTCATCAAGCTTACAAATGTGTGAAATAATAGTTTAGCTTATAACATTATAGTAGTAGCAGGGTTTTGTAATTTTAAGGGAACTTAACAATCAGCACGTTTTTAACAATAAACTGTGAATTTAACTAACAAATGTTTGTGTTTACATTGAGGACATTCACTTTCTTGTTACATTATTCAAACGTTTACACTTTCTTTCTAATTATTTTTGCTAAAACAAATTCTTTAAATATCTTAAATGGCCAAATGTTATTAAATACGTTTGCATTCAAATGCGTGTGGTGTTTTTTTTTTTTAAGTCAGTAACACCATAAATCAAATATTTATAAAGAAATCTATACTTCTGATGCCATGTGCCTGTCACTGTATAATCATCCTCATATATTTGTGGCTATTTTTGTCATGTCAGTCGGAATAACTGAGTGACATAATATATTTCTTCGGCTAAACAAAACCAATCGCGTAACAGAGTTGCGTCAACGCCCCTGACCAATACAAATGGCCAATGAATGGCATTCTTCTAAATGACCTTGTGTAACCCCGCCCTGACTACGTTGAATCCAGTCTGCCTGTTTTATCCAATGAGCGGAGAGTATCCGCCATGCCTCCCGGCGCTTGTTTTTAACGTTAAATGTTTAGAATGTTTTTTTTGTTTGTTTTTAATAAAACATTTCTCACATTCTAAATGAATGTCAATCATTTTATACAACAAGTATTACTTTGCTGTGGAAAAATGTGCTTTTATCCGAAATCAAAATATAAACACACAATTCAACTTTAAGGGAGAAAATCCACGTGCGATTTAATACAGAAACGTCACGTTAATTGAAAAAGAACAATCTCACGTTAATATGTATTAATTCGCGATTAGGCTGTCCTGTGCAGAGTTCCGGGCACGGTGTGTTTACTGGCCGCCAGTCCGGAACCTCAGGACGGCGGCGGGGCTGTTGCTTCCACTCGGAGTAGTTCTTCATCTCTCCGCAGCAGCAGCAGCAATGGCAGCGCTCAGGACGGTGAGTGCAAAGATCGCTCCACTTATCTCCCCGACCACATCTCTCGGGCATTTTCGCAAATAATTAACACACTGGTTTGATCAAAAACACTCTTTTCTTTTTAACGAATCATGTATTGATTTTTGTAGCTAGCCACTCTGAAAGCTGCAGCTACTAACAAGTCAAAAGCGTGTTAATACGCTTAATAATATGGTTTTTGAATTGTTTACTAGTCGAGTGAACATTTTTGTCGTCTGATTGAAATCAAATGTTTTGCATATTTTACCTGGAAATCATATCGTAGCCTAATCTTCGTTGCCTGTGGCAACGTGCTCACGCTCTTTGCGGTGTTTACTATTTGTTATGTGTTTGGGAACGAAGCAGACGTTGTTTTTAATTCGTTTTAGTACGTGTAATGTGGCTTTTGTTGTCTTTTACTGAGCTGTAGCAATTCAATATTATAGGATGGAACATTGCTAAATTAAAATGCACTCTAGCTGTGCATGCTATCATTTGGATTTGATTTTGAATTTGAGCTGTTTTGTCAAAATGCACAGGAATGTGTTTGAAGTTCATGTTAAACGTGAACTGATCGAGTTACTGCTTCATTATTTATTGTGGAAATAAAGCACAAACCAACACACACGCACTACTAGTTTTGTTGTGCTGGTTCCCTCGGCCCTTCAAAGCTATTAAAAGCAGTGACCCATCCGACTCTCCTTGAGCGCGTGTTAGAGAAATGCAGGTTTATACTGGTGTACATGTTTAGGATTCATACGTATTGTGAGAGCTTCGCTGTCGGTCACTTGTGTGTGTAACCACGTGTGGTTTTTGTATTAAGGCTCTTCATGGACACTTCCTGCAACCTTGGGTTTCGTCACTTGGGTCATTGCGATTCACTAGTTCCTCCTTCAAGGTACCGAACAAACCTGTCAAACCTGGTTTCTCTGGAAGTTTCAGCAGGAGTCAGCTTGAGCCGCTGGGTCTTCAAGCGCGTTTGAAGTTCCTTCTCAGATCTATACATATTTATCCGGTTTCCTTGTTGAGTCTGACGTGTGTTTCTTTGTGCCCCCGCTCTCCTGCGCTGTTTCTTTCTTCTAGCTTCCCTTCCCGCTGCCCATTGCAATTTAATTGAACTCAATTTTCATACGAGCAACGCTGGCATGACGAATCCAGGTTCATTTATCAGATGCATGTGCAATCAACGATAATAAATCTCCACCTACCTGCTTTATTCCCCGCCCCCTTCTGTTTCCGCTCTCTCTCTCTTTTTCTGTCTCGGTTGTTCGTATCAGGCGGCGGATCTCACCATCGAGAAGAACTCTGTGCTGAAGTCCAAACCCGAACCTTCAACGCTGGTGTTTGGGAAGCAGTTTTCCGATCACATGCTGACGATCAGTTGGTCAGCAGCAGAAGGCTGGAAGACTCCTCACATCAAGCCCTTCCAGAACCTCTCGCTTCATCCTGCGTGTTCAGCACTGCACTACTCCATAGAGGTGTGGAAGAGTGTCCTCCTGTTTGTAGAAGATAAGCGGTGTCATCTATTCAAATGAAAGACAATGTATTATTATTTTTCATAGAATGATACAGTGTAGATGCATAAATATCATTTAAATGCTTTTCTATAATACTCTGGTTAATCGAAACAACTCTGGACTAGATCGCTTGGTTCGCCACAAAGATCAGTACCGTAGAACATTATTAGAATAGAATAGAATAGAATAGAATAGAATGCCTTTATTGTCATAGTATCACATGGTCACAATACAATTGGGAATACTACTGTGAGGGAATGAACCACCAAAATGAACATCTAATATATATAGACATTGAATAAAATAGAATATAGATAATATACCATACATACTATAATATGAAGGCAAAAGTACAACAAATGTTTCAATAAAATTACATCAATATGCAACAATATAGAAAGGCATCATTAATACTGTTATTATCAGTACCACTACCATCATTGTGACTTTTATTGTTTGAAACAGACGTATGACAGACTTGCAAATAAAACTGTTGATCGCTAGACTCAGTGGAACACTATACAGAGTTGAATGCTACACAGAATAACACTACACAGAGTTGAACACACCAAAGAACACTGTACAGAGTTGAACACTAAAGAAAACTCAGAGTGTATTGGATATACGAAGATTATACAATATACAAAATATAGTATATACATTTTTATATTTATAGAATTAAAGTATCATAAAAGTGATTAGTTGATGCATTTTTCATAAAAAAACAAAACCATTAGGTATGGCTCCAGAAGTTTTCTCTAAAAATCGCCACTCAACAAAGGAAAAGGTAGAAAATGAGAAGTAGAAGATCATTGAGGACAAGTAGAGTGAGTTGATAAAAGTATAGAAGAATGAAAGTATTTTTTTTTTCATACGTTTGTTTTAGATTATTTTTTTTTAATATTCAGATTTTTGTGGACATGTATTTGGCTTTCGCAGCTCTTCGAAGGCATGAAGGCTTTCCGTGGAGAAGACAACCACATCCGTCTCTTCAGGCCCATGCTGAACATGGAGCGCATGCACCGGAGCGCAGAGCGATGCTGTCTGCCCGTCAGTCTAACACACACACACACACACACGTTCCTTATCTCAGGTTATCTCACTTCAACAAGCTTATCTGTCACATTCTCTGTCATAGTTGTTTGATAAGGCGGAGCTGCTGGAATGTATCCGGAAGCTGGTTGAGGTGGACCAGGAATGGGTTCCTTACTCCACAGATGCAAGTCTGTACATCAGACCAACATTTATTGGAACTGAAGTAAGCTGTTTTTATTGTGGTCGTGAAATATTTTCTTTCATTCTTTTATCTCGTCTTTCCAGCCTTCTTTAGGGGTTTCCAGAGCAGGACATGCTTTGCTGTTCGTCATTGTTGGTCCCGTTGGGCCGTATTTTGCCACGGGAGGGTTTAATCCGGTCTCCTTGCTGGCCGACCCTCGATATGTTCGGGCCTGGAGGGGCGGCGTGGGAGAATACAAGATGGGCGGGTGAGTGTCCACTAAATGAATTTGATGAAACGACTTTTTCTGTTTTGTTCTAAATTATTTTAATAATCTTGACCAGATTTACAATATTTGGCCTTGTTCCAACATAGATTGGCGATGCTTCAGCCTATTCCTTTTTTTTTTGGTCAATTTTGTGTCTAATCGTTTGCGGGACGGAATGTCTATTAATGGATTTTAAACCAAACAGTAAATTGAAGAAAATTGAAATTAGGACTCGTGGATCCGTGACTCTATGATCAAACTCGAACTTTTGAGCAGTTCTTTAATGAATATCTGAAGTTATAGGTATAGTCGGGAATTCCTATTAGCTAGACGTGGAATGTGGATTTGCCAAGATTTATTTTTAATCCTCTGAGGTAGGAAGCTGATCCTTAACTTGATGTGACTCCCCTCTCTGTTTGTGCACATTTAGTCACATTTATTCTCGAACAATAAAATGTCACTTCATGTCACTTAAATAATTATATATAGTACAATGTGCAGGGGAAATTATTTGTTCATCTGACTTGATTATTTATAAAAAACTTTTTTTTTTTTTTTTAATTAAAACAGACGTTAAAGTCAAAAACAACAGAGACGTTGGCCACATTTGTTTAAATAAAGAATGTAACAGTTAACCAAAAAATGTCATTAAAAATGAATATATCAATTTAAAGAAACAATAACAATCAAATGTAGAAATATTGAATAGAAATATAAAAATCTAGAAAATAAATCCTAAATCCTCTGGTAGACACAAATAGGTCTAATGTCTTTTTTATTTTTAGTACTACAAAATGTTTTGTTCTGACATTGAAGGGAAACAAATGACAGTAAACCATTAAGACAATGAGAAGATGCTTTTTTTTTTTTAAATAGCTCTATTATAGACTTGGGTGTCACTAGTTTCTGGTTCTGCATAACAGCTTAAAGACAGTTTGTGAAAAGAACTTTGAATTTCTAAACATCTTCTATAAACTCTGTCTTCTGGTCTGAAATGTGATTAATGTGGGTTGTTTTTTCAGTAACTATGGGCCAACCATTGCAGTGCAGAGCGAGGCAGCAAAGCTGGGCTGCCAGCAGGTTCTCTGGCTTTATGGGGACCACGAGGAGATCACGGAGGTCGGGACCATGAACTTGTTCATTTACTGGACCACAGAGAACGGCGGTAAGGGAAATGTTCTAAAAAAGGAGTTGCTTTTGTAAATTATGATTTGTACAAGAAATCATATGATCATTTGAGTGAAGAATTGATTGTGCAATTTGTGTGATCAATTGTGTGAAGAAAGTTGTGATCATTTTGGGTCTTGGTTCTAATTTGTAACTCCTATAGTTATAAAAGTGTTTAATATGATGTATGTTTATTTTTTGTATGTGTGCCTGTTTGTAAAGCATAATTATAAGTATAACTTAAATGTTTTTATTCTCCTGACGTGTGTCTCTCTCTGCTGCACATGCGAGTCATTGCGTCTGCTTTTGTGTGTGTTTTTAGAGAAAGAGCTTGTGACTCCACCACTGGATGGCGTCATTCTTCCTGGAGTCACCAGACAGTCATTACTGGACCTCGCCAGAGAATGGGTATGACCGACAGAACAATGAGCTTCTATCTTGTGATTTGGAATTACTGCTGTGTAGTTTTGATAGTCTAAAATTGTACTTTACTAGTTTGAGTGATGTTTACTTTGTAGACGTCATCACTATTTTTTTATTTTTTATATCATCATTATTATTATTTTTATTATTATTTATTTATCATTATTATCATCATTATTAATTCCTGCTGTAATTTGTTTTAATATGACACTATTTTTAATACTGTACTGTTTTAATACTGTACGTCAGGGGTGTCAAACTCATTTCGCATAGCGGGCCACATACGACCTAAGGAGATGTCAGGCGGGCCGGACCATTAAAATTATACCATACTCTGCATTAAATATAAAAAATATCATGTATTTTCTTTGTTTTGGTGTAAAGAAGCACAAGAACATTAGGAACATATTGAATTTTATTGAACTATGCTTTTACAAAACATTCCAAGAATTTCCTCATAATTCCTTACAAATGTGCAATTTACCTGTATCATTCACATTTAGGCATTGCAACTTATCCCACTGATTGTACAAAGGCACACAACTTAAATTGGTAATGAAAAATATAGTATTGCACTTGAGGCTTTTAAAGAACTGAATTTTAAACCACTTATATAAAATAGAAATTAAATCCCTGCGTACACCTTACAAACTAAGGAGAGTGATATTAATTGTTCAATGAAGAAAGTCACATTCGTAAACTTCATAAATGAAACATGCAATATTTAAATGCAAACAGTATTTAAGCCTTAAATACTGTTTGCATTTACACTCTTTATCTATCTTTCTCCGTTTGGAACATTTTGATTAATGAGGTTGTAGCGGATAGGTAGCGGATAACACCTGGTTTCTGTTCTTGATTCTGTCCGTCTCAGTGATGCAGCGTTCTACTCCCATGGAAACGCCCCTTAGCGGACAATCAATGAATTGCAGCAAAAAAAAATTTTTCTTTCCATTTTGTCCAAACAATTTGGCGGGCCTGATCGAACCTACTTGCGGGCCGGTATGTTTGACACCCCTGCTGTACGTATTTTGTTTTAGTTTTTCTCTTTTGGACTTGTCTTTCTCATTATGAGATATAAAAATCAACACATATATATGTATGTATACACACACAGTGGCTTAGTGGTTAGTGATGTTTGTCTTTGGGAAAAATGAAACATTGATTAACAAAAGCATTGACAAATATTCTCCATACATGTGAAAGTGATACAATGTGTGTGATTGGTTGGCCACAAATCCCTGGGTTTCTGGGATTGGCTCCAGCTCCCCATGACCAAGAAAATAATTGGTTCATAAAAATAATCACAAAAATATCATTTGAAAGTCTTCGTGTCAGTTTCATAGCTGTGTGTCTTTCACTTTAAAGGGGGATTTCAAAGTGAGCGAGCGCAAAATCCTAATGACGGAGCTGCTGGCAGCATTAAATGATGGACGAATCCTGGAAGTGTTTGGTTCCGGCACGGCGTGTGTGGTGTGTCCGGTCAGTAGTCTGCTCTACAAAGGGAAGGTAAGAAAGTGACCGGCTCCGTCACAAACAAGCTTCCTTCTCCACTCCAATCTCTTCCTTGTGTGTCGCAGACCTACCAAATTCCCACAATGCACAACGGTCCAGACCTCGCAAAGAGGTTTCATAAAGAACTCACTGATATTCAGGTACGGGAAGACCTTCTGGATGTTTCTTTCTCCTCGCTCCACCTCACCCGCTTTATTTCTTTTTCTCCGCACAGTATGGACGTCTTCAGAGAGACTGGGCACCGCTGGTTGTCTAAATCCTCGTCATTTCACTACCCACATTAAATATACTGTGTGTATAAGTATACACACACACTCACACTCAACAGTAATATGTATACAAAATATGCACATATACACACTTACACGCTCTGCAGTAAAAAAAAATGTTGAACGACAATTTTTAAATATGCAGCTAACAATATAGGCCTATTTACATATCATCTCCACAGTTGGATTGCACAGACTGTCCTGAAACTTGTTGAGCACAAGCATTAAGTCAGACGTGCTATTACTGTATAATAGAACAACACGTGTGTCATTAGTCAAACGTCTGAACTACTGATTCCAGCTGCTGAGATTTGTTAGGAAACAGACCCGTTTCTTGTGCATCTATTAAGCAATAGATAAGTTGTTTTGATCAGATTCTATAGAAAAGGAGATGTTATAGGACTGTGCCAGAACCAGTTTTTAAGTTGGTGTAAATGATGGGCATGATCATTGTCAACTGATTTAGATCCAGTGAATCATAATATGACAACTGTACACACACACATTGTGTGGTTTTAATGTGCAAATGTCTGTGCAAGTTCGCATCACCATATAGAATGTTTGGGTTTTTAACTTATTCCTGGTGTCATTTTAGTGGTGAAATAGCCGGAATTCTTGTTGTTTCTCTTTTTTTCCATCCGTCCTTTATTTCTTCTTTAAATCTGCATTTTAGTCTGTACTTCACATCTCTCTTCTCTTCATTTAAGTGCCTGATGGAGATGGTTGTTAAGTTCACTCTTCAGTTCTGTAGCTTTTGGTTGTTGTCTGTAACTCCATTTCTGTTACTGTATTTTTACAATTAAACTCAACTTTGCGTCCAAAGGTTCTTGGGAATTTGTCACATTGAGTGTTCACATGCGGTGTTGCAATAGGCTTCTTTATTATAATATAGTATGTAGAACCCTATAAAGTCACCTAATAAGAAAGAACACATCTGCATAAAAAACAGTTCATTACAACTTTACGTACAACACACTGTCATACAAAATGATCCCATCTTTTAGCTTTATATACAGTTATCAAACGGCAGTTTTTATGCTTTCTTCCCCATTACATTATCTTAATCAACTCCACAAAATAAAAGTCCCCATTTAACAGACCAAAACAGTGATTTGATCCACATCCTGTAGTTTGGTGAACCCTAAGCATCATTAATATTCATGACGGTCTCATCAGCAACGTCATCCAGCTCAAAAACAGCCAGTGTGTTGTCCCTCAGCCGGTTGTAGACGATGGCGTCCACCTCTCCGCCGCCGCTGGACACCTTCTGGAAGTGGATTTCCAGGTTGTCCTGCAGGTTCTCCGGCTCCATGATGTCAGGGATGCCCGTCAGCTGCACCGTGCGCAGGCTCATGGAATCGCGCATCTAAACGCAATCGGTTAATGCGTTCGCTAGCTTGACGGACTTTACACGACGTCATCGCTTACCTCCAATTTTGCAATCTCGCCATTGAGGAACGGAGTGACTTTGACTTTGTGCTTTTTGTTTCTCTCAAACTCCACCTGATGGTCCTGCTTGTCTATGAGTCCCATAGCGACTGGTGATCACAAAATATTATGAAATATTAATATATGTTGGTGCAACGAAACGCATAAACTCACTTTTATCACTAACGAATGTGACGACCACCGTCCCCGAGTCGTGCAGCATGTCGATGTTCTCCACCTCGCCACCTCCGTTCTTGGACTTGGAAAAGTGGATCTCCAGTTTGTCTAGCAAACGTTCTTCGGATTCTTTTAGCGGCAAGTTGGACACCAAGATTCTTCGAGGACAAATCTGTGTGTCCATCTAGCAGATACAAACAGCGAGTTAAATACAAAAACCATCACCAAACTAAAATACGTTGAGTACCTCGATAAACTTGGGGATGAGGAACTGGATGGGCTTTGCTTCTACAGTAATGGCACATTCTCCAAGTGGAACCTTGTGCGTCTTTATGCGCAAAATGTTTTGTGCCACTGTGAATGCAACACGTGGATATAATAATCTATGTATCCTGAGGTTGACGCAGAATTTAGACCTACCGGTCACTTCCTCAAAGGTGATCAGTGCGGTTCCTCCCTCCATTGGATAAACGATGCGAGAATCCACATCGAAGTTCTGAGAAGCATTGCTCGTGCTTCCTTTGAAGACCACCTTCTTTTCAGGCAAGGCTGTGGTGATCTGAGCAAATCCCAGAGCAAAAATCAACACATTAAGACAACATTCTCTCAAAATATAGATTAAACGCTGTTGACCTCAGATTGCTGTTTCAGAAAGTGGTTTTCTTTATCCAGGTTTTCCATTTCTTCTTTCATTTTCTCGATGTCCTCCCTCAGTCTCTGCTGCTCATCTAAGCCCATCTTGAGCTTTTCCTGGTGGTGAGAGACAGAGAAGCTGGTTTTCTTCTCTCACGTGGTTTGAAAAGCAGACTGACCTGCTCCTTTTGAATTCTTTCAGAACGCCTGTTGTGGTCCTCCTCAGCAGCGATTTCCTTCTCGTCCAGGCGTGCCTTAAATTTCTGGGCAAAGTCTTGGTTGGAAGCTATGGCATCTTGGAGTATGTTTTGTTCTTTCAGTAAAGCTTCATGCTGTGTCTGTTAGAGGGTTCACAACAGGTCATGAGTTTAAAACATTCATTCAGAATCGTCTTCTCACCCACCATGCACTTGCTGATCTCTTTTCGTATGTCTTCCTGGGTTTGTGACTCAAAACCAACGAGAGAGAACTCCTAAGTTTGCAGAGGAAACGAAAGATAAGGTCTTTGAAACACAACGGAACAACACAACACGAAAGACCTGCACTTCCTTTACCTCAGAAGACATCTTGAACCACGGTCAGCCTGCAGGAAAGCCAAAACCAAACCGTCTTTTAGCACAAATACTACAATCAATAGCAAAAAAATATACGTTTCATTATCGTGATTTATTTTACCACGTTTTCTCGGGAAACCAGTTGTTTATCTGTGTAATTTTAAATTTTAAATTTTAAAATGTTTTAAAATGACGCTTTTAAAGCTTATTGTTTTATTGGCGTCGGTAAAAGTTGACCTGAAAAGTTGTGCGCTAGACATTGTAGTAAAATCAGTTGCCGTATGTTAATTCCTATCTATTTACGGAAGTCGCGAACAAGCACACGTTTTACGAGATCACAGCTTGATTTTTAATGTTTGTTGCCTTCTGGCAAATTCGTACTTTCGTAGCAGACGCGTGGAGTAAAATAAGCAAGTATAGCGTTTACCGTACTTTGACTTTTGAATGACGAGTAATTCAATTTTAGGTGCCTGGCAAAAAAACAGGATTTTTCCTGAAGCTGCAATAGCGCCTCCTTTCAGTGCAAAATGCCATATCAGAAAAGAGAGAGCATTAAAACACTATCGCATTCTTGTGAAATAGTAAAAACAAGAATACAGAATACAATTACAAAAACAAGGATCAATTCTTCAGGATTACAAAGTTACAAATTAAATGCAAGCTTGTTTGTTCTCTGAAAAGCTGTTCATTTTTATCCCAACAGGAGGCGCTAGTGATGTTAAAACATTTATTGAATGGCAAAACTGTTTTTGTTTTTTCATAACGATTGTATAAAATTAAACTAGTTCTCACGTTTATGAAAGTAAACTACACGTTTTAACATTCTGACCTATTTTTCAAAATACACTGATGTTGTGATCGCGTCGTGATCAACTTTTTATATGTCTCGATTAGTTTTAGTTCTGTTTGTATCATCAACAGGAGTATCACCGCTTATAATTTAGTCATTGTTGACAAACTACTTCTATGAATTCTAGTTATGTTCTATCCTTTAACTCTTTCACTTCTTTAACTTGGATTAGAGTGTTTAACGGAGTGTATACGGAAATGCACAACAAACAATTAAATAATATGTGTATACATAAATATGGTAAATAGGCAAATGAACAAACATTTATTTTGAGCCTGTGTAAAGAAAAACATACCTTGGCCAAGCAGATAACGAAGAGCAAATGTTTCACTTTCGTTTCAGTTTTCTCTAGGGGCTGGTCCTTTACGAGAGGCGAGAGCAGGAGCTCATGGTGATTTTAATTATATTCCTAAGATAAAAACAAATACATAAATTGGAAAAACGTAATCCGAAACCTGAAAGTGTACAGTTATAAAATAACTTTTTCCAGGTAAACCCGTGTTTGGCATCTTTATAAATTTTTGATTCACTACTAGTGACACGCCCACTCTCACGCACACGTTATTGTGGGAGGGGCTTCTTGAACATTTATCGAAGTTTCATTTCTGTTCTAGTCAGCACAGCTGTCGAAGCGGAGACAAGGTAAGGACATATTTTCTTATTCACTGACATGTCTTTACACATACACATTCAATTATAAAAAGTATAATTTACGTCGTTGTAAACTTTACTGGTATTTTGGGTGGTGAGCAGTGCAACGTCACCCGTCATTTGTTGCTAGAGAAGATATTTTTCGTGCCCTCACGAATGAAAAAAAAGTAATAGAAACGAAGTAGACAGTTTTCTTGAAGTAGACAGTAAAAAACATGCACGTAAGTTGTTATTGTTACTATTATTATTATTATTATTATTATTATTATTATCATCATCATTATTGCTCAGAATTACCTGAAATTATGTAATAGTCATTAAAGAAATTTGATTTGCAGGTAGTGGAGCAAATCAGTGCTGGATAGAAAGAGACAAGCACATTATTTGCTTTGCTTGTTTGAAAGTGATAAGTGATTTAAAAAAAAAGAGTTCAGTACTCACTATGAATCTATTTAAACTAGATTCAGTTGTACATTTTGTGTTTGAAAACCAGTAGAACATATTTCTGCTGGGGTTTTTTTTTGGTCGGTATTAGTTACTGTTCCTAAAGTTAAAATAATTCCACTTCACCTTTTGAGTCGCAAAGGAGGAAATGATACTGAACAACAACCGTCTTTTAAACAATACTATGACAGATTATCTGCATAATGACCCCGATTAATCTTCCTGAAAAATAGCTACCAATAGCTACCAATGGTTTCCAAAGTATTCTTAGTTTTATTATACAAAGCATCAATTCTTTTTTTCAATTACAACTCTTTTATTTATCCTCACAGATGCTGAAAGTGGCAGTCACTGTAGCGCTGGTGTCCCTGGTAACGTGCTCACTCTGCCCCAACAATCAGATTTGTGGGGAAAATGAGACGTGTTGCCAGGATTCCACTGGAGAGTTCAGCTGCTGCCCGGTCCATCATGTGAGACTGATTTAGTATCAATGTGGTTTGCTTTTAGTATTTAGTTGTCAATTTACTTGTCAAATTTATTTATTGGTTCGTTTTTTGTTTATCGGTATCTGTCTGTCCGTCCATCCATCTATATAATTTGACTTGTTCTTCAGTCTTTCAGAATGGTCCCTTCAAAATCTACAAGTGGGAGCAACAACACTTGCCCGGATGGTTCCTTCTGTCCGGCAGGGTTCTCCTGTCTGCTCATGTCTTCCTCGTATGGCTGTTGTCCTGTAGCTCTAGTAGGTTTGGGTTTATCAAAGCGGTTTCACTCTACAACAGAACTCTGCAAAGTTATTCTTGTCATCTCAGGGCCTGACGTGCTCAGATGGAAAGAGCTGCTGCCCCAGAGACCACGAATGCAGCGCGGACAGCACTGAATGTCTCAAAGGTTGGAATAACAAATATTACATTGTGATGCGATACGTATTTGTAAAAAGCATTGTAAAAAAACAAGTGAGACAACGTCTGCTGATGATTTTGACAAACCAGATGGCAAAGTACTGCATCACTAGGTATCATTTTAGTCATGTGTGAATGTCAGATAATGTAATTAGTTTTTTTTAAACAGAAATGTTTGAAAAAAAGATTTAGCTTGAATGAGACTTAGTTCTGTGTTGATCAACACCTTTGCGTGGTTAATTCCTATAGACCTAGTTAAAACTATAGGACTTATCTAGAGCACCTTCAAGTACGTACAGTATAGCAAGGTATCTTTGAATCACATAAACAGGAGTGACAATAACAGGTTCTTGTGACTACTCTAGTGAACTCTAACGTACCGTGTGATGACACCGTGGCCTGTGATGATGGTACCACATGCTGTAAGACCAAAGATGGCGGATGGGCCTGTTGTCCTCTGCCACAGGTAAATCATCCACTTTTGACTTTTTATCATGGCTGAGACAATCATGCTGACCAGGTTTTTTACTAAAACATATGATTTTCCTCCCCAGGCTGTGTGTTGTGAAGACTTCATCCACTGCTGTCCTCACGGTACGACCTGTAACGTTGCTGCTGAAACATGTGACGACTCTACGGGATCTATGTCCTGGTTGGAGAAGATTCCTGTGAAACCGATCAGCATTCAGGACGTTGTTCCTGCAAAACCAGAAGGTACTTTAAACTTTATATTTTCCACATACGTCCCCATTTTTTGTAGTTTTAAAGTTTTAATTTAATAGTTGCACCTCTGTTCCAATCATTTATATTGACTCTAGTGAACTCTAACGTGGCGTGTGATGACACCGTGGCCTGTGATGATGGTAACACATGCTGTAAGACCAAAGATGGCGGATGGGCCTGTTGTCCTCTGCCACAGGTATTTCTGACTGAATCATTGTCTTGACGATTTTAACTTGAACATCTCTCTTGTGGATATTCAATGATGTTTTTTAAAACTATTTCCTCGGCAGGCTGTGTGTTGTGAAGACTTCATCCACTGCTGTCCTCACGGTACGACCTGTGACCTTGCAGCTGGATCATGTGACGACTCTACGGGGTCTATGTCCTGGTTGGAGAAGATTCCTGTGAAACCGATCAGCATTCAGGAAGTGTCTGTTACTAAATTACAAGGTGCTATACATTTTCACACAGACATACTTTCCAGTATTCTGAACTTCTGCTGGGGTGTTCAGACTGTTTTAACTTGCGAGCTTCTTATAAATTCACCAAGTCAAAGGATCTGCCTACCATAAAGGTACAAACAATGGATAAAAGCGTACTGTATTTAGAAAAGGACATCACAGGTAAAAGAAAAAATTTGTGCTCAAAAGTGCAAAAAAGAGCATTCGGTTATGTTGTGTTTGTGCGTGTGTGTGTGTAAGGACTTGTGGGTAGAAAGATCGTATTGGCTGCCCTGCTGGTCAATTAATAAATCAATTCTTAGTAAGAAAAGACTTACTGGCTGAGTGTTTTGTTAAATTGTTATTATTATTTTTTTTTTTTATCTATAACCTCACAATCTACTTAAATTGCTGTTGGAATTGAACTGTCGCTCGTGATAGAAACATTTTGCACCTCTGTTCTAATGCTTTGCTTATATATTATAAGTAATTTAGGTAAAATAAGTAAATAACTAATATAAGTAAAACTAATATATTTATTTTTCAATTCTAGTGAACTCTAACGTACCGTGTGATGACACCGTGGCCTGTGATGATGGTACCACATGCTGTAAGACCAAAGATGGCGGATGGGGCTGTTGTCCTCTGCCACAGGTATTTCTTACTTACTTGACTTAGCTTGAACATTTTTTAAACTATTTCCTCGGCAGGCTGTGTGTTGTGAAGACTTCATCCACTGCTGTCCTCACGGTACGACCTGTAACGTTGCTGCTGAATCATGTGACGACTCTACGGTGTCTGTGTCCTGGTTGGAGAAGATTCCTGTGAAACCGATCAGCATTCAGGAAGTGTCTGTTACTAAATTACAAGGTACTATACATTTTCACACAGACATACTTTCCAGTATTCTGAACTTTTACTGGGGTGTTCAGAGTTTTTTTTACTCGTGAGCTTCTTATAGTCACCAAGACAAAGGGATCTAACTACCATTAAGGTAGAAACAAATGATAGAAAGATATTTAGAAAAGGACATTACAGGTAAAAAAGAAATGCACAAAAGTGCAAATAAATCATAGCATTCGGTTTGGTTGTGTGTGTGTGTGTGTGTGTGTGTGTGTGTGTGTGTGTGTGTGTGTGTGTGTAAGGACCTGTGTCTAGAATAATTGTATTGGCTGCCTAGCATGTCGATTAAATAACAAATTCTTAGTAAGAAAAGATGATGGACTGACTGTTTTGTTAAATTGTTATTTTATTTTTTTATCTATAACCTCACAATCTGCCTAAATTGCTGTTTGAATTGAACAGTCGCTTGTGATAGACAAATTGGGCACCTCTGTTCTAGTGCTCTACTTATTTTTCAATTCTAGTGAACTCTAACGTGGCGTGTGATGACACCGTGGCCTGTGATGATGGTAACACATGCTGTAAGACCAAAGATGGCGGATGGGCCTGTTGTCCTCTGCCACAGGTATTTCTGACTGAATCATTGTCTTGACGATTTAACTTGAACATCTCTCTTGTGGATATTCAATAATGTTTTTTTAAACTATTTTTCTCCTCAGGCTGTGTGTTGTGAAGACTTCATCCACTGCTGTCCTCACGGTACGACCTGTGACCTTGCAGCTGGATCATGTGACAAATCTACGGGATCCATGTCCTGGTTGGAGAAGGTCTCAGCCTATCCTAGAGGAGGTCAAGGGTCATATAAGAATGCGAGCATTGACTCTAGTCATGCTTGTCCTGAATCTTACACTTGTTGTAAGGGCTCAAGCGGAAAATGCAACTGTTGTCCAATGCCAGAGGTAAAATATTCACTTTCTATCTATTAATATGTAAATAATGAAGAGTTTTGAGCTTTATTTTAGCTAAAGGTGTTAAAGGTGTTGGCGTCTTATTGTGTTGAGCTTCAGCAGACCGAGTTAGGTCTTGGTTTTTTATCAAATCATAAAAATAAAAAAATATAAACAAGAATATGATTCATTATTTAATGGCATCAATTATAATATTATGTAAAAATATAATTAATAGCTGAAAAGCAGATTGTACTGTGTCTGAAAGGTTTACTCTCGGCTCAGAAGGAACAGATACAGAACGAGGAAGTGAGAGATAAATCAGGAAAAGTCGGGCTGAACAGAAACAGGGTTCCATGTGATTCACACACTTCCTGTCCTGATCACACCACTTGCTGTTTTCATACAAAGACCAACACTTGGGGCTGTTGCCCACTGCCAAATGTGAGTGACTCTGCACTAAACTATTTTAAGAGGCTTTAAAATATCTTAAATCCTCTCGGGAACAGTAAACAAATTGTTTTCAAGCTGGTTTTACTGGTCTCCCAATGCAGTTGAATGTTGAATGTTTCAATGCACCTACAGTATGTAGTGTTTTTATCTCTAACACTTCCTTTTGTGTGTGTGTGTGTGTGTGTGTGTGTGTGTGTGTGTGTGTGTGTGTGAGTGAGTAAAAGAAAGAAATCAAGAGCGAAAGAAAGAATATTAGCCTTTTAGACAGACTAAATGTCTAAAACACTTTTGACCAATATAAATTTATCAAACATAGTTGGGGGGTTTATGCTTCATAATTTTTATCTCCGCTAAACGTATTTACAATGTGTGTGTGTGTGTATGTGTGTTTGAGTGAAAGAGAAATAAATAAATAAATAGCGAAAGAAAAAACATTAACCTCTAACCTAGACAGACTAAATAGTGACCAATATATATTAGGCCAACATTGACGGGCTCTTTCCTGATCTCGGGTGTGTTTTTGCTGTGTTTCAGGCCGTGTGCTGTGCGGGTGGAGAACACTGCTGCCCCCTGCACTACACGTGTGACGCGAGCCAACAGTCCTGCATCCGGGAAGATGTGGTGATCCCCTGGTTCAGTAAAGTGACGGCTCAGAAAGCCTCAGCTTCAAGCTCGGACCTCAGTGGAGTGCGCTGTGATGCTCAGACGAGCTGCTCTTCAGACTCCACCTGCTGCCGTCTCTCAGCTGGAGAGTGGGGCTGTTGTCCTCTCCCCGGGGTGAGGATTGTGTTACGAATATTTAGTTCTTGCACAGTCATGAAATGATTATAAAATGGGAATTTTTAACACACAGGCCGTGTGCTGCTCAGACCAGCAGCATTGTTGTCCCACCGGCTACGCTTGTGATTTTAACGGCGGCTCTTGCGTAAAAATGGACAAAGGAGCATCGGCCAATCAAATGAAGGTTTCAAGGTCACATCCACTGAAGGACATTAAGTGTGGAGATGGATCCAGTTGCTCTGATGATCAGACCTGCTGCCCAACGTCTGCGAGCACATGGGCCTGTTGCCCCTCTCAAGAGGTATGACAGATGCTTTTGTGATTATTGTGGCTGGAAGGATAAATTGGAAAGTTTTACTGTAAGTTCAAGCGTTGTGTGTCTCCCAAGGCGGTGTGCTGCGACGACATGAAGCACTGCTGTCCCCACGGATACAGATGTGGAAAGGAGGCAACCTGTGTTAAAGTGGCAGGCTTTGACCTGAGCAGAAGCTGGTTCGCTTCGAAAAAGAGAAAGACTCGTTTTTTGTAAAGCACATGAAACACGCTCTTCATTCGGGATTGTTTTTTGCTGTGATATGAAACTTACATTGCATAGATCTCTACCTTTTTTTAAATCTCATTTCCCAAACCAATAAAGTTCAACTGAAGGTTACCGCAAAGCTTTTTTTTTTAGGACTATGAAGTTGACAGAAAAAAGAGCACTTTTTCAATAAAGTTTGATTACTGTTGGAAATACATATTTTGTCAATCTACAGTGTTTTAGTTTTTTATTCATGTCAACGTATTATTATTAAATGTTAATATTTGGTTCAGAAATGTATTTGGTTTAAAATGTGTACGATTAAACCGTGACTGTCCATTCTTGTGATTAAGATTGTGACGTTATACATTAAAATATTGACGCCGCCCACTATTGGCTGAATTGTTTTTTTTTTCATGTAGATAATTTGTAGTACAATATTGTTAAGGTTTATGAAATATGCGCTAAATACTGGGAACGCTGTGTCCTCACAGCAAGAAGTCAGTTCGAGACCCGGTCGGGGCGTGTTCTCCCCGTGCTTGCGTGGGTTTCCACGATTCATTGAATTAATTTAATAATGAAAGTGTATATGTGTGTGTATATATATATATATATATATATATACACACACACACACACACACACACACACACACACACACACACATATATATATAATTTTTTTTTTTTTTTTTTTTTTTAGAATCAATTAAACGATTCACATTAAACGATCTACATTTTAAATTAGACATCGTCAGAACATACGCCGTATAAACAAACATATAAACGTGTCATATTTTACATTTGTGTTAACATAATATAAAAGGGAAGTTTTAGAGACAGAGACAACAAAACCTATTAACCGTGAACCCATGCATTTTTTACTTTTTTGAATTTAGGGCGTCGTACCAAACAAAAGGTAAATAGTAAAATGAGCAAATACACACAAACGCTCAACAAACGGTAGAACATTAAACCGTTTGGCTGACGTCAGTGCGCAGTGACGCGTTTGCAGATTTATAGAACATAGTGATCGGTTTAGCCCAATGCTGGTTTGTTTCTAACGTCGTTCTATATTGTATGCAGATTTTCGCAGCTCGGATTACGTAGCAATGTTTTCTAAGACGTGTGTTACTGCGGTGCACCTGCTAAAGCTTCTCGCCGCGTCTACATTCCGCACTCGCGTTAAATTAAACCAAATCCATTAGGTTGTTATAAGTTCAAAAGCTGCGTTGACTTCGTTTAAGGACCGGCATCGACGGTGAATCACATGTCGACGGAAGACTTGTCCACTTCCGACAGCGAAGCTGCTTTCGCTGGAGCCGGGGAACGCTGGGCGCCCGTCGGAGCCGTGGCCAACCCGGAGGATGAGCACTGGAAGAGGGAATCACAGGACGGCTCGGTGTCGCCCGGCGAGGCTGGCATGGTGGTCCGGCTGAGGAAGCTGGAGGAAGAGCAGGAGCAGTTGAACTCGTCGCTCCTGGCTTTAACGTCGCACTTCGCCCAAGTGCAGTTTCGACTCAAGCAGATCGTGCACGCGCAGAGCGAGGAGAAGGAGAGGATGCTGCTGGACCTGGAGGAGTTTGCCTTCAAGGGATGCCCTCATGTCGTCGGCTGCAGAGCACAGGACGACCACGTCGCCGAAAATTCAGTACGTTTTTCTGTCAAAATACAGCGTTTCGCGGTTTTGGTGGTCGTCCGGGGAGTCGTATACAGGAAAATACATTTCATGTTCGTTAATGCATAATACAATCTGTATTCTTCATTCCTCATCATTGTGGTGGGGATGTGAGAATGAACAGCAAACTTACGTGGAAGAAGGAAAAGATTGTCTGATTGTGTTCATTCTTTTGAAACTGTACAGAGTGAGAGGGAAAAGAGGGAACGGTTGGAAGCCCAAAGAACGAAGCAGAAAGAACTGATTTTCCAACTCAAGACGCAACTGGATGACCTGGAGCGCTTCGCCTACCAGGAGGGCAGCTATGACTCACTACCTCAGTCTGTTGTCATGGAGAGACAAAGGGTTTGTGAAATCCAGTTCAACATAATTGAAAATGTGATGCATTTTATATTGTGGAAATACCATACATATGTGACAGACCAACATGACATGAATGAGAATGGATCCGTTGAATTTTTCAAGCTCAATCTGTGGAGCCGGTGATTGCAACACCAAAGTGGCTTTGATTCCTAGGGAAAGCATGGAGATCATTTCTTGTTTTTTACATCTCCATGAATGTGTAATTCAAAAGAAATAGTGCATGTCAAATGTCATTATGAGGACATTCTAAACCAGTCTTTTCCATGTAGGTGATCATCGATGAGCTGATAAAGAAGCTAGATGTCAACCTGAACGAAGACATTGGGAACCTAACACCAGAAGAGCTTCGACAGAGAGTGGACACGGCCATAGCTCAGATTGTCAATCCCGTGAGAGTCAAAGAACAGCTGGTGGATCAACTCAAGACACAAATCAGAGATCTGGAGATGTTCATTAACTTCATACAGGGTGAGGAGGTTGGCAGTGATCGTGATCTCAGACTATAAAGTGCAAAGATTGTGCATGCACATCACATTACATATAATGCATACATTTTATTCCGGATTATAAAGGCAAGTTAAGCATTTTTATGACTTGAAGTGCACTTTATAGTCCACAGAATGCCGTATTGTGTACGTGAGATATATCCATAACGCCTTTATTAAACAAAACACTTATTCAACGCGACTTTTTTGCCCATGTGGAGTTTCATGATGGTAATTTTGTCTTTTCTCAGATGAGGTGGGCAACCCTCTTTTAAATGATGGTGCAAAGAACCAACAAGGCCAAGCAGCGGGAACAAACACAAGAGCCACTGCAGGGATGAAACGAGGTAATCTGAGGTTTTCTTCAATATAATATAATACATGTAAAAACCATATTAGTTAAAGTGGTAATAGCCTTAAGCCTTTATCAATCAGTCCCTCCAGTTTTCCGCATTTCGTGAACACTGAAGATAATGCAAACTTAAAGAAAATCGTGTTTTTGTGCTCTTTTAAAATGCCATTTTACTGTAAAAATAATTCAGAAAAGTACATGTCTAACAACTTTTTGCTAAGTTAGTGTTAAAAATGTGTAAAGCTCTAAAATAAAGAAGATTAGTTTTAAGGTGTGTAATGTACAGATATTTTGCATTTATTATCTAACTTGCAAAAAAAAAGCATTTTTCCGCACAAAAATTGCATACAATTATTGAAATCCTGGAGTGACTAATCAATAATGCAGTGTTTTTAAAATTAGCAGACTGAAGTTAGATTTAAGACTAAATGTATTGTGTCTTTCTGCCCACAGTGGATCCCGAACAGGCACAGAGGATACGGGAAACGGGGCTCCAGCTGATCCAGAAAGCCCTGGCCGTGCTTCAGATTTTTGCTCTGAGCCAGTTCGGATGTGCTTCGGGTCACGTTCCTCAGGGCGTGTGGTCCCAGGGCTCCGAGAACCAAGACTACGGCCCTCTGCTCCAAAAGCTGGAAGAAGCTGTGGAGCGAGTCCGTGTCCAGGCGTCCCACCATCAGCCCACAGAAGAGCACGTGGTCAGTTACACCACCTGCTTGTCTCCAGGAGGACCTCGAGATGAACTCACCACCTCCGTACGTAAAGAGCTGGCCATGGCTCTGCGGGACCTCCTGGCCCATGGATTGTATGTGCCTTCCCAGGGGATGAGCCTCGTGCTGGCGCCTATTTCCTGCCTCCTGCCCTTCAGATCGTCTCCTCAAACCCTGCATCCCTGGGAACTTTTCGTCAAGTTCTATCACTCCAAAAACGGCCAGGCTTTTGTGGAATCACCAGCTCGGCAGCTGTCGCAGTCCTTCAGCTTGCCTGTAGGGGGCGGCCCTGTCACCGTCACGCCCAAGCAGTCTCTGTTGTGGGCCATCCATAGCGTTCTCAAAGAGCATGGACGCTTTAAACGCAGCGCAGACTCGGAGTTCAAGGCCTTGGTGTGTATGGCCCTCAACGAGCAGAGGCTTGTGTCCTGGCTCAACCTGCTGTGTAAGTCCGGGACGCTGATTCACTCGCACTACCTGTCCTGGAGCTACATGGCCCAGACGGGCTTTGAAGGTGCCCTGCGCATCCTGGGCCGGATCAGCCACCTCAAGTTCAACCTTCCTGTGGACCTGGCTGTCAGACAGCTGAAGAACATTAAAGATGCTTTCTAATAAAGGAGACAATACACTACAGATTTTAAAGCCGTGGATTTGATCCCGTTGTGATACAAAACCCAGCTCAATTTTTCTTTTAAAGGAAATTGAGGGATGTGCATTTTTTTCTTTTCTTCCCCACGTTTTTAGATTTAGATCTGTACGTCCGATGATAAATGTGTCAAATGCTGCATCGTGGTTTGTTGAAGCTGTTCATGGGTTTCTCTTTCCTTGATTCATGACCAGATTTTACCAAAACCAACATACCAAAGTTTGAGAACATTCCTGTATTTTGTTATGTCCTTTGTAGCCTAGATCCAATATTATTATATTCCCATGATGATATTTAATACGCAATCATGCATATAAAAGTGACAGCATGTGTGCTAACAAAAATAGGAAAACAGGATGTGTTGAGTTGTTACATATCAAGTGTAGGTTTTTACATTTCAAACAACTAATTTGTTCTGATACGCAATCACGCATACACTACAAACTATTGGAAGGACTAGATTATGGATTCACATTATTGATTAATAGATCATCTGGATTGTCTTTACTGTTGACATGGACAGTTGTCAAAAGATACTGCTACATGATTCAACCAAAGCAAGTTGAATAAAATGTAGGAAACAAGTCAATCTGAGTGGCAGTTCTGTTCGTTAATGCTGGTTTAGATCTTTTATGGTCTCATTCTTTCATTTTCATTGTTGAATGTACAATCTGTGAAATCATCTCTCGCACTTTGTGATTCTTTGCTTTACATTTTCAAGGAAAATCCATTAAATTATTATTATTATTATTTACTTACTGTAAACTTAGTCAAGCTTGTTTTTAAATGCACTTGTTTTCACGTTTTTATTTTAGTTCCTTTGTTTTTAAGGTAGTTTCGTTTGAACTGAACATTGTTTAATCAATATTTCAAACATAATATTAAACAATCATGAAAAAAAATGAACGTTTTGTCTGGATTTTACTTTTAGATTGTCAATTTGAAACGCATATTTCGCTTTATGGGATTAATAAAGGCTTTCTTGTTTCAGTTTTTATATAAAAAGTGTGCTTTCACATGCATACTATTTTATTGTGTGAAAGTCTGACTTGTATTGATTTTTTAGGCTGTACTTAGACATTTACAAAAATGTGCTTTAAAATAGTTTTGTCATTGTTGATACAATTCATTTTCGTGTGGCAGAAAAAAAGGCGCTTGCGCAGAACGACAAAGCGCAATACGGAAACACGTCACCCACCACCGATGTCAAGGGTCACGCGCGATCTTTCCACTTCCTTTCCTGTTAACGTCGTCCACAGAGCACCATCAGTAAGTTTCATACGCGGCGGCTTAATCCGCGGCAATCGACAAATAAATATGCGACGTTGCGTTTCAGTTCATCTTTTATACAAGATGGCCACATCTAGCCTCCATCCTGCGGGGTTATTGCTTAGATGCGCACTAAGGATGTAGAAATAATGACGCTGTTACTCACACAGTCCCCCTGGATGTTCCGTCTCCACGTTACTCACGTAAATCACGTTTGGCGTCTATTTAACGCATTTTCACGTGCCGCACGTTTGACTACGAATAATAAACCCAAACCCGTTGAGTAATCAAGATGCTAATTCTCGTATCGTGCGTGGTTTTTTAGCCCAGCGGCTAGCATGTTAGCATTTGATGCCAAACGGCTCCAGATCATCTCAAACCGAACCACATGGTTTAGACAGTCGTGTTTGTTAAATGGTCTGCATGTGGGATTTGTATTTCAGTGACGTGATTTAAGTGGTTTAAGTTTTCCACAGAGATGGGCAAGTTTATGAAACCTGGTAAAGTGGTGATGGTTCTGGCAGGACGTTATGCCGGACGCAAGGCTGTCATCGTCAAAGTACGTTGAAGTTCTCAGGTTTGTTGGTCTGATGCTGATCTGGTTTTCATCTCTAATGTCTTCCTGCTTGGTTTCTCAGAACATTGATGATGGCACGGCGGACCGTCCGTACAGCCACGCTCTGGTAGCAGGCATGGACCGTTACCCTAGGAAGGTCAAGACCACCATGGGTAAGAAGAGGATCGCCAAGAGATCCAAGATCAAGGCTTTTGTCAAGGTTTTCAACTACAACCACCTCATGCCGACCAGGTTTGTACCTTCTGAGGACGTGTTTTGTCGAGCCGAGGACTTTTAATTCACCACTACAAACAACCTTTCTATCTGAGCCTTCTCACCAAACACTGATGTGAAAGGTTCCTGTGGCCAGATGTAGAAAGCCTTGTTTACGGACATGGTCTTGATATCAGATTTTCACTTTCACATCGAATCAAAAACTATTTAATAATACACTAACATTAAGCCTGCCCGGAGCAATCATACACAATTCATAAAATACATGATTTAATAAAAATGCAAAATGGCGATCTGTATAGATACACACATGTTCTCCTTTGCGCAGAGGATTTTCAGGATTGAATTCTTCACGTGGTAGTGATCGTACAATGCACAAGACTGTTGCCAGTGTAAACGTTCTGAATTTTTCTGTGGAGTACCTTATTTGTTCATTTATTTTTTTAGATATTTAAAATGATTTGATAGGATGTACTTTGAACTTGATGTAGATTAAATTACAAGGCAAAGAAGCAGGTGAATGCTCTGTTCTGATTGGCTGCTGTCATGTTGAGTCACTCATCTTGACCCTCACACTGTGATTCCTTATTGCTGACTTTCATTAAAAATTACAGTCTTGTGTCATTAATGAATCAAAAGTGGATTCATAGCAGTGAGATAGTTGGACATTAAACAAATTGAGGCGACTTGTGCGTGTGTCTTTCAGTTGTTAAACAGTTTCAAACGGGTTCCAAACGTACTGCTGAACTTTGTCTTAATCTTATTAATCCCAGTTTTTTTTGTGTAATTCCTTATTCGTTGGCAACAAAGTGATGCTGACTCATGCAAAACGCAAAATTATTGTCTAACACTAATCTCAACTTGCATCATTACGATCTCGCAGAAAATTCAAATCTTAGATGGACCTTAACTCTCACATGTTTGATTCCCAATAGTCCTGTGTGGATTTTGTGACGCTTTTTCTCCATCAGCATCACTGTCTTCGTTTTCAGAGCTTTTAACAAGCGTGATATGTGTTTCAGGGCTGTTCCACGTCACAGTTTTTTTCTGTGTCTACAAGTAAACTAAAGCACTAATCTGTGGTCTAATCTCTAGTCACACTTTTTGTCATCTGATTTCTTTCTTTTATTTTTTTTTTTATGAAAGCTGGGAAGTCTTTCTAGGGTTCTTGGGTTGCTCATAAGCTTCATTCTATGAAATGAAATGCTTTTTCAATTGATTGATTGTGACATGCAGGGTACTTAATGGCTGTAACAGACTATTTTATCACTCTTTTTGAATGATTATTTTTCTTTGAATTAAAAAATCAGAATTAGGAAGCGGAGATGCATATACATACATACACACACTTTGGTGTTCAGTGTTTGGTAATTTGTTAATTGTAGTTTCATGCATATTATATTACCTAATTTTTTCCAGATACTCTGTTGACATCCCTCTGGACAAAGCTATCGTCAACAAGGATGTTTTCCGGGATCCTGCTCTGAAGCGCAAAGCAAGACGTGAGGCCAAGGTTAAGTTTGAGGAGAGGTGAGTTTGTCTCACTAGATGTTCTTGTGCGGAGCTCGATACATTGTGACTTTCAGCAACCTAATCTTTACGTTTTTATTAACAGGTACAAGACGGGCAAAAACAAGTGGTTCTTCCAGAAGCTTCGATTCTAAACTTGATTTGGTTTCACAAATAAATGTTTAAAAGAAAACACTGGGTGGTATTTTATTTTTTTTTTTTGTTCTAAAAAAAGTTTACAGTGGATCTGGACGTTTAATTTTCAAATCAAATTCCAATTTTTTTGTCATACACATTCATGGTACAACATGTAGTGAAGTGTATTTTTCCAATCATCCAGCATTTAAACATGGGGGTGTTTGGGGAGGGGGGTGCAAAGAAATACAATAAAGATACAAATACAATAAAATACAGCAAAAATAAAGAAATTATTAATAAAGTAGAAAAAGACTATGAAATGATGAAAGTTAAAATAATTATGCAAATGTTGTATGTTTAGTAACTACTGGGTATAAAGATAATTCTTTGTAAGAGGTTAGATAATGTTTGTTGGAGTGACCTGGATTGTGAATTCATTAAACCTGCTTAATCAGGTCATTGTAAAAGATCTTTTGGAGAGTGACACTTTAGAACGTGCCTGAAGAGAAGTTGTTGATCTTTGTTAGAATTGAATTTTTTTTAAAAATTCTCATTTTATGACACTTTATCATGTATTGTGAATACAAATGTATTTTACGTGCATGCACATTACATTTTTTGTATAGCTTTTTCAGGGTCAGCACTATGAGTTTATGTAATAGTTTGTTCACTTGACGCCCTTGTTTTTAAGGAATCCATCAAAGTTTTAATGCGGTTCATGTTCCGGCTCTTTAAGAAGTCTGTTGTGAAGTCATGGGATATTAACACCCTATGTTTGTGGGTTTTTGGTTTCATTGAAAATTATTTAGTTGCACGACGTAATGCAATATAAGGTGACGGTTACTGTGGATATCAATGATGTAATTAAATGGCAAAAGAATAACTAATTGCTGGACTAACCAGTATACCTATAGGTAAATTAGATTAGATTCTTGACATTGAAATTAGACAGACAGAAAGTATAGAAGAACAAGTATATTATATATACTTATATAAACACATATATATGAAAAATAAATGAATTAACGTAAATATACATGCATACATTATTATAAACAAATAACACTACGCCCTATAAATAGCCATATAACACCGCACGCATCAATATGAACAAACAACTATATTTTTGGAACTGTTTTGGTTTTGTTTCGGAAAAGACGTGTATTGCGTCTTTCTTGTACACTGTGTTAGTCAACGTGACTTTCTTTCTCCCCTTCCCCCAACTTAAGAACTGCTGAGTGGGAAAAACAAGCGTGGTCAGCGCGTGCACCGTTAGGGGGGGCTGTTTCCGACTCAGAAATCAGACGTTCGGATCTTTTTTTTTTAACTCGGCTCTTCAGGTTCTGTTCAGCCAAATGAACGAGCCATGACGCTTATTGCGTAACGTTGAGTGCGCGTGAGCCTGTTCCAGTCCCGAACACTGTTATTATCCGTAAACTCGTATTGACTCATTTAAACACTTAACCGACTGGCAGATAATCGATGTAACGATTTAGCAAGGTTTTCGGCTAAAGCGTGAACGGCTCATTTCGGATATACGTGTGCGCATGCGTCACAACGATTTGAACGAATCATCTCTGACGTGATCGGCACAATTGATTCATTATAGAGCCGTTCATACCGAATCGCTCATGAACGATTCATTAGTAACATTCGCGTCCTTCTGTCCCCACACTGAGCTGTGTTCTGCCGAGCGGTGGAGGTCGGAGAAATGACTCCATTTAGCAAGAGAAAACACAACAAGATGCACGAAACCCAAGTTTAGAACAAAGGTAGGTGATATTTTATAAAAATCCACGCGGCATCGGTAGCTTCTAGGCTAAAGCCACACGACTGATTCAATAAACAATGTCACCGCTTCCTGCGCCATTGCGCTAGCGAAACCTGCTGAATCTGGAGACATTAAGTGCTCAGGTAATTCGTGTTATCTAATCATCTTAATATTGCACAACAAGTCTTAATCAGCAGTAGTGACTATGCGAGCGTCTTTCCGTTTTGTTCCGTCCAGTCGATATGTTCGCGACTCGAACCCGAGTTGACAACACGTTGCGTTCTTCTTGTCTTCTCGTGGTTGGGTTGATGCCAAAACGTTTGTTTTTGCAGCTTTTAAGCCCGTTTTCTTCGGTGTAACGGCTGTGTAAGTTGGCATCGCTTTGTTGACGTCTTTGTAATGTTAATGTTTTTGTTTAGATTTGTTTGCATCTTAACCATGTCATGGTGTCAACATCCTGGAAAACAATCATGATGTAAAATGAAGAATTTTAGATTTAATGTGTCATGTGTGTCTGACTGTCTTTATGTTTCCCGAGGCTAAAATCTTTACTCGTTTATTGATTTATCGTTTCCGGATGGTAAACGAACTGTGCTGCACGCTTTTTGTCTTTGCAACTTGTTGAAAAGTGGCAGTTAGCGACTAATGATGGGAAATTGGACTTGCAACCTAAACGAAGCAGATTCGAATCGCAGACCATCGCAGTTTGAAAGCGTTAAAATGTCTTAACTGCGGGGTCCATAAAGTTTAATATGTACTTTGAAAACCAAACCATGTGATCCACACCAATGTGGGTCTTTTTTGTACTTTATAATTCTAATTTGGGCTCTTGGGTCCACTATTGCTCCTCTTTGCATTCTAAATATGCAGTGCATTGTCCGAAGTCTGTCGTTGGATTGTTTTTTTTTTTGAATTTGTGTATTGACTGACTGAAGGGTGGTATGTCATGCTGGGGAGGGTCCGTCACCAGTAACTGTGCTCAACAGATAAGATATCGACAGCCATCACAATCACACTGGTCTCTCCTCTACTGACACTAGTTCCCAGCTTTTAATATCGACGTTTAGTGCAGAGGATTGAGCGGCTCGGTGCGAGTCCTGGTGAAAATGAACATTAATCTCACACTGTATGTGCTTTAGTTCCCTGTTTGGGCTGTTTGTTGTTTGTCAAAGACCTCTTTCAGTCTCATAAATATCATCACTATCATTGATTATTATTAACATCATTTTAGTCCATCGGTTCAGCAACATATGTGCAGTGGGATATTATTTAAAATTATTTATTTGTTGTTGTTATCACTATCATTTGTTAATTCATACAGTTTTTTATTTTTGTTATATTAATTTACAACATATGTCATTGGCCCTTCAGACTTGCAGGTACTTCCCTTTGTTCAACACTCGCTGCAATATGCTGATTGTATGTCTATGTTGTGTTTTCTATGTATGTTTGTTGCAATATTAAAATGTCAATACAAATTTGATAACAAAAAAAAACTGTATGTCTTGTGGTGTCTTTCAGGTGGGCTGTCGGGATGGGTGAAGGTCCTGCGGTTGGCATTACGCCCGTGCAGCAGATGCTGGCGTCTGGCACTGGGGCCGTGCTGACCTCCCTGTTCGGTGAGGAAACAAACGGGCACATCAGCTTATCTCCATCCACTTGTTTGGTAGATGATAAGCCTGTACTTTTGAATTAAGACAGTGGTGCCTAACTTGTTGGAATTTAAGCCAAATTTGACTTCTGACTGAGGATTTCACAGGCCACGATGTGCACGAATATTAAATGTGAATATTAAAATCTAGTCTGGTTTCCGAAATGTAAAGAAAATTAGAATTATTGTCAGACTCACCATCTGATACTTATTTTTTTGTGCAATGTCTAGTTGTTCTTCAGAAACCAGTTTCGAATTTTTGTTAAGTTAGGCTGCATTGATTCTCCGCACAGAATGAAGATGCGGGTCTGTAATGTGAGAACGTGAGCCGGGTTTTGCTCTTCATCACGGAGAAAGTTTGTTCACAGACATTGTGGTCTTTCCATTCGCAAATTTGGAAAGTTCACTGCAGTCAATCCAGCATTAAAATCCGGGAGAGATTTTTTTCCACATTTCTGTTATTAATTCTGTTATTGTTTTAGTGTACTGTCATACCACTTTTTCCAAATATGCATAAATCACTAATTAAACATATGAATATAGAAATTAAAAAGCATCCATATGTTACATCTTCATGAGGTTAGGCATCGCTGTTTTTATTGATTAATTTCTTAATAATGTCAGGATTATGCGAACAACTTGCTGAGGTTGGCCTGTACTGACAAACAATGTGATAAAGTTAAAGTTTGTAAAATTGCTTAAAACAACGGAAACGTCAGACAACCCTTCTAACCTAATTTGAATGATCATGGTCACATACTGATTTGTAAATAGAGCAAAAAGGTGTTGCTAAATCCAACAAAACGACAAAAAATATTTTTGCTATTTGGTAAAAATCCTCTTTTCTGTTCTTCTGCCTTCAGTCACACCATTGGACGTGGTGAAGATCAGACTCCAAGCCCAGCAAACTCCTGTCTATAAAGGTATTATTATTATTAAAAGCTTTCACCATATTGGGCCATGTTGTATGTCTTAATCTGGTGTGTGTTGTTGCTACACAACTAACATACAGTAGACTCAGTGTGTGTGTAGTTTGGAAAATCACCCTATCATCTTTAGTGTAGACTCAGTTACAAGAAACAGGTCTACATTTTCTTAATATTTGACAGAACTGATATATGTGCTGCGTTTCACATTTCATAAATGTGCTTAGAGCATTGTTTGTTTTCTTTTGTAGCCGTAACACCAAACTCAAGGCCTTGGACAAGGGTCTTCCGGCCATCAAAATGTGAGTATGTTATAACTGAAAGCAGACTATACACCTTTATTCATGGTCTCGTCTCACAGCTTGGCAGATTGCTTGACTAACACCAAAATGAATATTCTTTGTTCAGTTAAGATCATTCAGTCATATTTTTAAAAAAATATCTAACACAAAGGGGGAAAGAAGCCTATTTTGTGCAAGAGTAGAAAAAGAGAAGAATTACAGCAGAGAAACTAGTGCACGGACTGTTCTAGTAAACAACAATAAATACAAGATCACGTTGCACCACACATGAAACACCCCAAATATTAAAACCAACGGCCTAAATGTAAATGTTTATTCAGTAGGGAACGTAGCTGTGGACCATTAACAGAATTAACGAGAAGAGCTCAAGCTCTTGCCAGCGAGTTGTTGTTTTTCCTCTTCTTTTTGTGGAAGAACTTACCTTGAACTTGCCGTACAGTGCGTCTAAAAATAACAGGACGTCTGTATGTTTGTGCCAAAGCCGAGTGCCATGGTCACTAGTGTTTATAGAAAGCGTTCGTTGATGTATCAGCCCTAATTTTCTAATTCTTCATGATGGAACAGAACTAATCTGCATAAGGCTGCTTCTCTCATACGCATATTTGTAGTATTTACTCTACTTTCTGTTATTCTCTGTTATAGGGAAGTGTTTCCTGTATTGTAATGGGCTGATGGACCACATATACGTGTGCCAGAACATGTCGAGCTGCTCCAACTGGTACAAAACTCCCACCCACTTCAATGGCACCATGGTAAGATCACACTTGCACATGCACTGAATTGTGTAAAATATTGAAAAAAAAAACCGTCTGCCCTCTTTTGCCAGGATGCTTTTGTAAAGATCACACGCCAAGAGGGAATCCGCTCTCTCTGGAGTGGACTTCCTCCCACACTGTAAGTTCATTGTGTCTGTACAGTATCAGATCAACAGAATCACACTTTCACTTGACATTTTACAAAGTTACCAGTGACCTAGTCTCAGAACAGGAAGATTCTCCAAAATAATGATAATAAAAAGGGTTTAAAAGAGGAATTTTTAAGAGGTCGTCTTTTCTTTTCTTTATTTTATTTTTGTTTACTCGTTTGTTCAATATTTTTACACAGACTCGTAAAGCAGCTTGAAAACTGACCAAATTTTATGTCAGATGAAAAAAAAAATCCAAGCTTCCAAAAAATTTGATTATCACAGTTGGAAATTGGTATGAAAACACAGCGGCAGTGGTAAAATTAGTTTAAAAAAACGTAGAAATTTCTTGCGATATTGTGCCACAACATATAAAAAATTGCACAATGGCGGCGAAGGTCTGGAAATTATGACCAAATTCATCTTTCAAAGAAAAATAATAATAAACCCTTAGTCCCGGAAAAAAAGTCCAATACTTATTTTCCAAGGCAGTTTCTACTAAAGCGACTAAGTGTCTCTGTGTGTGTTTTCAGGGTGATGGCGGTCCCAGCCACGGTCATCTACTTCACGTGTTACGACCAGCTCCGAGACTTCCTGCAGTACGGAATGGGCTATCAGGGTGACCACATTCCCCTCATCGCCGGGGGTTTAGCGAGATGTACGTGGTTTATCATCGTCTAGAGCTGCACGATTAATCGTTAAAAGATAGTGATTTCGATTCTACCCCTTCACGATCTTAATTCAGCATTTATACGATTCTTCCAAACTCTCTGATCTACTACCAGAGGTTTCTGTCAGACATTTCAACTCAGACATTTTAGTACCTGAAAAAGGATTTTATTCTAAAGTGTGTGTGTGTGTTTACTGCAGTTTCAAACAAGAAGACGACACTCAGCAAACATCTACAGTTGAGAACAAAATGATTAGCCCCCTACAAAATAATCATTGTTTGAAAAGTATTTCAAAAGTGCTTTTAAACTGAGCTAATAATTTTGTCCTCAACTGTACATAATACTCTTCCTTGGAATGTTTATTTTTTAGTTTATTGGTGATTTTTTTTTTTTCTTTAAAACATTACTTTTACATTACATTATGTTTCAATCCATTTAATTAAATGTAAAGTATTGTAAGTAATATGTGTTATTGTATTGCTGTTTGACAACCTGATTTTTAGGAATATTGAATAGAAATAATATAAATAGAATATATATAATATAAATAACAAAATATCCAAAATAAATCGTGATCTTTATTCTCAGCAAAAAAAAAAACGTGATTCTCATTCTATCCAGAATCGTGCAGCTCTACCATCGTCCCGGTCTTGTTTGTGATCCGTGGCGCTGACCATCTTTTCCCTGTGCTGTCAGTGGGTGCCGTGTCGGTCATCAGCCCTCTGGAGCTAGTGCGGACCAAAATGCAGTCGCGCCGCCTGCCCTACAGTGAGCTGATGGCCTGCATCCGCACGGCTGTGGCTCAGGGGGGCTGGCTGTCTCTCTGGAGGGGCCTGGGACCCACTGTTCTGCGGGACGTGCCCTTCTCGGGTCAGTGATGGCTGTGCGGGCGGGTGGGTTGGTGAGACGGTTCCAGTGTTTGACTGGTGTGGTGTTTGCAGCTCTGTACTGGTTTAACTACGAGCTAGTGAAGGCCAAGCTGTGTGAGCAGTACCGGGCTCCTCGGACCTCCTTCACCATCAGCTTCACTGCAGGCGCTATCTCAGGGGCTGTAAGTACACACTTATTTAAAGCTACAAGAGGTTAAAGTGAAATGCTGTGATTTCCTGAAGGCGCCATTAGCAATGATTACATAAAGAACGGCTATAAAGACCAGGGTGCGTTTCTTATCTGACCCGATGGATTAACAGTGTGGCCTATTTCGAGAGAAAACATTGTGCCGCAGTTTCAGGCCAAGAAGTGAAATAAAAACTAATTCAATCAACAGTTTCACACAGTGGACACATGCACACTTTTTCCTATTATCTGCCATATGGCTGCCCACTGCTCCGAGTTCGTGGCTGATCGGATGGGTTAAATGCAGAGAAAAAAATTTCCCCACTGAGGGACTAATAAAGGTTCAATTATTATTATTATTATTATTATATATTTTGGCTTAATTTGGAGTACTAAAGTACTCGCTTTAGATGTGAAACTAAATTTAAAGTGTTCTCTCGTCAACAAAGTTGTTTTAATGTTTAACAGAACCTGATTTTCCGCTTTGTAGACATGTCAACAATGATTTTTGGTTTTGGATGCCAACATCAAGGTCAAAACAATGACCTAATTTAACCCATGTACAATAACAACTTCTGCGAGAATGTGCAAAATATGTGCAATTATGTTATTTATAGCAAGTGACGTTTTTATTATTTAAATATTTTTTGTTATGATCTGTGTATTTTTTTTTATTTTTATTCTATTTATGTTTTATAAATAGAGGGAACAAAAGACCACATTTTATTTTCTTCTTGTCATGTACAAACTTGGCTATTAAAGCTGAAAACGTGCAGTGAAAGTAAAACCCTAGTTATATAAATTACTTAATTATTCATTTAGCTTGTCTTCATATCTATGCATATGTTAGCATATGTTCATATCTATCTTTTTGTGTTTCAGATCGCTGCTGTGCTCACGCTGCCATTCGACGTAGTAAAAACACGCAGGCAAATACAGTTAGGAGAAATGGAGGCTCTTGGAGGTAAACATGCTGGTTATGTAATCCAAGATTCCCAAAACTTTTATTATTCCCAAAGGGAAAAAAGCATTCAGTCTAATGTATATAAATCACCACTCACTCACTCGCTTTTTCATTTTATTTTGCAGCAGTTCATGTGAAGAAACCATATTCCACATGGAACATGATGAAAAGTATCTGGATTGAGATGGGATACAGAGGATTGTTTGCAGGTAAATACTAACTTGTGAATTAAACTACCTGTAATTGTTTGTAATTAACACTAATTACACTGTCTCCTGTATATATTTCCAGGCTTCCTTCCCAGAGTGATCAAAGTTGCTCCGGCCTGTGCAGTCATGATCAGCACTTATGAATTCGGGAAGACATTCTTTCAGAATCGCAATCTGGACCAGGCGAGATGTGGAATCTGAGTCGGGGACAAGCAAACCTACGATTTGTTTTCTCACAAATCCTGTCACCTGGACTAACCTGAAAAAAAATAAATCTGGAAGACGGCACCAGAAGAGAGAGAAAGAAAGAGACTCTTAAAATATTCGTCTACTGCTCTACGTTTTGTCTTGAATCTTTCCTTCAGATGATTCCGTAGTCTTGTTTGTTTATGGGCACACAGAAAAATGTCAAAGACGTGAGGTCTGATTTCTTTTAAAGATCCGACACCTTTTGAGTTAAATGTAGGATTTCTTTTATAATGCACAGTTTCTCCGCAAACCTCATGATGCCTTAGATGGGAACACCACCAAAGCATGCTGGGAGAACCTCTACCTGTCCTCGCAGAAGAATCCCTTAAGGACATGGCTGATGTCTTGGCACATAATCCTGGTTGCTGAATCTGCACAGCATGACTTTGGACCATTTTAATAAAGGTGCTGATGCCCTCTGCTGTTTGTATTTTTTATAAGTGGGTGAGTGTGTCTATATGGCCACCAGGGCCCATTTAACCCATCCAGTTAAGTGAACACATCCAAACCCGGAGCAGTGGGCAGTCTAAGCTGTGGTGTCCGGGTGGCATATGGTGGTCCGTGTCTTGCTCAAGCACACTCAGTTGTAGAACACACCAGACTGGGATTTAAACGGCTCCCTACCACAGGATTAAGGAGGATTTCCAATGTGAATTTTCCTAATCACTCTCTGCACGTGAAGTTGAAGAAAAATAAGTGATGTGAAGGATTGAAATAAAGCTTCAAAGCCTTGAGAGTGTAACACTTTATTGCAAGACATGTTGCGTCGCAAACTAAAACGATCACTGCATTCGATTGTGACATAAGCTAAAACTGTTGAAGTCGTGCTGATATGGAAACTTTTCTCACATTTTGTTTAATAAAAAACTATTGAACCTGTACAGTGTCTTGTCCTGTTTTTTTTTTTTTTTTTTAAACTAGAAATAATTTTGCTCTAGATCACTGTTTCTCAGCTTTTATCATGGTTTTTTTTTTTTTTTTTTTTTGCTTTTTTTCCAATATCATAAAAATGTTTGATACTTATATTGTCGCTAAAAACTTAGTACTGCAATGCAAATTTAAACCTATAATTTTTAAACAAGGTTTTTTGTCCATGGTATTGCCTCTGAACAGTTATATTTGCATAAAAAGTGTCTGATGTGCATTTGACATCTTGATTTTAATGACTTCTGGAAAGGATATACATGTTTTTTAGAATGTTAAAGCAATTTAAGTGGAAATGAGCGGATGCGCATGACAGTGCCACGTCATACGTTCAATGCCTACGTCATGACGTAAGAACGTGCAACCGCCTTTATAACGAAGCTCCGCCTCTCTATCGGTCTCTTTCAATCGGATCGGAGACAAAATGGTGAGTGTCGCGTTGTTGCCGGTGCACAATCCGTTGAAAATCTAAGCCATCCTTTATATTTTAGTCTTTTTATGATTAATACATCAGTTTAATTATCTAAATGTGGTGCTGTCTGTGATTTTAGCGTGTAGTTTTGGGCGCCGGCGTTAATTTGCACATGGTGCGTGTTTCATACGAGGAAATGGAGACTATCAGCTCAATTTGTATCATATCAAATTTAAACGCCACTTTTAAACGAATAGAACCTTTTTATGATATTAAAGAACGATGCGTTTCAGATCTGAATTGTATGTGGTGTATGAGTAAAAGCGTGACCGGTGCTAGGCCTTCACCCGAGACGCTCTTAACTACTAGAGCGTTTTTTTATCACGTTGTTGATATCAAATATCAATGATAGTCTTGGGCTTAGTTTAATTCTAAACCTCTTCTGATTAGTCTCACCGTAAATTTTCGGCCCCACGCCACGGATCTCTGGGCTTCTTGCCGCGGAAGAGGGCCCGTCGTCACCGTGGTAAGGTGAAGAGTTTCCCCAAGGATGACTCCAGCAAGCCCGTTCACCTCACCGCCTTCCTCGGCTACAAGGCTGGCATGACCCACATCGTCCGTGAGGTTGACCGACCTGGCTCAAGTGAGTTCTCCTCAATGTGCCCGGTTGTAGTAGCTTCAGTAATCTATGATGAGCCTCTCGACGGGCGGACATATTTGGGCCATAAGCCCTTGCTGAATGTCGAGTACTGAGATTAGTTGTCAAATTAGTTAATCTTGGTTTCTAATCGTTTCTCAGATTACTCACAATTTGAATTCGTTTCCAGAGGTCAATAAGAAAGAGGTGGTTGAGGCGGTTACCGTTGTGGAGACTCCTCCTATGATCGTTGTGGGTGTTGTTGGATACGTCATGACTCCTCGTGGCCTTCGCTCTTTCAAGACCATCTTTGCTGAGCACATCAGTGATGAGTGCAAGCGTCGCTTCTACAAGAACTGGTGAGGAACTTTCTATGTTCTTTGGAGCTAGAGGTTGCTGGCTTGAAGAAACGCTCGTAACATGACGGTGTGGTGCAGCTCCTCTCAGGCGCCTCGTGCCCTGATGAGCTCCGGGCTCCTCTGGCCAGTGGAAAGGGCTCCTTAGATACTGAGCCATGAGCCGAAAGAACCCAGTGCTGGTGTCGCCCCCCTCCACCATGAGGTGGGGCAAGCAGCTACGCTTGGTGTCCTTCCAATGGCCTGCTAGGCTATGAAGGTACTCGGCCAACTTGTTTCTCTCCCCACCTCCTGCCTTTTAAAGGTACAAGTCCAAAAAGAAGGCCTTCACCAAGTACTGCAAGAGGTGGCAGGACGAAGATGGCAAGAAGCAGTTGGAGAAGGACTTTGCCTCCATGAAGAAGTATTGCCAGATCATTCGCATCATTGCCCACACACAGGTGAACTTCAGAACCTGGCTTTTCGAATTCTGTGTTTTTTTTTTTTTTTTTTTTTTTTNNNTTTTTTTTCTCCCTCTTCGTAGATGCGCCTTCTGCCCCTCAGACAGAAGAAGTCTCACTTGATGGAGATTCAGCTGAACGGCGGCTCCATCGCAGATAAAGTTGACTGGGCCAGAGAGAAGCTGGAGCAGTCTGTCCCCATCTCCAACGTCTTCTCTCAGGATGAAATGATCGACGTTATTGGTGTGACCAAGGGTCACGGATACAAGGGTAGGTCCAAGTATTCATTTAGTGCCTTTTTCTTTAATTTGTGCGTGTGATGAGAAACATGGATTAACCGCGTCAGGCATGGCGCCCGAAACGCATGAGGATACATCCCATGCTGCCTTCCTTCTGACAGCACATCTGTAAAATCATAATGTGTAGAATGAATGGAATTCTACACATTATGTGTAGAATTTATGTTTTTAACTTTTTTTTTTTTTTTAATTTTACAATTTTT
>CM051506.1:6101942-6154250 GCA_028031935.1 Paedocypris micromegethes
GGGGGTGAGAAGGTTCTTTTTTAAAAGAATAGAATTTTGTCGAGTGTCTCAAGTCTTGTTCAGCAGCTTTGCAGTGAAGAGTCGCCGTGATTTTGTCCATCGTCCATGTCACTCGGGGACGCGAGTCTGTTATTTTTCTCTCTCTCTTTCTCTCTCTCTTTTCATTTACTACAGATTTACATGACTCTGCAAACAGCGGTGTGACTTTTTCTTTCTCTCTTTTTTTTTTGCCTCAAAAAGTCTGGATTATTATATCAATTTAACTATAAAACTCATACATATATGTACTATATGTATATAGTATCCTTTTAAAGAGATTGCAGCCCAGGATATTAACGTTTTTTTACTGAATATCCAACTGCAACGCTTCACAGTTTCGATGCAAATAGCAAATAAACGGAGAACGGATGAACCTAGTAGAGAAGAGAGGAAGAAAACGATGAGCGAGCAGTCGCTTGCCGTCCCGTGTGGTGAAATGCTTGCTTAACAAAACGTAGTCAAATTAACATCAAGCTCTAGCGCCCCAACCAATCCCCGTCTCCCCCGTTACACACCACTGTCCCATCGAAACAAGGCTAGTTTTGCGCGCGGATGGCAAAATCGTGCATGCATGTGTCAGCTTTGATTTTAAAAAGTAAAAATCCACATGAAAGCTCCATGACCGTTCCTCATACCGGGGTGGTACGTCGATTGGCTGTGTTGGTGTGAGACGAGTCTTTCAGGTCCTTCTGGATGCAGTTGTGGACCTGGAGGAAGTTGTGGTCCCTCTCGGAGTTGTAGGTGGCCGTCGGGGTCCCGTGGCTGCCCTTTAGGGTGTCTCCCCCGCGGGTCAGTGTGTACATGGAGATCTCGGTGGAGGGCAGAGCTCCGAAGCCCTTCAATCCCACCGGCGAGGCTTCGCGGGAGTGCGAGGGGTCCGTGGAGCGGGACGAGGAGCGTGAGCGGCGCCGGTAGCGGTACCTGTAGCTGGGGATGCGGGTGATGGCCGAGCCCTGCAGGTAGTCCGCCGCCCGTGCCCCCGCCCGCAGCTCTCGATGCCGGTCAATGAACATGTGCACGGCCAGGACGCCCACCATCTCCGCCATGATGAAGGACAAAGCACCAAAGTAGAAGCTCCAGCCGTACGAGTAGCTGTTTTTCTTGGAGTCGCTCTTGGACGGGTCTCCCGCGTTGGCTGATATGTACACGATCATACCGATGATGTTGCTGAGGCCTGTGGGGAAGACGGGTTGGTTTAGTGTTCTGGAGACCAGCTGTGAGATGTTGAGACCAAGTGTGAGATGTTGAGATGGTTTCCGGTCTTCTAAACTGTTCCGGTTTACACTTGAATCCACAAACGGATTCAAATTTTGAGTAACTCACGGGGTTGTTGGCATTGAATACGACTCTTAAATTACAGTAGGGAACTACAAGTACTTATTATCTGTTAGATTCTTATTATCTTATTATCTTATCTATAGATGTTCTCATGATGTGAAGTAAGTCTGGAAAACATAAATTCACTTACATTTTGTCTAAAGTTGTTGAATGTTCTCTATTTCTGCGAGTGCAATTTAGAATCAAGATAATTTTGAATCAAGAAGTTTTTTGGATCATGTATGTTTTAATTGTCACCCTCCTGTTTTGGATTTTTTAACATTGTAAACCAATGGCCCACCGGAAAAGGCCCAAGAAAATGTCTGTAATAATTTTATAATTTCTTTCAAATAAAGAAGGTTAATAAAAGACCGGTAACAGCTCTTAAATTTTCATTTTCATCATTTAACATGAGAATTGAATGATGAATCCGCTAAATTTTGATTGTTCACATTCCGGCAACTAGGCTAATTTTACATATCCATATTTACTTTATTTTAGTTTACAACCGTTAGGCAGACACTTTGTAGTCAATATAAAAATTTCCTAAACGCTTTGGCCTGCAAAAATGAAAGACCTTATTAAACACAAAATACTGCATTTGTACATAATTCTGTATAATGTATAACTGAACTATTAGACTGGAATTGAGGAAAGATCAGTGTATTTAACCCCATGGTCATAAACGAATGCAAAGTGGTTTCATTTATCATAGTGAAGATGTCAATGAGCTCAGCGTGATCTGGAATCAGCGGATGACCTCACAGGAACTTGCTCTGTGGCTCATTGCTGACTTCGGTTACACTGAAAGTAGAGTTGTCTATGACAGAGTGAAACCACCATGATGGATCACTAGAAAAGTGTGTCAGGGACACCATATTTTTAGAGTTTAATCCCAAATGGCCTTTCTGAGCCTAGCAACAGAATCAAGAGCTAAAAGAAAAAGAAATTGACATGTTAACTGGCCGTGCTAAACAAAGAGCGCTGGAGTCTCTGGTGAGGCGTGTTTTCATGCCGTGACGCTGCGGGCTTTGCTTGGTGGCAGAATGAAAACACGTAAAGCTTTTTAACTGCATGAAAACGTGGTTTTTTTTTAGCTTTTACTTTTTACAACATTCTTACAACATATATGAAAGAATGTCATTTTTATTGAAGACTTTTCCCCCAATTCCCAATGCGGCTTTGCGTTGGTCTGGGACTAAGAAAAGCACTATAAACAATGTTTTGAAATTGAACTTATTGACTAACTAATTAGATTAACTTATTGACTAAATAATAGAGAGAGAGAGAGAGAGAGAGAGAGAGAGAGAGAGAGAGAGAGAGAGAGATTTTGCTTATTGTCACATTTCTATTTTTTGTTTTATACTATATTATGTATATTCATTAAAATATATATATTATATACGTGTGTGTGTATATATATATATTTACTTTTTTTTTTTTTTCCCCACACAGTCTCACCTGCAGAGACGAAAAGAATTCCTGAACTGAGAATGATATTGTGACGGGATTTGTAGAACTCGCTGGCTGCTATACACAGTCCACCCATGAAGAGCAGGATGACACTGAGGATGGGGAAGATACTAGACGCCCGCACAGCCCCTGAAGAGAGAGAGGGAGAAGCGGGTCAGGTGAGTTATTATTAAAAATTCACTTACTAAATAAATCATACGGCAAAGATCACAGCGATGTGAAGAAGTGAACGCGATGGAGAGGATGAGTTCAGCCAATCAGCACATGCCGTGTAAAACCACCACGGACCAACACTCCATCCTCCCAATCTGAGCTATTCACACAAACGTACACGATCTGTTTGTAGCAATACTTCAAAACGAGTTGGCTTCATCCACATCACAACGTTTCCAGGGAATGTGTTAATGAATCTTTTAGGACCATCTGCCGAGCCTACTTCTCCTCGATAAGTTATTCAACCCTGGACCTGTGCAGCTTAAACGGACCGTTTACGGACAAATAGAAGCTGTGCTGTGGAATTGTGCGATTACTTCCAAGAGGAAATGTTGTTAGGCAGTGGTGTAAAGTACTTGAGTAAATGAACTTTGCTACTTTATTCGGTATTTTTGGCTACTTTATACTGATTATCAAAAATGGAAGCAAAAACTACATGTCTGATTGAGTATTTGAACTCTTTACTTCACTACTTTTGAATGGACACTTACAGTCCTGTCACTTGTTACATTTGTGATTGTGCGCGACAAGTCAACATCTTTTTCTACCGCCGTTAATTTCTTGGCTGGACGAGGTGATATCGCCACCTGCAGGATGCTGAAGATACTTGCTGATATTTATGAGCTCAATCACATGAACGTGAATTTGCACATTTTGAGTTTTAATCTGCTTTGATCTGCTATTTTGAAACATTGAGGTGTTACGTTTCAAACATTTCCCCTAGTGGGATTAATAAAGTCTATCTTATCTTATCTTCATTTCTATATTACATGTAAAATACTCAAGTTCTTTTTAAATAGGATATTTTTGGTTGGTAACTTGAAGACTTTTACTCAAGTCTTCTTGAGTGTTGATGACTTGTAATTGTAATGGAGTAATTTTTTACAGTAAGGTACCAGTACTTTTACTCAAGTATGATTTTCAAGTACTCTTTACACCTCTTTTGTTAGGGTTGGGTTTCAACTGGAAAATTGGAAATTCAAAGTAGTCGATGGCTAATGTAATAAATCAATTTAGCGATTCTACAATGCATAATCTATTGTCGGACTTGTTTTTTTGCAGGTCATGAAAATAAAACAAAACTCTTGGATTTATAAATGACGTCACAGAGTCAAGTGACGGTTCCATTGATATTCTCGTCCTCGCTTTGTGACTCTGGCTTTCATCATGGCTCACATCTATTCCCATGCCCTTTCCTTTTCACTAGTTGTTCTTCGTTTCCACTGCTTACTCATCTCCCACCTTCCTTCCTCCTTCATCTTGCTCCCTTAAAATACTTAAGATGCAAAGTTATGCTTTCATCAGGCTAGTTAAAATTTCACCACTCTCTCTAGTCTGCAGCCTCAGCAGGTTTATTTTCTCTCTCTCTCCTTCCCCGCTGCGCTGTAAACGCTGATGTGTGTACAGCATGACAGTATTCTGAACTCTGGTTGGCTAAAGTGAGCGCTGAAGGTCCCCTTGAGAGGGTCATCTGCCCACCTGTCCTGTGCTCTCCTCACCTCTCAAGAAAACCATTGCACCTGTCCCATCTGCTGCGGATCACACAAGATGCTTAAGTCAGTGGCAAAGCCCTGGTGCATTCAAGCACAAAGGATTAACACAAAGTCTCCGCGGTCAACTATCTGAGCTTGAACTTTTTAGGACAAACTGGAGGAAATACAAATACAGTCTGACTCACGAATGTCCTAGATGACGAAAATCCTGATTAACAAAATGCGTCGCCGCAAAAATGTCGTCCAGACTTCCAAAATTTATTTGGCTATAGGAAATGAGCGCGTCTTTTTCTTACCGCTAACATGCATTGAGATGAGAGTCCAGATGTGTATAAAACGGTTGCTTAATCTTTATTACATCAAATAAACAAAAAACCAACAAAAACACTTTATTTAGTATAGTTAGTTTGAGAGATCTTGCTTCCAAAATATAAAACAAGGGTGTATTCTGCCAGAATAGCAGTTTTTTTTTCCTCTTCCGTAGAGCCGCCATCTTGAAATAACGTTGTGCAAATCCCTGAGATTTCCATAGTCTCGCGAGAACAGAGACGCCGCTTGGTCGCTGTTCTAGCGAGATTATGGAAATTTCAGGGGTTTGCATGACGTCATTCCAAGATGGCGGTAACCGTTCATGTGAGATTGTCTGTGTATTATTATATTTTAATATATTTCACGTATATTTATAAACGACTACCAAAGTGCAAACTTTTGTTTTTCACATGCCAAATGCAGCTCAGCTAACGAAATTTCAGCCGAACGAAGCAGCTCTAGGAACAAATTTATTTCGTAAGTCGGGTTACCACTTTATGTATTAATGGCCACCTTGTGTCTCGAGAAACCTAAAGGAGTCTTTAGTGACGATTAACATCACGCTTCTCGAGTTTGGCGTCTCCTCTCATTGTAAAAATGAGATAGGCCCTGAGGGGGCGTGACCACAGGTTTATTTGTTAGAGTTCGGCCTTCTGAAATGCTTTGCGGAAATAGAAATTTCATGACAAAACAAATTGTGCAACCCTTATAATCCTTAAACCTTGTGTTGCTTGGTCGCGAACGTTATATCCGTAAAAATCGAGGTTCTAGAGAAAAGTAGCATCATTCTGTTTTTAGTAATGGTGACGAGTAGTGCTAATTTGCATAAATCGCACCTAAGACCAGAAACAATGCAAATAACAAAAAAGTCCTTTTTAGAAACTTTTTTTAATAATAAATCTCGGAATAACAATAGCTTTGCCAATAACAGTAGCACTACGTAGTATTTATCAGGAACACTGACATTATATATTCCAAAAAGAATTACAAAGTTAACAGCCTACACAAAGTTAATACAACCATTTTTCAGATCCGTTTCATCACGTGTCATGATTTTTCCTTTGTCTTTTTTTAGGCAAATGCACTTGAATGTTCTCTGTCCCGCTTCCTGTCGTCTTCTCGGTTAGGTGTAGGGTTCCTGGGATTGGTCTGATTAAATATTAAGGTGTGCTGGGTGCTGACCCTGGCCGCATTGCCCTACATTAACCTCCACCTTCCTCCATCCATCTCTTTCTCTTTCAGACACACACTCTCTTGCTCACTAGCAGATACGCAGAAATTCTGCACAGTTTGAAATGATCTCCAAGGATACTGACATGGCCAGTCACACACCGAGAGGACACAGCAGCTCCTCTCATCCATCAGCTTCATTCACCCAGACACCAGAGGCAATGGGAAAGAGGGCAGGAGAGGATGTGTGGCAGAAGGCGAAATTGGAAATGGAAAAGATAACCTAAATCTATCGATTGTTGACATGAGCGTTTAAAAGGACAGGCCTGAAGGTGACAGAAAAGTCCTCGCAGTCAGGGTTGCCAGATTGATTTTCAGCCACTGGGTCAGTTCAACCCGAAAAACATTTACAGCTTTTAGGTAACGGATATAGGGAAATGACCGAGAATGTTTTTGAGAATTTATCAGGATTCTAGAATTTATACAAAACACCATCATCATGTTGAAAAAAATAACTGTACATAATATTAAGGCAAACTTTTCCTGCTCTGTGTTGTTTTAACTCAAGACTCGGACATCAGTGCATACATGATAATGGTGGAATTTCCTTAAAATACATATTCATATAACATATTATTAGCAATGTGGTTGTCAACATATTACCCACATATATACGTTTTTAAATCTGTGATTAAAATCTACACACCATATAACAATTATTCACACTATACTTTAAACAAGAAAAACATATATAAAGATTTGGAGAGTCAGAATCAAATTTAAATGAAGTTTTATGTATATAGAATATAGTATGTAGAAATTAATAAATATTATGCAAAATACATACTTAAAATATAGAAATTTCCCCTTAGTGGGATAAATAAAGTCATCCTTTCATTAGGTCATATTAAAAACATTTCAAAATGAAATACAAATAATATTTATAAAACAAATAATTTTATGAATATTATACATATTCCAAATTATTTGAAATATTCACGCATGCTCAATGAGCGGAGTTGGTGTTTGGCGCACTGACGGTCATGAGAACGAATCAAATTCATGTACATCATGTACTCAACCTTTTGTATTTCTGTACCGTTGGAATTCTACCTCGAAGTGTGAGACTGGTGGGAGTTTTGTGAACTAACAGCTTTAGGACGAAGGTTTCTTAGGGAGCAGAACTGATAATGATGCCTTGGGGTCGGCCATTCTTTCACCGGCATTCTGCCCAGACTCCCCAGGCATGACACACAGCAAAGGGACAGAGTTTGAGGTCTGTCATGGGGCCGAAACGCAGCCTGCAGGGTTGTTATTAACTTGGTGGAATGGACACAGAGAAGAGAAGTCAGGGGCAAGGCAAGCCTGAAGCAAAAGGCCGAGTGGAGCAAAGCAACGCACAGGATGGAGAATCCTTCGCTCTTCTTTTCTTTAACTCGTTCTGGGCTTGTGGTCAGAGGTTGTTTCTAGCTAACAATCTGCTTTTTGCACTTTTTTTTTCCAAGTGATAAGTGTGTGTATATCACCAAACATAATTTATACTTTACAGTAAGCAATTTATATTATATTTATAAGGTCGGAGACTGGGGCTGTGCTTGTGCGCTTTATATAAATTTGCTTTGCAATTTCCATAAAAATGCATTAATTTACATTATTACAATTATTTTACACACTAAAATTTGGTTCCAATAAATGTACAAAAGTGAATTAAATTTTCACCTCAAGACTTAAAAAAAGTCAAATAAAATAAAAATATGAATCAAATATATACAGTATATAAATAAAACAACACTTATACTTTTTTTTATTAATTCAAATTTTTGGACCTGAAAAAAATGCAGTGGATTGAAAAAATAGCCTTTTTAGCTCATTTAAATCTGAATATTATTGCTATTGTAGGACAAATCTTGTAAGTCACATCATTACGCTAGCGGTCAATAACTCACTCAGCCATTGTCTGTATAAATATGGTGGACCAAAACTGCCAATATCAAATGTAAATGACAAAGCAAATAAATGTACTTATATAAAAATAAATGCAGAAATACACACATACAAAATAAATGTATATTTATGTTATTACAACAAACGGGAAATAAATACTTTTAGCAATTAGCATTTCCTTTTCTCAAGCCCTTTTTCTTTTTCAGTGAGCATAGCCAAATGAGTGTGTAAATATATACATATAAATTCCCTGCGTTTTAATTATGATTCTACCTAGGAAAGCTGGTAGAAACGGAGCCCAGACAGCAGTTAAACTCAGAACAGCTAAACCGTGAGTTTTGCTGCACTATATGCTACGACTAGCTACGTTATGCTACTTCTGAAACCTTTGTAATCCTCTCTCACACACAAACGCTCGCGTCTTGACGGAGGTCGTCTTTGAACTCAGCCTTGCTGTCGATCTACCTGTTGCTTCCTGTCTTTCCTTTGCTCTCTAGCTTTCACTGTCGCTGACAGCGTTCTGGAAGAAAATTAGCATTCAAACATAATCAGCCTCCCACAGGCTTAAATGTGCTGATGTGCAGGACAGGGTCATGCTAATCAGGTGCTTTAGCTTGCAGGCACATCGATTGAACACTACGAATACTTATTAAACTAGCCCAGCTTTAGCACCTTGCCCACAACACACACACACACACACACACACACACACACACACACACACACACACACACATGTTAGCACCATATCTTTACTCATCTACCAATTTGTATTTGCATATTAAGTGCAAATGCATATTAAGCGAGTTGTTGTTGGGTTTTCGTAACAATTATGTATGTCTAATAATTCTGCAACCTTTAGATAAAAGGTTTGACTTGAGAAAACGCACCACAATGCAAGAAAAACCATTTTGCACTTAACCACATGCAAATATATAAACAGTATATAAACAATAAATGATTCGTTTAAAGCAGCATTGCATTTAGAGCTCCACTGCTTGTCTCCTTACACTGGTTACCAGTTGCTGCTGGGATCAAGTTCAAAACTTTAACGTTTATTGGTTCTGCGTCACCACTCTCTGGTACTGGAATATTCTCCCTCACGTCATTAGAGAACAAACAACACTTAGTAGTTTAACACCTCTGCAACCTGGATGACTATTTCTTATGAGAACTTACTTGTTGGGAACTTACACTGCCCTCTGGTGGAACAACTTATCTGTTCTAGCTAGAGTCTCTACCACAACATTTGAAAGCACCTAAAAAAGTAAAAAAAAAATTAAAGATTTTATTCTTCTCAAAAAATAAAAAAGATGTGTGTGTTCTCACTGACTTTCATGATCTTCTGTCTAGTGTTATTTCTTGATATAATCGTGTGCAACGAATTTACCATTTGCAATTCTCTTGATGCTTCTGCTTAGGATAGAAGTGACATATGACTGTAAAGTAAAGTAAAATGTATTTTACACCATCTTTTTTTTTTTTCAACAAATCTGGCAATTAATCTCATGACTCTGAACAACTTATTGTAGAGACTTTAAAAATAGCGTGTATTAATGACTGGTTTTACATTCACTGGCCTAATGAAAACGTTTCTTCAATTGCTACTTGAACTTAATCTAATTTTACAATTATCCACAAGTGTGTACAAAACACCCTAATACCCATATTGTATAACATCACGGTACAGTAAGCCAGATTCTTTAATGCACCAACTTTCCTAATTTTCTAGAAAATGAATTGCAAAATCTGTTCCACTCAGCTCCACTGATCCACGTTTTATTACTACATTACGGTCTCTACTGATCTCCGTCACAATGTGCACCATCATCCTTCCATTATCACACTGTTTTATCCCTCCCAAGCTCATTGTGGCCTATGATAGTTAGAAAAACCTTGTATGGTGCATTTTTTTTTTTTAAATGCATCAATACGACAGAATGTGGCTTTGACTAATAAGACTGTGGTCAGTCAGCCTGTGCATGTGTGTGTCTGGGTCGTACAGTCACGGCTAGTTTTGGTCGGAGTGTGTTGCGTGTTTGCCCGAGAGCGTGATGATTCTCACGGACAATGATACTACACAGTGTGTAAACACTGCTGCGCTTTTACACTAGTTCAGTTTCATATTTTACATCTAGGTTGTAATTTAGTGACTGACTTTACATTTATTGGTCAGACTCTTTAGTCCATGCATATTGTCTTAAAATGGAAATTGCAAATGCTTTACACAAAGCTGATATCAACTTATACAACTCGTCAGATCTAATGTCTCTTATTCGTAATTGAGATGATTATCATTATTATGTAAAAAATATTTTTTTATTATGCAGTTTTTAAATATTATGCAGAAATTTATTTTTTGTCAAAATGACTTCTACAGTATCAGCAGTTAAATGCAAAAAATATCTAGAAATGTGTGCTTTGAAACTGTTATTTATTTTTTTTATGCTTAGAATTGTCTCGCGCTTGTTTAGTTTACATACTGTACATTTCTTACATGTACGTATCATTCCCCTTTTGTGTGACTCCGTTTGAGTGGATTTTTTTTTCTCTGCATTATTTTATTTTCACATTTATTTATGTCACAGAAAGGTCGTCCAACGTGGTTGTACGCATGATGTGCAAAGATATTCCATCATCTTTCCATGTGTTCCAAATGCAATTGCTTTCACGTTGCTGTGTGTGCTTTAAAAATAATTTAAGAGCATATTAATTTATTGGTTATTTAAATGTACTCATATCATTTGTTCCACTTTTTTTTATTAAAGCCAAGAAAAAATGGGGAAAAAAAACCCATGTTTGGCTTTTGTTTCAAGATAACATTCTAGGACTATGAAAAACATTATGCACACAGAAAATGATATTCTTTTTTTTTTTTAAAGTAAAAAATGTCTCTGGTTCATATCAGTGTACAGAAAGCACACAATCGTGAACAGAATACACACAATAGTGAACAGAACACACACACACAATAGTGAACAGAATGCACACAATAGTGAACAGAACACACACACACAATAGTGAAGAGAACACACACACAAAAACACTGATTCAGCAATTAGCCGCCTCTCTCTCTTTCTCTCCCTCTCTCTCTCTCTTTCTCTCTCTTTCTCTCTCTCACTCTCTCTCTCTTTTATTATTTTTTTCTGTGCCCCCCCTCGCCATTCTGTCCTGTCTTCCAGTTGAATCCCTTATCTGTGGCTCTGTGGTTGGCGTGCCCCTGTCTCCCCGCTCCGCTTGGCCCTCAGCATCAGCATCTCGGTGGAAGATTGCAGCTCTGACACGGCATGATCTAAAAACCCACTGGCGCTTCAGAATGCTTCAGCACTCTTATATAACGGCGTGTGGATGTGTGATTCCACTGCGAGGCTTCAGACTCGTGATCACTCCAGCAAAGAAAAGCCTGCCACTGATAGTGTGTGTGTGTGTGTCTGTGTGTGTGTGTGTGTGCGTGCCGAGGTAATGAATGCGTTTCTGCTTACCAGAATTCTCTACACGCATAATCAGATGTGCATGATTCCATACAGTAATTTTGTATGAAAATATGCAAATGCTGGCTTCTAAAAATACAGTGGTGAGAACATATGAGTTAATGTGGAGCAGTGGAACAGATGCGAGCACTGACCTGTTTTCCCTCGCTTTTTCCCTCGTTCCGTCCGTTTGTGATTCGCAGGATTGTTCTTTTTCGGTATTTGTGGTCAGATTGTGTGTGTGACGCGCTCTATGACATCACGCATGTGTCACCACACCGATGTGGCTTCTTAGCTGCGGCTCAGCTTTCTTACGTAACTGGTTTACCGTTGGTGGAGAAAAGAGCTGGACTAAAGCGTTTGTTAGAACTGACAAGGTGAGAACATGCAATGGCTTGAAGCCCGATTTACTCTTATAAATAAATGTTCCAGAACATTGTTTGAGCGAATAATGACTTGTTTTTGCGCTGCAGGGAACTTTAATTGCGATCTTGCATTGACATCGCTTGATATTTGCTGACCAACGGTACGAGTAAATAAAGCAGACCCTCAAATAAATTTCTCTCTCTCTCTCTCTCTCTCTCCTCTCTCTCTCTCTCTCTCTCTCTCTCTCTCTCTCTCTCTCTCTCTATATATATATATATATATATTTAATAAAATTACAAAAAACTAAAAAACTTTACTTTATAAAAATTATTTCAAAATGTGGCAGTTGTGGTCACGTGATCAGTGCGTGGACGTGCTACCCAAGCTTCGCAGATTTGAATCCCAGTCTGGTGGGTTTCACAAACAAAAGTCCTTGGTCAAGAGACACTGACCCCCAGATCCCTCCCTGTGCCACGGCTTACAGCTGTCCACTGCTCCGGGTTTGTGTGCTCACCAGTGGTGTAAAGTACTTGAGTAAATGGACTTTGTTACTAATAGTTTTGATAGTAAAAGTACGAAGAAGCCAAAAATGCTCAAGTAACTATAACGCTCTACTTGAGCACATTTGGATTATCTGTACTCTTTACTTCACTACATTTGAATAAGTTGTGATTGTGCACGACAAGTAGACATCTTTTTCTACTGCGGTTAATTTGTTAGGCGATGGTCATTTCTTATGAGGTGATATTGCCATCTGCAGGGTGCTGATGGTACTGGATGCTGTTAGCTATTGAGCTACAGTAAATCACGTGAATGAAAATTACAGGTTGCACTTTTTTGCACAGTTGACTTTGACTGAGACTGACTTTTTGTTCTTTTATAATCTATTTTGTTCTGCCCTTTTGAAAAACTTAGGTCTTACTTTTCATTTCTATAATTAAAAAAAAACTCTAGTCTTTGGAGCCTAAATTGAGAACGAGTAAAATACTTAAGATCTTTTAAAATGGCATACTTTTCTACTTTTGCCCAAATCATTTTTGATTTGGTGTCTTGTAACTTGTAACAGAATGATTTTTACAGTAAGGTTTTCAGGTACTCTTCACACCGCTGGTGTTCATGTCACTTTGCTGTGTGTGTGTGTGTGTGTGTGTGTGTGCGTGTGTGTGACTTCACGGGATGGTTAAATGCAGATAAAAACTTCGATACAGCCCCTAGAAACCAAATTGACGAACTGGCTTTACTTCACCTGATCCAAACAACTAAATACTTCATATTATTCTGCACATACGACCTTGAAACACTGGCTTCCACGTCTGGTTACAATGAATAAATATCACCAATGTCCAAAAGCCTATTCACAAAACTTGAAACTCTTTTTAGCTCTTCCCCTGCTCGACTTTCACCCAGAACACACTCATTGACCAAACGTCCTACAGAGCAGATGTCTGAAAGTACAAGACACGGACTGGCAAGGAGATGCGAAGTAGGAGGAAGAGGAGAGAAAGTGAGAAAGACAGAAAGACGACCTATATAAGAAAGAGGCTGAAATATTTATGGAAGTGAGTGTCCTAATTCACAAGCCACTGGGAGCGTTGCAGCCTATTCATCCAATTGCAGCTAAAGAAAAGGACAAACACACGCGCGTCTTTAAGTCAGCGGCGGGTTGTGTGTCGCCTTCGTGTGAGCCAGAGTTCCTTTCCTCTGTAGATGATTTCACGCTTCCACATCGGCCCTGACATAAGTGAGCGAGTTCAGCACGCAATTTGTCCGAGTGAGATGTGCTTGGACAGATCAGACTCTCGCGCTGAAATCCATCTCATACTGAGGAGGCATTATGATGGGGTCAGCGGGGTCATCTCTACTGCATTATCATACACTGTTTAACGGCCTGAGCGCTAATCACACACGCGGAGTCAAGTGCTGCGGGTCACTTCCTGCCGAGGCTAATGCAAGACGCACGGATACGCAACTGGTTAATTGATATTAGAAGAAATACCGTCTAATTATCCTGATGGATTCTCATTAAATAGGTTAAACGCTGGGCCGGATTTCTGTCTGGATGGCTATTAAGCGCAGAATAGTTAGTGCTGTATTAATGTGGTTATAGATATCATGTGAAATCATGGCTCTTTAATGGTGGGTTTGTTTGGCTTGTACAGAACGTATCAAATCGAAGAGCCAAGTCAGAGGAAATTAATCGGAAAACATACTTTCGTGTAAATTCTTATTTCTCTAATAATTTATTATACTTTTTTACATCTAATACATTTTTTTAAGTTAAGGGTTGGTTGATATACTCAGAGGGTTGTACTTTTTTGAACATGTTGAAGTGAGAACAAATGTAAAAATGAGGTGCGTTTCAGTTGTTGGTGTAAAGTTTTCGAATGAACTGAGTGATGGATTTAAAAAATGTACTTGTTTTGCTAAATTTTATAATGTTTTAAAATTAAAATAAAAAGAATGCATTGATCATTATAAATAAAAAATAGATCAATGAAAAACAAAAAATAAAACCAAGGAAAAAAAACAAAAAGAATTGTATTCCTGATATTCTTGATCTGTATTTTGTTGTTGTCTTTTTTGTGTGTTACTTCTTGTTGTTTCTTTTGTTGGTTGTAAAGCTGATTCAGTTAAAATTGAAACAATGTAAGTGGATAGGCAACTATAAGCGATGCTTCAGTCTATTCCTTTTTTTTGGGTCAATTTCGCGAGAGGGTCGCGAGAAGCTGGAGCCAATCACAGCAACTCTGGTTTTGAAGGTGAGACACACACTCTTGACTCAGCCAATCACAGAGCAAGACACATGTATACAGTGTGTGTAATGTATACCGTACGCAGAATTTGTGTGTGTGTGTGTGTACACTACATTAAAAGGTATTAAAAAAGCATTGTATACCATGATCTTCCGCAACACTAACAGAATCCGTAATTACACTTTGTTGATACTGTGTCGTTTCAGTTGTTTCCGGTCAATTCCGGTCCTTGTTTTGATGACAGTATCTGATAGTTGTACTTGTGATTTGAGGATTGATGAGTGTAGCTTGTTTGACACTCACTGCTTGGGTCTGCTTGCATAGACGAAAAAAGAGTGGAAATCAATGGACTGTTTACAAGGGAGACACTGTACTGTTATGGCGCCCGGCAGAGCTGCTCCGTAAAGCCTCATTGTCTAAGCAGAATCAGGGGACACAACTGAAAACACCCCACAGGACCCCACTGTAATACAAAAACCTGATATTTGAGGACCAGCGAAATGCCAGAACACACACTCACACTTGCAGATGAATCAAAGTTGGGTCTCACTACATAATATCATTTCAATTCAATCAAAACTCAACTTTAACCTCGGCCCTAAAATCCACCTTGACCCTTGACCCCATATTTAAGTTGTGAGAACCATGCGGAGATCCCCACAAGTGGTCATGGGTCCCCACTTTACTATAAATAGACATCCTAGAGTATTGGACGTCCAACTGTGCTTTAAATGACACACACACGTATATACACACATAAATACACACATATACGCACACCAGATTTCAATGTGTGTGCGCGTGTTTTGCATAATGTGGCTTTACACATTTAACGTAAAACCTTAAAAAAATGTGGTGTGTAAATGCTACTTGTTTATACTATAAACTATTGTTTTATTTACATGTATGTTAATCACAAGCACATATAATTAATAATACATTAAGTACATAACAAATCGCAAACAAATGTGCAAATAATAACAATAAAGCAAAGTGTCTCCTAAGCAGCATTTGTGTATACGCAAACACACACGGCACATTTTGATGAACGCGAACAGTTTTTTTTCCCCACTGCAAACTAATGCACACGTGTTGAACCCGATACAGCTTGAAAAGCGGCACAGCTTGAACGAGTAAGAACAAGATGGTGAGAACATCACCACCGAGACAGAGAGACCGAGACCACACTCACGTAAGAAGTACTCCGAGGCATCTGCTTCGTAATCTGTGTCTTCTGGAAAGTGATCTATCTGCTTACACAATCCTTTGAAGTTTCCTGTAACAGAGAAACACAGTTACAGTCGTGAGACTCCTACACTTTCTGAAAGGTAAAATTCCAGCACTTTTCAAGCACTTTCACGATCCATGTTCAAACCTTTCCAGCACCTTACAGTTGTGGTTATATACCATATTTACGCAAATATAAGCACCTGTTTCTTTACAATTTTAGCAGCTCAAAAACTTGCGGGGGGCTTATAATCAGCAATTTCAAATTCACGTAAATATAAGCGCACATTTCATTAAGTAGTGATTCTGGAGGCAGACGTGCATATGAGTTTTTATTAGCTTACTAACAGAAATAAAGAAACATTAGAAACGTCACAAATGTTAACAGGGGAAAAAATAACACTGAAATAAGTAAGATTAAACAAAAAACAATCAGTAAAATTTGAACAGAGAGACCATATTGCATCCGGTAGATCGCTGTGCTAAAGGCTAACGGGATAGCGCTTGAAAATAGTTCACAATGAAGAACACCGGAATTAAACACAATCCAATCGCTCTCTCTGCTACACAGAAAAAAAAACATGACTGTTGTAATATTTACTCTAACAAAAACCAAGCTCAGTCAGCTTTACAAATTCTTTTTTTTTAATAATTCTATGATCTTTTAGTACATAGGCTCATGGGAACTAGTGAACAGCAAAGCATAATGGGACGTGTAGTTTCGACCGCTAGAATAGATTATTGTTTTATTTTCTTTAAGTTAAACAACATTGAAATGATACGTGTCACGAGTTTTGGTTTGGTTTGTTAAATATAGAAAAAATTGTATTTTAAAGAAAATTTTAAATAAATTATTCAAAATTATTAATTCATTTTATTGTTCAAGAGTTAAAGATCCGAGTACGTTAAAAGAATCAAACTTCCCATTACTTCTTCAGTGAAGGAGCTGTTTGTATTTTAGGCTCCCTCACATCTTATAATTCCATCTTCTAAAAGACAAACTACTATTCAGTCAGGTAGTTGTTGGTTGTGAAATATGTGTAAGTACATTTCCAAGCACCTAGTTCATCTTCCAAGCATTTTTAAGGCCTTAAAATGTCCAGAATGTCCAAATTTCCATAATGTTCAGAAATGTCCCCATGTGGGACGAATAAAGTCCCATTCAAAGAAACACAAAAGAAATTCAAGCATTTTCAAGTATTTCAAGCACTCGTAGGAACCCCGAAGAACGGTAGAGAGCGGAAACGCTGAATTTGCGAAGAATTGAGCAGAAGTGAGCGTGTGGTGTGGCTGTTGTGAGAGCTCTCCAGCAGTAGGGGGCGTGAGGTAAGTAAGAGCATCACAGCTGGTGAAGACCTGGCACTGGTCCAGCCGCTGTGCAGAGGGCCACTCATCTCCTAATGTGCCTTCATTAGGCTTTCTGACGAGCTGGTGTCCAGGTTCCGACTCCTGATGCCCACTCGGCCAGGAGCCTGCCATCCGCTGCCATGGTGCTTAACAGGTCAGGCAAGGTGAAGCGGAGATGTGAGCCAAGCGTGTGAAGCTGTTGCTCCCTCTTCATCGCTCGCTTTCCGCACTCACATGTGCTTCTCTAATGATTTAGTCGGTTCTTCTCCCCGTCTGCATGATGCCAGGTGTTGCTGGGGATATTTTGGCTGGAAGGCTGAATATTAGTTGCACACTTGTGGAGATGGGAAGAGACTGAGGCCTATCAAAGATGCTTTCATGTCGGAGACGGATTTACACTATTCTCTGTGCTGCACACAATCTGTTTTCCGGGTTGAACATCATGTGGTGGTAGTTTGTGCTTGGTTCTGGATTGTTCCGTATGGACTGTTTTGCTGGAATTTTGCGTTTTGTTTTCCGCAAAGGCAACTTTTGCTTTGATAAACTTAGTAACAGGTGGGGTTTTTTTTACATTATACAATCTTTACATTATATGTGACATTTTTACACTTTTTTTTTTTCTACTATAGTTCTTCCGCAAATTTAAGATGTTCATTTGTGGCCTAGTGTTAAAGACAATGTTGCAGGTTTGAATCCTGGACCGAAGGAATTCAAATCTCACTATTACAGTACTAAAATGTGCTCATTCTGTAAGTCACTTTGGATAAAAGCTGCCAAAAATAATGTACCAACATTTTTTTTTACAATTTTCAAATAAAAATGTGTAAAAAAAAAAAGGTACTGCTTTTTTTTTTTTTTTTTTTTTTTTTTTACATATTCTCTGGAATAATTTGTTAAAAAAAAAACAATGCCTCTTTTCATATACAGAGCCATGTGTTTGCATGTTGCTTTGTCTGGGTCTCCAACACGGAGATAAAAAATAAAATATTTTCCAATGTAGAGCATAATCACCATCTTATCAGAATTAATTAATCACGGGGGCGCTAGTGAGCACACAATGGAGTAGGCCACGTAAAACTCAGCTCATGTCCAGATTTTTTCTTTTATAATAAATTATTCAATAAAAAATATAATACTTCTATAATAATATTATTTATAATAATAAATGTTTCCCCCCTCTTTTGATGTCATACAGTGTTTCAAAACTTATTCACATCATTAACAGCACGATATGCTTTAGTTTTGGCGCGCAATCTTTGAAAATGCAAGTACAGTGGGTCTTGAAATGAATGTACAGACGCACAGGAAGTTCTGAATTCAGACTAGGCCTCTATGTTCTCTGGTGGATGTGTATATTGCTGTCAGCTCGTGTTTGTTGAGGTTAAATCAGTGGTTTGGGCAGTAATTCTGTGGGACGCAGTGTTTTGTGACAGACGCCTTCATCATCACATCAGATATGCAAGTGCTGAGTGTGTGTTTGCGCGGCTGGCGTGTGCTACACTGCGTTACCTTCCTGTGCTTGGCTCCAAATCAAACATTGCTTTTCTATCAATGAGCTCTGCGGCAATTAGCTGGAGCAGGGGCGGATGGAAGGGATGGAGGAAAAGAGAAGGTGAAGATGAAAGGGGACGAGCGGTGCGGGAAGAACAGATTGAAGATGAAACGGAATGGCAGAGGAAATTTCTCCTCATTGTCGTCCTCCTCGCCGGCTCTTCGTCGGTTTCTGAGCCGAACGTGTCCATACGTGTCATCAAGGCTGTTCTGGCGAGTTGTTGATTCCAATTAAATTACCGGCACGAATTAAACGTCTTTCAGTAGCGCGGCTAAATCGTCTGACCTTCCAATGAAGAGGGTAAATGAGGTGCATGATCTGCATCACTGATACGGGGAGCGACTCTGTCTTATTTAATCACTGTAATGGCTGAGAGGGCTCGGACCACCCATCCCATCCCGTCAGTTACTCGGAACGCACGTAATTATCATTATGCTTAAGGGTGACGGGGTCAGGAAAGATGACGGAGAGGGAGAAGGAAAGGTGGACAGAGGATTTATGACCGACATGCCTTGAGTTCTCTATGGTTCCTAGTTCCTACTCTTCTCTCCGTTCACATCAGTAGATACATTGTTGCCATAGACACCGGCTGTGGACGGAGGGTAACTAGGTAGAGTCACGTGTATGTGGGTGTCTCTAAAATGTAACCGTAATGACTTAAAATGTTGTGAGTTTTGATTTTATAAGCGCTCTTAAAGTGAGATTTTAACTTGTTTTTTTTTTAATTAAAAAACAAACTTGATTGTTGTTCATTACATTCTTCATTTTGTGTAGTAAAATAATTTTTTTTATGTCATTAATCCCATTCAGGCCTAAAGTTTCCGAGGCTCTAGATCCCCTTGACCCTGAAATGGAGTAAGCGGATGGATTTTTAAAAAATTTGTCATTTTCGTTTATTTCAAATTTTTACTTCTTTTTCGTTCAGGTTGTGTACTCGCTCTCAGAATTTGAACAATCACAGAATTGAAGAATTCAATATAAAATACAAGATATTTTATTAATACAGTAGGAATCTTGGAGACATGACTGATATCTTGGAATCTGGACAAAGAAAGAACTAATCCAGATTTCGCTGGCATGGTTGTATTTGGATCAACTGTGCATCACAAGGTTGCAGTTTCTTGCCGTTTTATTTTTATTTATAATCTGTTGGCTATATTTAAAAATACATATTTAAGTATAGCTAAAAACCAATATCACTGTTCCAACTGGACTATAAAATACCCCCAATAAATGTGACATTCCACAGTGCATCTGCGTTGGCCACTAACTCTTAAAACGGACTATTTCTCCTCAGCCTCACAACTAAAAATCTGAATCTGACCACAGGGTGTCAGCTTGAAACATAGGAGCCATTTATTACCACAAGAACGATCCTCACTTTTTCTTCCCCGTTGCTTTATTCTCCCATTCCTTTTCATGGTGTTCGTAGATGAATGGCCACAGAAAAGCCATAAAGCTCATCGCCCAATGATGGCAGATTACTGCATGAAAAATGTAAGATTTTTACATGAATTGTAATCTTTATCTTTCCGTGCTTCCCACTTCCGCCCAATTTCCATTCAGTGTGAAAGATTACAGCGGGATTATTAAAGCTGATTGGGAGCGTTCTCTTAGCTCCTCCCCTCGTTCGACTCTTTGGATAATGTATATATCCAATATATCGTGTATTTTAATGAGCGGGAAAGCAGATAGAACTCACTCCTGTTGGTATTCTGTAGATTGGCATTGTCTTCTCCAGCCATTGTCCTGTCACAGAACTCTTGACTAAAGACTCGACATGCAGAAGAGCCGCCCACGTCCTGCTCCCTTCTAAAAGTGATGTCATCCCTTCAGCTCAAGAGAAAATCAATGCCGTTGCCCACACAGTTAAAGACAGAGCTGAAGAGGGTGTGTGTGTGTGTGTGTGTGTGTGTGTGTGTGGGGGGTATCAGTCAACTCGGTTCAACTTGCTGGAGGAACAGGCCAGGTTTCTCTCGCCTGGAAGACTCCACCCCAGCACATCTCCTTCACCGTTGCACGTGGGTGTTTTGGTTTCAGTAAGTTTACCATCGTTCTCGTGAGCCATGCATTAATACTCCACACGTTTCCATGGTTGCAGTTATATTAGGCGTTTAACCCACGTGAGCTTTGGCGGGGGACAACCGAAGGCGTTTTCTTGGGTTTAGCTTGTTAGAACTAGTCTTGATCATCTCTAGCACGGGTTACTTTGAGATTTTTATCTGGGCAGTTGTGGTCTAGCGCAGGGGTTCTTAACTTTTTTGACCGTAGGGCCCAAATTTTCCTAATCAAAGTGGCCCGCGACCCATTAAAACAAACACAATAATTTCAGCCCATCCAAATCATGATTTGGGTTGTATTTAATGAGTACATGAAGTATACTTTTACACTTACTGTACAGTGTTTAACAAGCTAAAATTTTGTTAAAAAAATATGATAAACCATGACCATCTGAAAAGCTTTTATTTTGTAATCCTGCACATACAACAGTGGAAAAAGGTAGTTTTAATGAAAGAATATATATATATATATTCTCTTGAAAACCTCGATGGCTTTCCAACGAGTTTTGGATTTTTGGTTTCTAGGCGTCACCTTAATGTCAAAGGATTCGTTTGTGGAATCTGGGCTTGTCGAATCAGATTAGTGGCGGAAAAATCAAACGTAAATTTCTATGAAATTCGTTCAGATGCTAGTTTCATTTTTTTGCCTTTTTGCTTGCAATCTTCACAATTTTGTTGAAAAAAAAAATTCAAGAAAATCTCTGATTTATTCCATCCATCCATCCCGCCATCCATCCATCTATCTAGTGCTTAGCCAGAGGTCACTTTCCCAGCAACAGCTAGTCCAAAACTGGCAAAAAGCGAGAGCACATCACTCCAACCTTGGCGTCACTACTTGGCTCCCAATGCATTTTCTAACTGAACCTGAAATAGTTTTCTTTTTTTTTTTTAATGCTTGCTTGTTCTCACTTCTCAGTTTCTGTCTGGCCTCCTGCCATTGCGCCACCATCTTGCTCACTCAGGTCAGCAGATCGCTCACTTTTGGTTATCCACAAAAACAAGAGGAAGCTGAAGGGTGACTGAGGGTTTTCAGTCGTGAGTCCCAAATTGTGGAATAAGTTGCCTTTACGTTTGAGGCAGATTAACTCAGCGTTTTTAAATCTCATCATAACACATTTTGATCTTCACATTTTAAACACAGTCTGAGATGTTGGATTTTATCCCGTGCCTCCTCTTTAAATTTCATTTGTAAATTCTTGATTGTGTTGGTTTTAACTCCATTTATAAATGGAGTTGGATGTCGTTCTGATTGACAACCCAATCCACAACTCTTAATCCAAATATCTGTCGCCTGGCAATGGAGTTGCTAAATATTTTGTATACTACAGTAGCTCATGCCACCTGAGGTAAAGCAAACTGTAAATGGTAAGAGCCAAGCAGGCCTGATGGGGATGGATGAGCGTGGGGTCTTTATCTGCCATTTGTGGGCTAACTATGTGGCCCTAATTAACGATGGTGACAGCACAAGCCGCAACAGCAATAATCGGCGTATTCATCTTAATAATCACGGGTTATTCATCTTAATAAAGTTGCTTGTTTAGTTCATGCTGGTGCGCATCACCAGGAGAGTTTGCTCACGCCTCCCAGCAGGTGCTCAACCTGAGCGTGTTTGCCCTCGTATAAATAATCATTTGGAAATAATAAATGGGTGTTGTGCGTCATCATACTACTTGGTTATGTTGGTACCATTGTGTTGGCTGTTTAGCTAGACGGTGAACTAGCTTGTCTTGCTCTGTCCAAATGGTTCAAGCTGCTGGCCTTGTTTTCATCGATCCATTAGGTGATTTATTTGTTGGTTCGTGAGCGTCTGTTTCTAGCTAGTAGACTAGTAAAGAGAATCCGATGAACTCTTTTTACATCGGATCCCTAACCACACTTGAGTATTTGTAATGTATGTGAAAGGCTTTGGGATTCCATGTACAGAGATGATGTTTCTCCAAGTTGAAAGTTCTCAAGCTGGTAATCAGTCCAACAAGTAAACTGAACCGACTTGGGTAATCCAACAAAGTATTATCCAAAATTCAAGCAAGAAGGTCAAACACCAGCAGCTAACTGGAACACCAGTGATGGAAAAAACGAGTGAATGATGGCCTGGCGAACAGAATGACCTGGTGGCCTGGCGTGGAACTGCATCACATTTATCCATTTTGACAAATATTTTAATCAGTTTCATTAAATCCAGTTGATGGAGACGTAAACGAAAACGAGAAAAGCTGGAAAGAATGGAAGAACCGTGTTATTATAAGGCGGTAGTAAGAGACAAAAGCGGAATATTATTGGAAAGATCAGGCTAATAACATCTTAGAAATGCTCTGCTGAAATTGCCTGCACCTTTTATTCCATCCTTGCCTCATTTATTTTACGAGTAGACACTTCACCTCTCCACACATCTACCCATAATCCCTCTGTCACTTTCTTTTATCTGCAAAACCCAATATTAAGGCCTTTCTCCTCAACATCATTTGATCATTCCCTCCACTCCTTCTGCTCTCTAGAATCTCACCTATCAGCTTTTCTTCCAAGCTCAGCCTCCCTCAAGCCTTCACCTGCCCCTCGTGTCGCAGACGGCATGTGAAGTGTGTGAAATGCTGATGTTCTAGCTCAACCAAAGCTCATAAATTCCTAAAATGTGTGCCTTTAGTACCGCTGTGCCGCCAACACAAAAAGAGGTTACTCCAGGACGGCAGAATCTCTGACCCAGCTGAAATTCACATCAAAGCCACAGAGATGATCCTTCACTCTTTGCCTCCAATGGAGAACTAATCTGAGTCTCCAGACCAGTTACCCAGAACCAGGTCACCAGAACTGACAGGAGGCTCAAGTACAGAAAAGAGGGAGAGAGACTGGGCAAACTGTGAGAAATGAACGTCGCGGAGAAATCTATGCCACTTAATGCCGTAACAATAATTCGACGTTGCAGTTGAACAAAGCGTAAATCAATGTACAGTCAAGTTGCAGATCGCTGATGAAGTAAATTAATTTTGCCTTGCCAAGGGAAAGAAAAAAAACGAAGATGTAGGTACGTGACATGTGCGACTGCCTTCCGGTCATCGTTCACACGCCAGCAATTTTCCTTTTTTTCCCTCAACAAACAGATTTGAGGGACGAGGAAGGCGTCAGCTCTCACCCCGTGTATTTACCGCACATGGTTTCCCTACTAGGACAACAGTTGTTCTTATCCTAGTTTTCAGGCAAACTTTTGTGGGTCAACCTCACTTCATTTTTCAGCTTTAAAAGACGAACGGAACTCAATAAGACTGTCACAGACAGATTCATTATGCCAAAGTCTACAGACTTTGACTTTATTATTACAGTGAATTATAAGGTCAAGATGAGTAAAGAAACCCTCTAGGCCTCACAAAACTCAAGCTAAGCGGGATGTGGCCGCAATATTTGCCAAGATCCTTGACGGCGTGTGGAGAAAGGCTTGACAGGAAATGGGTTTGATGCAGGAAGTTAGCGCGTGAGCCGGGTGGTGGAAGGGGAGGGACCGGGGCTCACAGCCAATGGGGACGGGAGGGCGTTCTAAAAACAGCTGGTCAAAGATCTGCATGTGCTGTTCTCGGCTCTTCCTCCTCTCGATATCTATATCAGGCCTCGGAACATCATGTTCAGTTTGTGTTTCTGAAGTGTTGAGTGCCACATTCCCACTGCGACAATCTATATTGCATTTCTTTCAAGCTTAATCTGTCTTTAATTTTTATGTGGAATTTTTGTTTTCAAATACAAAAATAATATTTACATTTGTTAAAATTCTAAAAAATTAAATGTCTATAATTTGTAATTAATATTTTTTGTTTAATAATTTATAAACAGATATATGTTTCACTGTGTATTTGTGCACATCACTGGATGGGTTAATGGCAGAGCACCAGTTTCTGTATGGTTCGGCAAATTGACAATTTCACTTACTTTACTTCAATTATTAAACAATTATTTTTGAAAGATTTTGTGTTTTACATTTCAAGATTTGTTCTTACAATTGTACGTTTAATTATTATTTTTAAGTATTTTTCATAGTCTCTTTTTTTTAATGAATGCTTAACTTCTGTTAATTTTATTAATTATTTTGGACAGAACTGGAAAAAAAATCTGACATCAAATAAAGATCAAATAATGAAAAGATCATTAGCTGTAGTGTTACTAACACGCTATTGAATTTATATGTACGCCAAGAATTTATATTAAAATTTAAATGAAAAAAACAGAACGTTCTGAAACTACTATTGGTTCACTATTGGTCTTTAGCTCCTCTTGACCCTGAAATAGAAGCAGCAGCTATTGAAAAGGCAGAAACATTTGGCATCAGACCTTCACCCTACTGAAGATCGTGCCGGAGAAGAACTTTCTCACATCTAAAACTCTGGATTCACACTTTATTAGATAAGCGTGTGCAGGTTTCGAATAATTTTAGTGTATGGGGCGCAGAAGTGGACAATAGTGACGTGAGAGAGATATCAGATTTCACAGCATTGAGACTTGTGATTGGTTTCTTCAAAAAAATGGGCGTGGCAAAATCAGAAGTACATCTCCCAGATACACACAGGTTCAATTTGTGCACTTAGGCAGGAAGTAACTTTACTGCAACGCAATTTAAGTCATGCGTGTCTTCTGCAGGAGAAATGCTAAATCCGTGCATTAATTTACACGCTGTCGATTTGTAATCTTCCAAAACATGGCAGGCAGATGTGCGCCATTCGAAAAGACAAAACAGCCACACGAGTCCTGCTCTGGAAACACATGGTCGGAGGGGAGTGTGTTCACACTTCATGTGTACGTGTGTGTGTGTCGGCTCACTGTGGCGCGTGCTTTGTAAAACACACCGAGTGACTGCGGCTAGGCTGCTCTCATTAACACAGCCACTGGACGGCCAAGAACTCTCACTGACCAGGTGCTAATTTGATTTAGTTCACAGTGGTCATTCCTCCACCGCTGAGACGCTCCTCGCTTCTAATAACACGATGCCGTCGGCCATGGAAATCCAGGCAAAGCTAATGATCGGTGCTTTTCTCTGCAGTGATTTTCTCACAGATAACAGTCAGACAGACAGAGAGGTGACAATCTATTTTTCCATGTCTATCTGTTATGCTGACTATCCATCCATCCATTCTTGCTTACAGAATTTGTTCATTTCCAAAATCCTTAATTCAGCAAAAAGTATCAATTAAAATGACTCTTAATTCGTGTGAAAATTATCTGTACAAGTTTTATCAATGGTCTGTTTGATCAGCACCTTTGTCTCCTCAGACTACAATACCCACAATTCCCTGCGCTGAGACAAAATGGTGGAACATGTTTGGAGTGTGAAAGAATCTCTTCACCCTGTGCAGTTCAGTCAGTGAGGTAACCTCTGCTTTTCACTTACAGCTTGTTTGATTTATGGTTAATGTGCTTTTTTTAAATTGCTTTTCGCTGTTTTACAATGAACTATTTCTGTCAGCACGTTTTTAGCAAACTTTTAGCTGCTCTGAAAGCATGAAATTATACAACCATGTTTCCAGTCAAGTCATCTTTATTTGTAAAGCACTGAAAGACAGAAGACTGACCAAAGTGCTTAACACTTAAAAAAATAAAACGATAAACACAAGGACTAAATCTTAAGAAATAACTTTCCGAGGTTTTTGTACAGAGCCAATAAAATACAGTCAGTGCGTAAAAACGCAACGTGTGTACTGTAAGTGGCTTATCTACAATAAACTACTGTAGTATAACCAGTAATCAAAGTAGGATACTGAAACTGTACAGAGGTGAAATAATGAATATATACAATTTATCCAAAGTGCATATATGTAGAATAGAAGAGTATCCTAAATTGTTAGAAAATTATATTTTATTACAGTAAATTTACAAGTTCTGTATTCAAGATGTTACTGCATCAGTTTTGCATCTGAGAAACTGCATTGGGCATTTTTTAAATCAAAATATCTTGTTCTTTAATCAAGTTTAGGCTTTTGGGAATTCAAACGGTGTAGCAGTAACCTTACACTCAGTTCTTGCTCACACTCCAATATTGTGTTGATGGTGAGGGCACAGTGTGTGCGCGTGTGTGTGTGTGTGTGTGTGTGTGTGTGTGTGTGCGTGCGCGCACTTCAGGTATTGCTTTCGGAGGCCTGTGGGGTGTGTGGGCTTCTGCTAACCAGGTGCTGGGTTGAGGAGGAGGATCAATAACATCTGCTCTTATGCCTCCTGTGTAATTTTCTCCGTCTCGGAGGAAGACTGGCTCATTTGCAGACTTTCGTTCCTGCACTGCAGTGCTTTTAAAGTGTGCTTGTGTTTAACTTGGTGTGACACAAAAGTACTGCAGCCCTTTCCATGGCATCAGTGTGTACGGTGTAGTGCTTCAGAATAATCTGACTGGAGGAGACACACACACGCTTGTGCCTGTCTGGTGGTTCTGTACGCAAAGCAAACTATTATTTTTCAATAAAATACTGTGCGTATTAATGATTTCGCGCTAATGAAACTCATTTGACCCAAACATAAACTGGCACATGGTTTCTCTTCCAATTCAGAATAAACTAGTTCACAAGTTAGATTAGTTTTACATTTTCCACGTTTTAAAATCTTAGATATCAATGGGAATACATTAGCTATAACTATTGTTTTCATATTCAGATAAAAAAAATGATCAATAATTTTTCAATAAATAATAATCGGCTCAACTGGCTATCATTTTAGATGTGGTCAGCTGAGTATTTGTTATCTCGTGTATATTTGGGTTGAATGCTTTGATTCTCAAAAAGATTGACAAAGTTTGACACTGATATTGAAAAAGACATTCACCTTAAGTACTTATACCTAAAGTGTTAATTTTGTAGTGTTTTCTTTAAATAAATTTCAATAATAATGTCATTTAATAGAATTGCCACAATAAAAATATAAATCATAAACAAATGATCTCTCAAAATGATCTAAACCACATCACTTTTTTTATGAATCCAATATTGCAATTCCAACCTGAAAATAATTTGAAATTAACTATAGCTACGCTTCATAACCTTATAATAAACACAACAATAAAATACTTTAAGAAAGCTAATGATTGATCGAATATGATCAAAAAAGTGAAAAGGCTCGAGCCACGCAACGTTTGCTTTGATTTTCTAGTAGTAAATAATACTCGAGTCATGATGTAATGATTGTGATCATGAATAACAGATGCAAAGCTTCACACTTTTGACTGATTCCGTCTTGGAGTTCAGCAAAAGGAACAGCTCTTCTTGAAAAATTTAACTTCCATGTTAACATCACATTACTAGAACGCAATTTCCATCCATCCATCCGTCCATCCATCCATCCTTTGTATTTAAAAATGAATAAAGCAAATCTGCCAGTAGAGGAAAGACCTGACGCTGCAGAGCACATGATTTATGGAGCATTTATATTATATAAGGTGTATTTTAACCTGTCAAGAAGTGAAGATTATTTTTCCAGAGGGCTTTTCAAAAACCAAGCATAAAATCTCGACGCATTAGGTCGCATGTTTACAAACCTTCTCAACATTTCTCAGCGTGTGAATATCTCGAGGCATCTCCTACGCACACACATGTACATGTATCTCAACACACACATGTACATCACACACACACACACACGTAATACGGAACAGCCGAAAAATCAGTTTCTCGTCCGATATAAACGAACGCTTTACCGTTGAATCGCTTAAATCAAACGTCAGAACATGTTCTACTCCTCGCTGTTCCTCCGCCACACAAACACACATCATCTCCAACCCTCCCCCGTTCTACTGGACCGCCTAAGGCAGAATGATTAATTTGTTGCTATTGATTTCTCTTCCTTAGCCGAGAGAGCAACCGAGGGGGCACGTCGAGTCTCTGTGCATGTATGTGAGAGACACAGAAACAACAATCGACTTAAGGATGAAGCACAAGTTAAACACAACATGTGTTTCTTCGAGAGGAGCTTTGGAGATTTACAGCAGGGAGAGACAAACGCGAGGCCATTTTTGCACTTCTACGTCCTTCCAAACCTTCTTTCCTTCGTCTTCTTGGCTATTAAGGCTTAGATGATCTCTCAGGATCTAACTGAGAAGTCCATCATGCTGTAGAAGTAACACCAACATTAATGTTCAGTTATTATTCCACTCGGGTTTGGAAGACTTTGAGTGAGGATCTTTCGGACTGGTTGTTTTTTCTTGACCGAAAGAGAGTAAGAAGGCTGGAGTTAAAAAAGAAGACGACAAATTGAAATATACTTTGTCGTGATGTTGTTAGATATGTAAATGGACACACAGGAGCGGAGGAGACGGATGCCTTCAGGATTCAGTGCGATGCTTTGCTGCAGTTTTTCTCCTCTGATTGCTAATGAAGAGAAAAGGCCAAGGTTGCAGTCTGGACGCATCAAATCACAGCTGATCCTTTCTCCTGCTTTATCAATTTCCCATCCTTTTCTCAGTGTGCTCCTCCTTCACCTCTCACAAGGACAACAACATTTGGCGTCAGTCCTTTTACTGGGAAATTCGGTGAGAAAGTCTCTGGAAATCAATAACTGAATATTTACAATACAGCAGTTTATAGTTTGTTTTCTTTGCAACTTTATTAAAATCAAAGAAGAACTAACATCTAGACAGAAGCAGTTAAAGCCCAAAGTCGACTTCTGATTCAATTTAACAAAAAAACAGGAGATAATTTTCATGCAAAATAACTGTTTATCTCACTAACGCATAAACCCTTTGTAGTAGAGTGCCGTTCTTTAGATCATTGAAATCGAAATGTCACAATGAATAAAACACATTTATCAGTAACTCTTGCTAGTTTTGTACTATTTTCTACACATTTTATTCCATCCAAAATTAAACTAGTCTGTGGTTTTGTGTCCTATCAAAACGCCAATAGTGTCGTTTGAAACCAATGACTCACTTCAATTATTAATTTAAAAGGTACATTTAGGATTATTTCAAAGCATCTGTCTAGTAAATAATGTGTGGTCAACTGAAACATTTGAGTTGTAAGTTTTAAATCAGTTACAACAGTAATCAGGGGAATAAAAGCAAGACTTTAACTTCGTGTTCCCTGCTCGCAGCTATATTTATCTAGCTTTTCGTGCAGACCTTCACTTGATTCGAGCATGGCTGTTGGAAGAAATTGACTATTCAGCTTTTTCCATGTTGTTGTTCATGTCAAGATTTGCATTTCAAAAGCAACTTATATCTGCAGCACAAATTCTGCTTTTTTAACACTTACACTGCTGTCAGAATGCAAGTGTGTTACGTCATCAGCTTCTCTCTCTCTCTCTCTCTCTCTCTCTCTCTCTCTCTCTCTCTCACCCTCCTACAGTCTTTTTATTTCTCTCATTCTCTCCCTCTCTTTCTTTCCCTATCTCTCATATTCTTTCTCTCCCTCTCTCTGTCTTTCCGTCTCTCTTTTCCTCTATTCTCCCTCCCTCTCTCTCTTTCTCTCACTCATCCCACTCTCTCTCTCCCTCCCTCCCTCCCTCCTCCCACACTTCTCTTTCTCTGCCACTCTCTCTTTCAACTCTCTCCCCGCAATCCCTCTCTCTCTCTCTCTCTCTCTCTCTCTCTCTCGCCCTCCCACAGTCTTTTCTCTTTCTCTCATTTTTTTCTCACCTCTCTTTCTCTTCCTCTCTCTTATTCTTCTCTCCCTCTCTCTGTCTCTTCCGTCTTTCTTTTTCTATATTCTCCCTCTCTCTCTTCTTTTTCTCTCTCTCTCTCCCTCCCACACTCTCTTTCTCTCCCTTTCTCTCTCTCTCTCTCTCTCTCTCTCTCTCCGCATCACCACACCACACCACACACACACACACTCTCTCCCCGTGGCTGTCTAATTTTTACAGGCTTAATAGACTAGTGCCGTTAAAGGTGTTAATTCATTCTCACACTCATCACTCCTCTACTCCCTCCTCGTCCATCGTCTCCTCCACCTCCACCACCTCTTCCTCTTGCTGTTGCTATGAGTCTGCGGCTCACAATCATCACGCCATCTCTTCCTGATAGTGACACGCCGTGGCTCGACGTAGAGCGTCCGCCATTGGTTCCCTCCCATCACAACGCGGAAACGGTATTGAGGTAAACACTGGAGACGGCACATGGGGTGGCACTGTGCCAGCGGCTGCATGTGGTGTGGATGCATATGGCTGTGGCGCTTTGAGAAACTGAGAAGGACGGCGAAATAGAGCAGGGTATTAAACCAAGATGGCGGCCTGGCTGCCTGTCAATCAAAAGCAAACGCGGTGGGTTGGGTTCTGAGGCTGGTCACTGGAAGGCCCCCAGGGAGCCGCTGGTGGAGCGGTGTGTGATCTCAGCGTAATTCAGCTGATTAATTGCTTTAATTAGGCTTATGTGGGGCTGTGCAGGAATCCATTGCTTGCAGCCTTGCCAGCTAAAGAAGGACTGTGAGCTGTCAGTGGTTGGTCTCCCTCAGGCCTCGTTCACTGGCTGTATCAGGCCTTGAGATTGAAAGAAGTCGGTGGAAGTGTTTAGTGATATTTATGCCGTTAGTAATCACCTGACTTAACAATAGAAGCCAAAATACTTGGGCCGAGGCGCTTTATGATGTATAAGAAAATGTCTTGATTGTTAGAAATCAGACATTCAAATCTTGAAAATTAAAAAATTGGTATTTTATTCAATCTACACATACCGTGTGACTAATAAATGGAAAATGAACATGCTAAAGAAACAAAAGACCCGGAAAAAACCCACGTGAGAACAAGTTAAACATGCAAACTCCAGACAGAAAGACAAGAACAAGATAATAAAAGGTTATTATGAGCCCTGGTTTGGATGAGTGGATGGATGGATGGATGGATAAACTAAAACTTCTGTTTTCAGGAATACTTCCTGAGATTTATTTTTATTTTAATTCTATTAAGTATGAAAGAGCATCTTCTGTTGGTATGTCTAAATGAAAGTGAGAAGAGGAGGAAGTGAGAAATAGAGACAGACAGTGAGGAAAAGAGAGAAAGAAAAAAAACAAGACAGTCAGAGACTGAGACAGTACGAAAGTAATAGTGAGAGAGGTGAGAGAGAGAAACAATGAGAGAAGGGAGGAGGTCAAGAGACAGATGGGAAAATAAGAGAAAGATAAAAAGACAGAAAGAGAGAGAGAGAGAGAGATAAGAACGTGAAGAACATGCAAACTGCAAACAGAAAGACGTGAAACGAGTCTTTCCAGGTTTCACCAAAATCACTTTCCTTCACAAAAAACGGATTGATAAATCTGTGCTTCCAAACTGTCAAATTTATTTATTCCATATATTGGCTTATGACGTGATAATCTTTAGTTATCTTAAATCCCACCCCCATACACATTAATATAAAGTTACTTCCTGAACCAAAGACACTTAAAAGTCCTTTTTGCTGATCTTTCAGTTTTCTCTGATGCCAAGCAAGGTATGGCGCCCTCCGTCCCGGGCACTCTATCCTGGGACAGAAGTGAGTGCTTCAGCATTAAAAATGAAATTCCTCACATTTAAGTCACACAGGGAGTGTGCATGCTCCGTTTGTACACACGGTTTGTATAACCGTAACATGATTACGCGATGCGTGTGTGAATACATTCACGCATGAATGCCGACACACAGCACCAGGCACTGTGAAGATGAGAGACTCCTTGTCCTGGAAAGCGATCTGAGAGAGCGAAGAGAAGCCATGCTGCCGTTCATTAAAAATTCATATTGTTCCTTATTACTCTGAGAAGGAGAACCAGGCGAGCACACACACACACACACACACACACACACACACACACTTATGTTCACAACCCAAGCGGAAAACAGTGTAGAGGGCACGGATGACAAAGTTGGGAAGAAGTTTATCATCATCAGCCTCCTCCTTGACCTCTACTTCATTATCTCCAGCCGAATCTGCACAAACGATGATAGCGGCAGTCAACGTGCAACCCGTTCCTGAGGTTATCTTCTGAGGGGAACCTTGCCGTCAGCTTTCTTTTCCTTAAAGTGATGTAGTAGTGCTTTTGTCCCTGAAGAAATGAAACACGGCCTCCGACATCATTTCTGCAAAACTTTGCCTTTACCAGGTGCTTGTGGGAAAAAAATCCAGAACGTCTTTCTGAGATCTTGGAGACATTGTCACCACTAAAATCTTACCTTTAAAAAAACTTATCATATAACTAATCATATTCAGCAGTAGGAGGACCTGTTTGAGAGCCAGTCAGGCTATTCTGTGTGAAGTTGAGATGTTCTCCGTGTGCTTGTGTATGAGAGTGTAAATGGACTTTGATACTCTACTTAAGTATTTTTGGCTGCTTTGTACTTGCCAGCAACTTTTACTCTCTACTTGACTACATTTGTGATTGAGTAACTGTACTCTTTACTCCACTACTTTTGAATGGACTATTACTGTCACTCATTACATGATCTTGTGCAGGACGAAATAATATCGCTGTATTATAATAAATAGTATGCAGGATGCTGAAGGTACTGGATTCTATTTATCAGCTAATTCAAACTTTTCTGCGTTTGACTTTGACGGAGACTGACTTATTGCGACCTATTTAATCTATTTTGTTTTGCCATTTTGAAACATTGAGGTGTTACATTTCATTTCTCTATTAGGAAATGAAACATCCTAAATAGTTTTTTGTTTTTCACATTTCTTGGTGGTTTAATTTTTCCCCCTAAATTCAGTACAAGTAAAATGCTCAAGTTCTTTTAAAATTGGATACTTTTACTCAAGTCTTTTTGGAATTGGTGATATGTACCTTGTAATGGAGTAATGTTCACAGTAAATGTATCTGTACTTTTACTCAAGTATGGTTTTCAGGTACTATTTACACCTCTTTGTGATGACGGGAATTGTTAAACATTTTGTCAATTTTCATCCTCAAAAACAACCACACACTCAAATTCCTCATTATTATCCACTACACCCCGTGTTTGAAGGTAATTAAAACTCATTTGAAAGTGTCAAAATCCGGCCAACGACTGTTCCAGGCTGCTGAGCCGTCAGCGCTAAACTTGGCTATTGGGAGAGACTCATCCCTTCGAATTCTCCCAGATGAAGTTGACAGTGGCAGGCTCCTGACAGCAGTATGTTTAGCCAACAGCACCATTTGCTGTGTCTGGAGGCTTTGCCAGCCCTGGTGCCTGATGTAAACACGGCCATCTGAGCTGTTCTCCCCAACCACAGCACTTCTCAGCCCCCTTGGACCCGGACCACCATGCGAAATTTGCACTCTATGGTTCACGACAGTTCTGTGATTCTCATCTGAAACGGGTTGATGTGCTGGAAGCTGCGAGCGAGGAGATACGTCTGATGTGAAAGAAGTGATGGGAGTAGAGACGGGGAACTCTTTGCTTCTCTTCAATAGTGTTCAAACTTCTGGATCGATAGTCTGTGGACGGTATCAGTATATCTGATCTGCCACTTAGTTGAGAACAGGAGTATGGTGATGATATTATTCTATGGAATCTGATACTGTTTACACAATCGGAACCTAAATACTCACAAAAATCAACTTTTGAGTCATGGAGTCGTAGATTCAGGATGGTGTATAGCTTTATAATAATGTGCTTTTAAAAAGTAAAAAAAGAAACTTTTTAATAACTATTTAATTACTTGTAGTGTACAATTGTGTGTGTGTGTGAGAGAGAGAGAGAGAGAGAGAGAGAGGGCAAGAGATAAAAGAAAGAGAGGGAGAAAAAAATAGGGGGGAAATCCGAAGAGTAAGAGCAAGATAGATAGAAAAAAATAAGAGAAAGATAAAGCGAGAGAGAGAGAGAGAAAGAAAGAGCGCCATGAAAAGAAGTGAGACATGTACAGAGAGACAGAAAGAGAGAGAGAGTGTGTAAGAGAGAGAGGTAGCGAGAGAGAGAGGTAGAGAGATCAAGTAAGACATCACTCTTAAGAGCTGGAGATACATCAGTTGAACTTTAAGTTCTCTAATGGCCAGTCCCAGAGTCAGTTCCTTATTAATACCAAGACAGGGGACATCAATTCATTATGTGAGTATGCATTTCAAGAAATAAGATCATAAATGAATGAACATCACATTACGGACAGAATTATTTAGGGAGATCTTAATGGACTTGTCTGTGTGTCGTCCTCTAAAACGCTACAGGAATCGTGAGAGCTGGAGCAGACGTACAGTAAAGTACAGTACAGTACCGCGTGTTCTGATCACATCTGATCACATAGATGCGAAAAGCCCAAGTATGATTTGTGTAAATGTGACCTTTCTTAATATCATAGATCACAAAGTTTCTCTAATCACAGTGGTCAGAATTTCAAAACGCTAATAGATTAAATTATGAATAATACGGCCACTTACACTCACATTTATTCATTTGGCAGATACTCTTATTCAAAGCGACCTGCTAAGTGAGCAGCTAGAGAAGCAAGTCCAGATTAGAGGAAACAGTACGGGAATTACACGACATTACATCCAATATTAATCGCTTGAAAGATACTAACAGAAGACGGACTCCAGAAAGCCCCACCCTCCCAGAATTTCCGGTAAAGCACAGCAGCTAATTGCTGATGCGCATATTTATGCTGTTATAAAAAATATATTTATAATATATATATATATATATATATATATAAATATAATTTTTTTCACAATTTTTTTACACATTTACAATTTACTAACAAGTTAAATGTAAGTTAAACTGTAAAATTTACATTTATTGTTTCAAGTATTACAGAAATGTAAAGTATATATGGTAATGTAAATATTACGACTACACACTGTTTGGCTTTAACGGCTGTATATATAGTATTTAATAATAATTGTTGCCATTTTACAGATTTGTTTCTATTACATTTATGGAGATTCATCACAGGGCATGTGAATACTCGTATAGACAAAATTACTCACTATGTACAAAACAAGAAATTAGAATACTCGTAAAGACAAAACAAGAAAGTCTAAACTTCTATTATTTACTGTTTTTGACCACAGTGTTGTTATTAAGTGTAAAAAACTGATTGCATTTTATACTTCAGTTTTAATTTCAAATACTTACAATTTGTTTTCTATCCCTAATCTCAGTTATCTAAGTTAATATTTTGTAATTTCTTTTTGATTGCAATGTTTGCACATGTTATACGTATTTAATTGTGTGCACATTCTATATATAGCCTCATGTGTTCTACACACGCACACTTCTTACCTTCCTTTTTACCTCACATTTTTTTTGCATTGTTCCAACAGTACATTTATTAAATGTTCCTTTCCTTTTATTAAACATTATTCCCTCTGATCCTTTCTTATCATTTTTTTGTCACTTTTACATCCCTACACATTCAGGTCGCACTGTGTGTGAGAAATAAAACCACATTTTGCAATTAAGGTCACGTGATCCGGATGACCACTAATGCCATTTTAAACTGACAAATTGAAATTCAGAGGTGCTCTGCAAGTCATTGGCGTGAGTGTGTGTGTGTGTGTGTCGGGGTGTCTGGTCCCGTCCCCTCACTTTAGTGATGCATAGTGTTTGGGTTCCTCTCTGACACAAAACTAATGCGCCGTAATGGATTGCAAATGAACTGTGCCAAGGACGCCAGCGATTCATCACACCTGAGAGTGCGCCAGGTTCCACCGCACAAGCAAACACAGCCCACCAGAGTCCAGCAGTATTTATGGCAGAATATCCTCGTGCTCCTTTAAATCTGCAAAATGGCCGTCGGAGAGGGTGACGGAGTAAATGAATGAGGCCCTTTAAGCGTTATCGCCGAATTGGCCTAATGTGGAGCGCGTAGTCCAGCACGGCGGAAACCAGATCAATTCTATATAATTGGTCTTGCTCAGTGTAATAGTCTCAGAGATTTTGCCACTTCAAGCTAGAGTGCATAGTGAAGTTCTAAATTACCGCCGCTCTCTTTTTGTCACAGTGAACTCCGGAGCGAAGCTTTGAAACCAGCGCCGGCTTCTTCTAAAAACCTCCTGGATTCGCCTGAAATGTAAAGGCGGCGTGTAGGTTAGGCCGAGTGGGAATTTAATGAGCTGTGTGCTGTTGATAAAATCTTCGAGATTTCACCCATTAAGCCGCGATAGTGTCTTTATCTACCAGCCACACGAGTAATGAATGTAAACCGTCACTGGAAATCATTAGGCTTTTCCAGTTCCAGTGTAGAAGCTTTTTTACTGTACTGTAAATCTTCTTAATGCATGTAAAAGAGCATAGATTCAAGTTTGTTCCTTTGTAAGAAAGACTTTACTGGTTGGTATTCAATGTAAATATGGACTTTTTGGTGGCGCCTGGCACCGTGGTTTGTACAATGAGGAGGTTATCCAGACTCCACGTTATCCAGTTTCCTCTGGGTCTCCAAAGTCATGAGAATTGTCATTTTTGGCCATCTTAAGAGTGTGTGTGTGTATCCTGGGTGTGTCTATCATTCAGGACCACAGCTGCTGTGATTGACTTCAGATCCCCGTGACCCAGAAATAGAAAAGCGGTGCAGAAACTAGACCAATGGATACGTACATTGTGGAAATGTTATTAGCACACAATATTAAAGAACAATGATTGGTCAATAACAACGCTTTCATATTTTCTGCATTAGAATACAATTCTTACTAAATAAATGTATCAAATATTTTTTTTTCTAAGTTATCAAGTTGACTTTATCTTTAGACCTATAGAATAGAACCTTATAGATATTATAAATAATATATATATATATATATAGTATATTATATATATATATTTTTTTTTATAAATTTCAAAGTGGGTCATGGTCAACATTAACACTGGGCATAATTTTAGGACTAAAATAATCAAACACTTTGAAATAATTAAGTCAAGTAAATGAAACTGAACTTTGATGCTTTGTCACGTTTTGTCAACATTAAATGTTAGGAATGTTCATTCATTACTTTAAATAAATGATACAAAAAAAAACATTGAGGCTCAATTATTCTTCATTTTCTAAGCCGCTTTTTCCATTTCTGGTTCATGGGGAGCTGTCAACTCTCACATTCTCCATCGTTAGACGACCAATCACAAGATAAGACACACAAACACACTCACTATTCAGACTCTCTGCTTATGATCTCACCTGACTGAATCGGCAAAAATGCAAAAGAATAGTAGAAAAACCGTCAAGCATTGTGTTTATTCTGTCCGATTTGAGGATCAAGTTAGCGGGAAGACATTTCCAGAAGCGCCACTATCGGATAAATAAGCCAAGCCATTGAGAGCGACAGAGAGACAGAAGTGAAAAATAGGATGAGAAATGGGATATGGAACACAGTGTTCTTCAGAACGCTGCCGTCATGTACGAGCGGCCTCACAGCGGAATCAGAATAAGGATGATTCTCCCAATACAATATTAATAATGCCCCCGAGACTCTTATTATGTTCCCTCCGGTCTCCGGCGGAACAGAGTTTTGTCCTCTAATTGCAACAAAGGTTGTCTGGATGTCACAGAAAAATGATCTGCTGTCCCACATTTGAGAACTGAAGACTGGACTTGCTTTAAATAAGACCATCGCTCTTCCACACCGACGCTTTGTTAATTACTCGGACAAACAGTTCATGCTAAAAAAGAACACCGTCATCATTTAGCATCTGAGCATTTACAGCACTTTTACTTATTGACTTGAAGAATCCAATTCGGGTTCACTTCTGGTTAATAATAGTAAATAAGTTAAGAAGATGGCAACCCATTCCAAACAGTCACCGGGACAGTTGGTGAACCAGAAATGGTAAAAGGGTTTAGAAAATGAATTTCCCGAATAATAGAGCCTCAATGTTGTTTTTTTTGTGCCATTTACTTATTGTAATGAAAGAAAATTCCTAACATTTAAAATGAGATAAAACATCTAAGTTCAGTTTGATTTACTTGACTTAATTCTTTCAAAGTGTTGATGATTATTAAGTCCTAAAATTAGACACTTACTGTATCTATGACCAGTGTTAATGTTGACCATGGCCAACTTATGAAATGTATAAAAATATAGTGTACATGTAAATAGTATACTGTATTTATACTGTATATGGTATATGCTTTAAAGAAACTCAACTTGATATCTTAAAAAAACCTAAATTTAATTTGAAAGATTTATTTAGTTAGAATTGTATTCTAATGCAGAGAATAAGGAAACGTTGTTATTGACCAATCATTGTTCTTTAATATCGTGTACTAACAACATTTCCACAATGTACGCATCCATCAGTCCAGTTTCTGTACTGCTTTTCCATTTCCAGGTCACGGGGATCTGAAGTCAATCATGGCAGCAGTGGCATCTGAGCATTTACAGCACATTTACTTATTAACTTGAAGAATCCAATCCAGACTCACTGCTGGTTAATAACAGTAACTAAGTTAAGAAGATGGCAACCCATTCCAAACCGTGACTGGGACAGTTGGAGGTTGGATCGGGGCGAATGGAAAGGTCACGGCGCTGGTCCGGACGCAGGATTGATTGGCTCTGGCTCTTTATTTACTCAGGGAATTCTTGTCAGCGCTGGAAGTCTGGCGTGATTTTATTATTATGGCTTCCTTTGTTCCTTTCAAAATTGCAGGATCATCATTGCGACTGTAAAAGTAATTTGAAGGAACAATATTGTGGCGGCGCTCGGCGCTAACGGAACAAGATGTTTTGGCAGCGTGTCTGTGAGCCGCCAGTGTTTTTCCCACTGATCATCACATCAGTTGGTGTTTATAGGATAAGTGGATTGGGCTGTTACACTGTTACGGAAATTGCCATGGCAGATTTTTTTGAAGAGTCAAATGATGGGATGCCGCTGATGTGGCGCTGTTGCATCGCAGGCTGGAGTTTAATCTTCAAAAAAAAAAAGAACAAAGAAAAATTGCTGTTCACCAATTTGGGTGATTTTGAAAAAAATATATAGATATTTTGTATTTGTGCTCACTTTATTTTACACATGGACACTTGCATTTGTGTTATAATATTTCATAATGCCAATTTAAACTGAAGACATTAGTCATATACTGTTATCTAATCTGATTTCAGCGTAATCCGTGTGTGTGTGTGTATGAGTGTGTGAAAATGTCTCTTTCTGTAACTTTCTCCTCCTTTTGTATATAAATGTCTCTCTCTCTACTATGTATTTCTTTTTCTTCTTGTTTTCTCTCTCTATCTCATTGCCCTCTCTATCTATCTCTTTCCTCTTTCTATTTTCACCTTCATCTCTATCACATCTTGGTAATCTCACTCTTTTTTTCCCTTTTATATCTTTCTTCCACTTCACCTCGAACCCTTTCCTCTCATTTCCCCCCTATATCTCTCTCTATTTTCTCTGTCTCATCCCTTCTCTGTTCTTTCTCTTGTTTTCCCTCATCTTTCTTCCCTTCTCTTCTCTTCTCTATCTCTCTCCACCCACATCCTTTTTTCTGTATTTTTCCTTTTGTGATTTTGTACCTCTTCTTCATCTATCATTCCTCCTTTGTTTTCTCTCTCTCTCTCTCTCTCTCTCTCTCTCTCTCTCTCTCTCTCTCTCTCTCTCTTTCTCTCTCACACACACACACACACACACACGCACAGTCATTTTTATCTAAGCACAAAGCACATGGCTCAGACCTCAATGAATGGCCTAGACTCTCACACACACTTTTTCAACAGTCGACCAGCTACTTAAAGGAGTTTAGGTTCTTCAAACACACACTTTGGCTGCTTGCATGAAGCTGGAAGTGCAGGACTCATTAGTAACTCGTGGCCTTGAAAAATCTCACAGCCTCTCACTGAATCATCCGTCATCTTGAGGAAGTTGCAGAACAGGTTCAGGATTAAGTGTTGAGTAGCACTAGAAACACAAGCTCGCCCCTTTTTTCACTGTAATTTGCGACGCTGTGCAGTGGCCACATTGTTCTTGTAATGAAGATTAATACCGCAGGTTACCTGTACGAAGCCCGTTGAGTAAACCTGAGTTTGAGTCACAGCAACGATTATCCGAACCCAAGCCACCGTGCTTGTAAATTGGAATAGTGTGTTTACAGTGTAACTACAGCGTCTGGTTTCGTCCACACCAGAAGAAGATTTAACCGGTTGAAAAACGCATAAAAGACATTTTGTTTAAACTAATAATACTAAGTCATGTTAAAGTATATGGACTTATATATTAGGTAGAAAGTAATCCTCTCTCACTCTTTATAAACACAAACGTACACTAATGAACTTTGTAATAGATGAATAATATGACGTGTGTACCACATTCCTATTGTAAAGGAGCTATATACATATCTTTCTATGTATATACAATCCAGTATATACTGTATGTATATTATGTGTGTGTTGATATTTTCATCTATATATATAATCTTTATCATAAAAAATACTATAATATATACTGTAGTATAATGTTCTACTACACAATAGAAATTCTAATGCAATGCAAGTTGCTTCGTGTGAAAATGACACGGTTGTAAATTACAAGAAATAATCTCGAAGTATAGAAGGCTAGTCTAGACATATATTAAATAGTTCTGTGCTTCACATTTGGAGAGGCGGAAGGGTAAATGTTAAACAAACAAAGCATAGGTAGTATTGCTGAGGACAGCCTAGTGATGGTGTTTCCCTTCGCTCATCAGTTTCGAACACTCCGGGGACAGATTACACTAACAGTCTTGCCCACCTGCATGTTGTAAATCTATTCCACCCATGCAAATCATCTTCTGCACTGACCACTGAGATTTACATCCTGGTCGGCCTACACATAGTTAGATGGCAGCGGTGCAAGACTGACTCTGTGAAGCTGCCTGACGGATACACACTGTGTAGGCAGAGAGATGAGAGAAATTTACTGTTTCGGCTAATTGCTTTTTTTTTTTATAGTTTGAACATTGATCCACTTAAGACAAGAATGGAAAGAAAAAGATTGGTAGCACAACGGCAAGTTTTTAAAAATGTCACTCATGTCTATATTTAAAGAAAAATTGTATAATTTAAATGTGACAATATAATAAGCATAATTGTACACAAATATAAACAAAATTTTGTGTTTTATATATTATTTTAAATACATTTTTAGTTATAGTTTACTGCGTAACTTTAATTAGTGCAACCCAAATGTATTTGATATTCATTATTTTGATAATTGTTTTTATTTGATTCTGTGATTATTTTGATTTTGTGAATAAGATTTGTTTACAAAGTTAGAATTGAATATTAGTTTTTTTATATACATTAAAGTGAGTAGAACATAGAACGACGTGTGAGTAGAACAGTGCCACAAGCAACGAGTGAAAATGCACTTTTGTTCCTATTAAGAATTCTGTTCTTATTAAAAATATCAAAGACTTTCCATCTAGTTATGATTGCACATAATACATGTGACAGAGGTCGTCTTCAGGACCATGTAACAGACGACCCTGGACGGTCAAATCTAATAACAGATGTTGAGGTTATGCTTGCAGATGCTATCAAAGTCACTGATTTGCCTAACAGACAACACATGGTAATGAGATCATGCGTGATTACATTAATCAAGAGCAAAGCACAAGATCAGACTTCCTTTCAAGCCAAACGTAAGCTTTTCCTTTGGCTTCTTTTGATGATGGAGAGGATTTGCTATCTTCTCCCAGGTCTCACATATGACCTCGCTGGTGATATATTTGGACCAAAGTCAGCTGTCAGTGCAGTCACTGAAGCATGGCTGTAATTCAGCAGATTGTATATGATGGCCTGAGTTCCAAAGAGCCTTTTTGAACACACGTCAAGTGTCCCAAGTTGACCAGTTGTAGTCCCAGAAGATCACTGGTTTTCATTCCCCGAGTGCAAGTCAACATATAGGTTGCTTTGGTAGGTTTAATAGATGTCGTAGTTGCTTATTAGTTTATGTAAATCAACTTATGACACAAAAAGTGGGCGCAAATTTAAACAATGTTGCCAAACGGAACAAAGGTTGTCACTAATCAAAAAAAAAAAGAAAAATTACTGTATATTACATTCATTAATCTTCTGCCACTTAGTCCTTTACAGGGTGGCAGGTATCTCAGCGTCTTTGGGCCGGAGGCAGAATATACACACGCTGGATTGGTGGCCAACCATTCGCAGAGCAGGACACATAGACCAACACATTCACACACTCAGTCATACCTACATGTGTATGTTGTTAATTTTCCAATTCCATTTCGGCAACCGGAGAACCCAGAGGAAACCCACGCCAGCACGAGGAGAACATGAACATGAACATGAGTCCACATAGAAATGGCCTCGAACTCACACGTTTCAAACGGAACCATCCCTTACTGTATATCGCATATACATATAATACATAAATTATATATGTGCACACACGCACACATATAAACATGTACGTATACATTTGGTGTAGATAAAAAATACATTCGATAGAACTTATGCACGTATGTTAGTTTGTGTATCTGTGTGGCGCTGTCCATGGTGCTGAACACAAGCCCGTTAGAATATATGAAGAGGACAGCATCATTTGGGCCTCAGATGCTGCTCTCCTCATGACCAACAACAACACACGTGCGCGTGCTTTAATAAACATCCGCACGAATAGGACTGCAGCAAGAACAGACAATCTCTTACCTTCCAAGCAACATGTCCTCCAGAGTCCCGAGTGGGTCATCACCTCTTCGTTCTTCTTGCTGGTTTCGTTCTCGTTGGTGCTCTTGATCTTGCAGACGCCGCGCGAGTACAGCCAGTAGTCCGTGCCCACCGCGATGGTCATGAGACTGAAGGCAGCGAACGCGCCCACCGTGGTCAATAACATCTGAACTCCGCGGTCAAACACGCCCATGTTTCCGCATTCCATGAAAGGGGGACCCCCTTTCCTTTTGATGTATAGGAAATAAATATTTGAAAATTTACGGGACCAAACCAAATTAAAAAAATGGGATATGTTTGAGCGAAAGGAGGGGGAAGGGGGTGGATGCGGTAGGAACCTTATGGTTGCGTTTGGTGGAGAACCGACTAGAGAAGAAATAGATGAGCCTCTCGGGCTAGTTCTCGGAGGGGACCGGTAAGCGGTTTCACCTAAAAAAGCGCAGTGTTATCTCGCTAATTCTCTTGTCGTTTGTGAACGAAGTAAGAACTGAACTTACACGCACATTCGCGCAGTAAAGCCACTAATCAAAGATCAAAATGAATTGCCAGGGTCTTTAATTATTGCCCGGGCTTGTCATGTATGCGACAAAGCAATTACGTCTCGCTTAATAACTCGTTTTTAATTTAAGACGCTCAAATAAGAATGCGTATACGTTATAAAATCACCACTGAAGTGACGCTTCGAATCTAAACAATTCGTCGTGTGACAACAACTGTTGACCTAAACGTAGCTTCTCCACAAACACGCCGTCCGTTATATGGCTTAGCAGGTCTATTCTAATCACACGAAAAGAAAGGGAACTGCTGTTTGACTACAGGAGCAGAAAAGAATTGAGGAGAGATTGATGGACGGCCAGGGATAGTCCAGTACAAAACCAACTAAAAGAAACGTCTAAATACACTGCCGCTCTTGCATCAATTCGACAAATCAAGTCAGCGATGGAATGAGGAGATTCACCGAAACATAGGAAACAAAAAGGAGTGATAAAAGAAATCACCACTATATATCCTTTTTCCTAAAATTCTGATCCCCAGTTTCCATATGTATCTCCTAGCTCTTCGAAGGTTTCTTCCGAAAATGGCAATTGGCTATTGAAGGCGATGCTGTCGACGATCCGGTTAGAGCAGGGAGCATCCAGCGAAACGAGCCGACCATTACTCTTCATATAGCCGGCGAGAGGAGATGGAGATGGAGAAGGCGGAGGCGCCGGAACTGCTGTATTCTGCGCCCGTCACCGAAGCTCGCGTATCCAAATCCGTCTTGGCCGTCTCGCACACAGAAGCGTCCCGCTTGCAGAGCCCTTGCGCCATGTAAAAGACAAAAAAGACCTGAGTGTTTGACGTGGCGTACCGGGAGAGGAATCGCTTCAGCTCGGATCTGTCCGCTTTGCTCGTGTGCTGGTAAAGATTTGGAGAGGGATGTAGGCAGGCTTGCTCTGAGAGAGACGCGAGGAGAGAGAGAAAGACTGTGCGTGCGCGCGTGCGTGCCTGTGTGTGTGTGTGTGTGTGTGTGTGTGTGAGAGAGAGAGAGAGAGATAGAGAGAGAGAATTATACAACGAGACTCGAGACTTGAGCTTATTATGCGGGCGACAGAAAAGAGGCTCGAATTACTGATGTTCAGCCATACACTGTTAAGATGAATTGTAAAAATTTAATCGACAAACACAAACTGAAAAGTATTGACATGCATATTTATTCGCATTATTCGTCTAACTGAATGTCAAATATTTATGTATATGAAGTAGACCAACAATACAGTATCTGTGAGTGTGTGTGTGTGTTGCCCTTATACGTATTTTGTGAGCTGTAAAGGACAATGCGGCTTATCTTATACAGCCTTGTGAATTCTAGAACATTACGATCAGTTCATTACTTCATAACCTCAAGTGTCACTGGATGTTTCAATAAAGAATCCGTGGGATGTGAAGGAGCAGGTCATATACCTTAATGACAGATTTATAATAAAATACAAATACTATTGACTCATACTTATAGCACAGATTTGCAGAGGGGGAAAAAAACAACAATGTAATTTTTGCATTGACGTGTAGTGAAAAGATAAAGCAATATTGTAAAGTACATATATAATATAAAATTAAGCATCACTATGCAAATGAGATATGTATAGGTGTATAACTGCGGTTTGTGTGTGTGTCTGTCTCTGAGTGTGTATCAGAGCCTTTTAAGTGTTATCCATACTGCAACCATCACTATTGCCCCCTTCTTCAGACCAAAGGACATGCTTAAAATTCTACTCTGGTACAGTGCCGGACCACTCAGAATTCAAAGAGCAGACGACAGAGACGAGGAGAGTGCACTGACAAATACATAGAGGAACAGAACAGGAATATATAGGGTAGTAGATCCACTGGAGCAAGTCAAGCAGTGCGCTCAGATCTCCACAGGAAGACTGAACATGCATATGAAGCGTGTTGTGGCATATACTTAGTCAGGAAATGTATCAAGACATTTTTAAAGAAATAATATAATACTACTACTGCTGCTGCTACTACTACTACTACTCATTAATTAATACTTACAGTATGTTTTCCACCTTGCTGATTCATCCTCAGTAAGTTCCAGATGTGATCTGGATGCTCGATGTGCACCGTTACTTTAAATATATTCAACGTTGCAACATTGTTTCGAAGATGTAAGCAGGTAGCGTTGACTCGTGTCTGATTGGCTGCTCAAAATGTCAATCACTGTGCCTCACTTCATACCATTTAAATTTTTAAAGAATGAATGAAAGAGAATGTCTTTTTTATCCTATAAGAGTAATTTTTGCGTTATTAGTAATTATTTTAGTAGATATTGATAAGGATAGCCCATAGCTTTGACATTATTCATTTTAAACCTCTGAATTAAATTCTATAGAACACTTCACTGTACCCCAAAGACTTTAGGAGTTTTAGAGATAGACATAATTTGATGTCAGTATTTGATGATGAACATACGTTGTCACGAATTGTGACATCAAAAAACTTAAAATGTAGTAACACTCCTTTCAAAATGTCCTATTGAGTTGTAAATACGTTTTGTATTTATGCACAAATGGAGAAGAAGTGGTAGCAGCATGAGCAAATGGAGCAGACTGGCTGGTCTCCATCATTAGTCGCTACTGTGTTTGCCCACTCTGTTCCTGCACACTAATCCAGCCTATATTAGCTGTGTCATGATCACTGGAATGAACAATGAGCAAACAGAACTTCTGGCTTCGGCCACTGTGACTGAGTGTGCGAGCTATTGAGAACCAGTGGGAAATGACTAAAACGATACGAGTGAATGAGTCTTTAGAGATAAAAGGTCTATGGTTGTATTTATTGGCAATAATTGCTGTACTAAACAACACTGGTGTTTGTGTGATGGAATTTGGTTTAAATTGTATTGTTAGAGTGGAACTGTGACATAGTAGGTCGACGTCTGAGGTCAGAAGGGTCTGAAATGAGTGTGTGAGAGTGTGTTCTTCTCTGATGGACCCAGAAATGCAAAGAGCAGTTGAAAGAATGAATGGATGAATATTAATGTTGTCCACAACCTTGTTGAGCGGCGCATTCTTCACAGAGAAGAGGCTCCAGATCATTTACTTAGAAGAACATTTATAACATATTTTTTATATAATATATGCATTTAATTCATAGTTCTAACCTGTGCATTTGTGACAATTGTGACAATCTTATTTTTATGGAGGACAAAATATTTTAAGCTAAATTGTGAAGTAATGTTCCTGTCTGTTATTTTCCATATTTATGTATGTTAAAAAAAAGTTTAGTTTTAGTGTGTTTCATAAATATTTGGCCTGGTCGGACCCTGACCGTTGTTTGTTGAGTGTGACACCCCTGATCTACAGTAAGAGTTTCAGATTTGATCGCATTGCTCCCGCTGCCAAAGTTCTGCAGAAAAAAAGCAGAAACTCTGGAATTCATTTGCCGGGATTGATGTTGGTCCGCACTTCACAGTGAGCACTTCCCACATGTGCCTTTAATGTCAGCTCAACATTAGCCTGCAAAAGACCAGAGCTAATCAACTGCTTGTTAAAACACCCCTGGAGCATTGACTTAAGGAATACTTAAAGTGAATTGTGCTCTACAGCGCAGAGAAAGAGCGAGTCGTGGAAATGCAAAGGATCAGGTACTTCTTTGAACTGCCTGGTTTTTTTTGGAGTTTCATTAATTGGCTGTGATTATGTGAAGTCTCTTGGCAAAACTCACCTCAGGGTTCACTCTCTCCTCGCAGCAGACGCTGTTCCTTTGGCTGATGGTCCGATAGATGATTTCTACCTTGGCTTTAATGCGTGTTCACGTAGTCATCAAGTCCATATTTCGACTTAAAATCCAAAAAAGAAAATGTGTGCCTTGTATGCAGTGGTGTAAAGTATTTCCGTAAAAGGACATTGTTACTTTACTTGTTTACTTTACTCAAGTTTTTTTTACTCAAGTTATGCCTACTGTACTAAGTTTCAAAAATACAAGCAACATTTACTCTCTCCTTGACTACATTTTTGAATGAGTTTCTTTGCTCATTACTCTACTACTTTTGAATGGACACTTATTGTTACTCGCTATATTGTGATTGTGCGCAACAAGTCATTATTCTTTTCTACCGCGGTTAATTTCTTGGGTTAACAAGGCAGTATCGCCATCTGCAGATACTGGGATGCTACAGATTACGGGATGCTATTTATTAAACGTTGAGGTGTTAAATTTCATTTCTATGTTAGTAATTATAGCCTCATAAAGAGTTTATTTTTTCACATTTCTTGGTGTTTTTGAACTTAAATTCAGTACAATTAAAATATGTTCTTTTAAATTTGGATACTTTACAACTTTTACTGTATCCTTCAAGCCGTGAATAAATGACTTGTAACTTGTAACTTGAGTCATTTGAACAGTATGGTATCCGTACTTTTACTCAAGTAAGGTTTTCCGGTACTCTTTACACCTGCTACACACACACTCACAATAACAAAACATGTCTCAGCATTTGTCACATTCATTCACACACATTTTCGGCATTTGAATTCAGAGTGTTTTCCAGGTGTGTGTGTGTGTGTATCCTCCAGCAGTTCTTCACAGATTTGCATACCTCTTTCTTATACTAAAGCATCCACTGTAGAAAAATCCATGTCCCTGAATGGCTCTTGACGCTGACTTTAGCTGGGTGATACACTGCACAGAGTTGAGAAGCTACTGTATTGCCTGAGGGGATCGGCGCACTGAGCAGAACACAATGTGTGTGTGTGTGTGTGACAATCTTACACTTCTGACTTCCCATCTGCTTTCTCCAACACCGCTGCCTCCCTCCAGATAAACAGCGCGTGGTTACGTCTTCATCCTGGCTCTCTGACGTCAGCGCGCTGGACTAGATTGCCCTCTTTTCATTTATTGTGGTGCCAAATTTAGCAGGATTAATAAGTGAAGTGCTCGCCTAAGCCCTATTGCCTTTTTCCCGCTCTTTTTGTGTAGTTAAGAAGCCCACAGCCGGTGTTTGATCATCTATTCTTTCCCGTTCTCTGGGTTTACCTCCCAGTCGCTCTCCTCCACTTTCCCCATTACCTTGTGTGTGAATCTCCATCCTGTTCTCAGGCCACGGAGAACAGAGCTGAGGGAGAATCAATATGTTTTCAATTTGCAGCAGCGACTTGCTCCCTCGCATTCTAATTACAGCTTCTGCTTCTAAGTCTCTCGGCTGGAGAAGCAGGGAGAGAAACGCCACACTGCCACCGCCATTTACACCCGCTCTGTGATATCCAACTGTTGTCTAGAATCTGTCAGAAGCTGAAATGATGTCATGACTGTATTATGTAATCGCTACTGCTATGAAAGCCACTCAGTGCGGAGCAGGTTTTTGGAGCCAACCATGTGAATCATCTGCAGCGCTCCGTCTTCAATACTTGACGGACACCTTTGTTCTTTGCCACTAATTACCAGTGATGGGAATAAAGGTGTTATGAATAAACAGCGTTACTTTTTTCAGTAACAAGTAATCTAACGTAATTACTTTTTTTTTTCGTTACTGACAAAAATGCGGCGTTTTTATAATTGTGGTCAGCGAAGTGGTTTCGTCCAATCTAAACAGTGCAGGATCTAAACTGGTGTGTGTGTCGTGGGGTGCGACATAACTAGTGATTGGTGTGTCCGTGAACGTGGTTGAACTGAAAACGGGATGATTGGAATGTCCATCATTTATCAACCGGAAGCAGAGTAGGGTTCACATACTGTACACGTGTGCGCACAGTTGCACACACCAACAACACTTTTTGGAGTCTTCCAAAAAGTGAAGTTTTATTTTACTACCAGTTTATATCTCGTTTTAATTTGCACTAGAAAGAATTTCTAAAGAACTTTTGTTATTATTGTTTGATTTGGGTACATTGTTAAGTATATTGAGGGCAGAACACTTGTTAAACTGTTTACTTTTGTGAGAAAGAAATTGAGTTAAGTGACAGTTTTATTCGTTTATTTACTTCGTTCTTTACCAAAATGTATATTTAAATAATAAGACAAAGTCACATTCGAATACACCGTCTTGGCCTGTTGTGGTAAGTGCAACAAATATTAAAAGTTCTAAACCATCAATTTGTCACGGGATAAAGCAGAGGACGAAAAACAAGGGGTTCCAAAACAAGGTTTAATGACTTACACAGAAGATCCAGAAGAAGAAGACAATTTCAAATTATGCATAAGTCACACGGACGAGGCTTCTCTCACAATTGCGTTTTGAGAATTGTCAAAAGCGCCTTACAAATGCTCGGAACTTGAACTTGAACAATTACTCATCACCTAGTTTGACCAGCAGAGAGCTACTCCTCCGCGACTCCTTATAAGGAGCTCGGTGATTCGCCCTGAAGATAACGATCTGCAGGTGTGTAACTATTCTGCCTGTGGCTTCCGTCCTCGACCTCCAGTAGGAGCCGAGGAGCAGGATTGTAACTTGTATTATTCACTCTACTAATAGTAATATTTACAAATATAATTTGTAAATATCACACAGCAATATTAAACATTCATATAGAGAGCGCCAAGTTACTTGACAAATAAAAAAAAATTCAGTAGCGCAATAAATACTTTCCCTGGTAATTAATTACTTTTATAACGACGTAGCTCGATTAACATTTGTGAGTAGTATCTGCAACTAATTACTTTTTTAAAGGAAAATTCCTAACACTGCTTATTACCCCGTGTGCTTTAGAACTTTACTAAAGCTCTTTAGAAGCTCTAAAGTAGCAGCCAGAAGCTTTGGGCGTTTGAGACGATGAAACGGTGTGGAGCAAAACACGGGAGCGAAGAGATAAAGTACAGGAAAAATTTACACCAGTCTTCTGTTTCCATGGCAATCGCAGACATGACCGTACCCCGTCCTGCACACACACACACACACACACACACACACACACACACACACACACGCTGATAAATACAAACATTACATGCTTCTTTATGAGAGCCATAAAGCTTACCTTCTTTATGAGATTCTCATAAAGCGCGAGACTCTCGAGGGCCTGTGAGACTCGGCCAATGTGCGCGGTGTTTTTGTGAAAGTGCTAACTTGTCTCTTTAATAAATAATGCAGTTGATTCAGCTGACGCTGGATTTGAGGTTAAAAACCATGAGGTGTCGCTTTTGGATTTGTTTGTGATTATTATTATTATTTTATGTTGATTCATTTCACTCATGCCGCAGCACAAAATGCGAAAACTCGATTGGATGCTTCATCTGCGCTCTTGTCATATCTGCTTTGAAACAAAATCCAACTTGCCATCCATTTACCACCTGCCACGATGCGTTTGAAAGGACGAGGAGCAAGACGGATGCTGGAGGTGCATTTATTTCACCTAGGCTTTTATTTTGTATATTGATGATCTTGTGATCCAAAGTAATGCATAATATATTCAGAGGCAGACAGTTAATATAACAGCCGATAAATCTGTTGCTGACATGCAGTTTGGGTTTATTTATTTCAGTGTTATTAATAAAGCGAGCTGGTGCTCTGGGGACGCGGGAGGGTGAAGGTTTGATTTTGTGAGGCTGCTAACATGAACGCAGACTGCGACCAATCAAATTCTGCTTGCTTCAGTGGTATTGGAATACTTGACCTTCCCAATGATGCCTTTCCAAGGAAGATTTCTCAATCCAATTCAATTAGCCTAACAGTGTGTCACCACTACACCAGGCTCGAGCACCATAAACACACAGCGGGAGACCTGCACACACTCACCCGCGTCCAATCATTCATACACGGAATTAAGCGTGATGCATTTGGCATGATGTAATTTGCTCTTTTAAAGTCTCTATTTAGAATTGAATCAAATTTTGCAGATTATAACTGTATCGCCATTGTTTAATTACAACAAACCTATAGAGTGCATTTAGTGGAAGTTCACGGTATTAAAAAAAAAGTGTGTAGGTGTGTTTGTGTGTGTGTGTGTGTGTGTGTGCATTGGGTGGAAAAGCAAAAGTAAATGTTTTTACAAAAACAATATTTACTAAGTATCAGTCTGCGGATAAAAAAAAGGGCTTTTTTATAGCATAAAAGTCGCATTTTAATTTTTGGCCAAGTTTGATTTTACATTATATTTTTTTTCCTATTCTTCATTGATTTGCCAGTAAATTGAGCTGTAAAGAAAATGTTAACACCGAAATTTAACCAAAGCAATTTTTATGCGGTTACGTATTTAAAAATAAAAAAAGCTTTTTGACCAGCAATTAACTGTGCTGCAGCGCCCTCAAGTGTCTGATAAGGTAAAGTACGTTTAAATACTTGAGTCAAAAAGTGATCTTTTCTTAGACTAAACATTTTGTTTAGAATTTGCATCCAGTGTGTTATATTTCTAAAGTTTGTCATTTTATACTTACAGCTTATACTTATACTTACATACTTACTTTTAGTACCTCTGTTACCCCTTCTCTTGAATCCAATTAAAAGATATGTAAAAAATAGACTGACAAGGAAAAGTCTACAGTTTGGTCGGAAAAAGGAATGACATTTTTGCATGTAATAACCTATTCTCATTTTTGATTGTGAACTATTGTTTTATATATATATATATATATATATATATATATATATATATATATATATATATATATATATATAT
>CM051506.1:6154269-6170077 GCA_028031935.1 Paedocypris micromegethes
ATATATATATCTCTCTCTTCCAGGGAGAGAATTTCCCACATCACGCCTTTCTTTCTGTTTGTTGCTGCAGTAGAACACAAAAATTTCCCCTAGTGGGATTAATAAAGTCCTTCTTATCTTATCTTATCTTATCTTATCTTATCTTATCTTATTTAATTTTTATTTATTTATTTATTTTACAGTATAAAACGACTGTTTCTATTGTAATATTATACTTCAAAATTATACTGCTACAGTGAAATTTCCCCCTTGTGGGGACGAATAAAGCACTTTCAATTTCAAACCTGCTGTTCTAGTCGAAACCTGTTTTCTGTGGTGTGGAAGTGACATTTGAAAAAGGAAAGTGAAACTGTTAAAGAACATCATAACACATTTTGCTAATGCTTGGTAAATTTTTCAGACAAATCAATAACTATGGATGCAAGGTGAGTGAAAAAGACGATTTGTGATTCGATGGAATAAACTTTTGTTCATAGTTTCATAACTTCTTATAAAACAAAATAGATGCAGATTTGTGGAGCTTTGCCCCTAGCTTTTGGGAAACTATTTTGTGGGCTAGTTTTGTCATACGTGACTGCGGAATTTGTCATAATTTCTGTTCGAGTTTTGGCTGTTTCTGCAGCTACCAAAAAAAAAAAAAAAACTAGCAGACTAACTTTCTCGTTGGTGTTTTGAATCTTCACATACTGGGCCAACGCTTTGTTAACATCACAGATTACACAAGCCTGTTTAATACCATGTTTTGATCCAAAAGATCTAACTGTATTTACAATAAATGTTTCATAAAACGTCTGCTAAATAGGGTGAGATCTTTTAAAATCTGGTTTGTCTGCTCAATATTTTGTCTGCAATCAAGATGTTTCTGAACGTTTACCGTCCAGTTTGTCAAGGAGGAACAATTCACTGGAAGTTTTTTTTCTCTCAGGTACAAATTGGAGAAGCTTCTGTCAGATTATGTGTTGCAAACACTCGGCTTCATTCGCACAGTGAGGTCCTTTTGTGACAAAGAACAAGAACCGACATTCCTTAGTGTAGAGATGGAGAAGATGAAAGACATCAAGAGCAGAGCAGACAAAATCAGTCCCACTTTCGACGATGTTAAAAAAGCTGAGAACAGCTTTGCAAAATTTGGGAAGTTTCTGTGGAACAGCATTGTGTCTCCTGTATCTGAATACCAGGAGCTTGAAAAAGAACTGGATGCCACTCTGAAGGACACACTTGATGGTCTGGAGAAGCTTGCTCCCTTCTTGGATGCCATAGAAAAACTCGCCGTCACCTCACATTTTGTCTTCATGGAAGAAAGCTTCCTGCCGAAGGGAGAGAGTCCTGCAAGTGTTCGTGCAGTGATCACAGCGGCTAAAGAAGTTTCACCTCTGCTCATCCAATTCAAACTAAATGCACAAACCTTCTTCCTTCCTGTACTGAACAATATTGATGTTCTGATCTCTCACCTGGACAAATACATAAGAATCACTCAACAACTCTGTGAGAAACTGGCTAAAAGGTTAGTGAGAAAACAGCCACGTTTTAATTTAATCACGTAAAGTGTGTGTGTACATGAATAGTTTTTATTATAGAATATTAATGGAACTTAATTTTTTTGTTAACTCATATTTTTTTTTTTAACATTAACGCATCTGAATTTGCCGAATTCTCATGAATCAAGTAATAATCTTGAAAATAATAATTTATCATCTCTTTTTTTAGGGCGAGGAGTGTTTTGTGGTCTGGTGATATTTACAAGTAAGTGTTTAAAAAGCAGCATTTTGTTACATTATTATCATCTTTATTGAAGATTAAGAAACGATTGTGACTCGTGAATTGTGAGTGTTTCTCATTAAATGTACAACAGGTGGAAGGAAAAAGAGTTTAAGCCGATCATCTCTGCGAACTTATGTGACGACTCCATTCAAAAGATGCGGGATCATTTATACTTGATAAGCATGATACGGTAAATCAAGTCTGTTTATGCATACATGTTGAACAAATAGAGCTATTACAAAATACGGTACACTTTGCAGTAAGAACGTTCCTTACAATGAAAATGTTTGTTTCAAAATTTTTGTTTTTCATCAAAGTTGTTTTTAAACAACTGCAAAGGGGAAAACTCAACAGCTGCCAAGTTTCTTGTTTTTTTTTTTTTATTTATTACCAACATTTTATCATTTATACAAATTATTGGAATGGAATGTCTGTAAAATGACAAAGTCGAAATTCCGGCACTCGGCACGGATTAATTTAGTATGTCGGGGTACTACTTGTGGTTTTATATCAATATTTTTACTGTCTTAGAAATCTATTTATCCATCCATTCAAAAACAAGTCTCAGATTCTAATAAAATCTAGTTTGTTTTATATGAATATACGTATCATATGTAGTATATTTCATTTGTATCGTTTGTAGTAACTAATAATCATCAGCAAAGAAAAAATTTGTTTTATTGTTTTTTTTTGTTTGTTTTTTTTTTCTTTTTAAAAATTTTTTATTATTGTAAACAAATCGATATTTTCTTCCTTTTTTTAGTGGGTTTTATCTGCACAAAAAAATTACAATGATGTAATTTTAAATTAATCTAGCATTTTAGTTTCTTGGTTTATTTCCAGGTGGAGCAGCGGACTGTTACATTAGGTTTCGTACAAATACAATACAACCGCTTTGGAGCCGAATGTGATTGCATAAGAAGCGTGGGGAAATTGTTGAAGATCTTTTACAATTTTGTATTTTTTATTAATTTTATTTGTGGTAAAGTGGGGTTATACTGTTAAACATTTTGGTTGTTCAGAAAAAGGTGAATTATTGCTTTTTTGCTTCTATTCTGTCTAGGGTGGACCAGCACTTCAGAATTACTTTCCTTTTTCAGGATCGAGCTCAACACTTCATTGGCATATTCAGTCAGCGATGTTCCAGAATGGAAGCGTTTCTGTCTGATTTGGAGAAGAGCGCCGTTAAACTGGATAAAATGAAGAAGGGAGCGAGCATCTCTACTGTAGCTGGTAGTTCAGTGGGTGTAGCTGGAGGTGTGTTGTACCTTGCAGGTCTAGCTCTGGCTCCAGTCACAGCAGGAGTGTCACTGGTCCTCACTGTGACCGGTGTCAGTCTGGGAGTGACCAGTGGTGTTAACAGTTTGGTCACAGACATTACTGAATTCAAGGTCAACCGTTATCATGGGAAAAATGCACAAGATATTTTGCTGCAATACTATATTGATGTGGAGGAAGTTCAAAATTGTTTGGATCAAGCCAGTAATGAAAAGCGTTTAGAACTAGCAAGTGAAAGTCTCGCAATTGTAGCATTGAATGCGGCAGCTTCTTTTAAAGCAGTAGTCGATGATGTGGATAGTATCGCAGATGCAACTTTAGCTATTAAAGTGCTGAAGACAAAAACAGTGGCAGCATCTGCAGTGAAGATGGGCCTTCAGAAAGCTCAATCAGGACATGCTGTTCCAAAACTTGCTGCTGACCTGCCTGACATTGGGCAGATAGCTAAAGGAACACCACTAGCTCTCTCAAAGGGAGCTAGAGCAGGATTTATCACTTTAAGTGCCTTCTCCATTTTCTTCGGTGTGCTTTCTATTTGTAAAAACAGTATAAGTTTGGCTAAAGGGAGCAAGAGTGAAACTTCTCAGCGAATTCGCTCCAGATCAGAGTTGTGGAAGTCTGAGCTAGAGAGCTGGAAGGAGATTCATTATTCCTTAAGCAAAGGAATAAGGAAGTTTGAAATGAACCCGGAGGCTTTAGAGCAGAACTTCCTTTCTCAGACTAGCGTTTGTGACGAATAAGGTTGAGATAGTTATAACTGTGAAAAGCGCCCTACAAATGCACTGAAATAGAAAACAAATAAGCGCGCTTTATTGCTTTCATGGGTCTATACATTTTCAGTAATTGTGGTGTAGCGCCGCCAAGTGTCGGATACGGCGAAGTTCATTTAAATGCATGAATCAAAAAGTGAACGTTTTTTAAAATGAAACTCTTTATTTTAAAGAAAATGTTTAAAATATCTTGTATCTCGCATATAATATTGCCATGGTTTGTTTAACCTAATTAATCTTTTAAACACCTAATTATTTTTGTTTTGCTTACATTTGTAGTAGAGTGTTTTTTCTTTTCATTTCTCCCTCTCCGGAAGCCGCTCAGTGAATGAAAAGATATGTAAAAAACGGATAAAAAAACTTTTCGCGTGTAATAACATTTTAGTTTCTTTGCACATACGTACTGCTGTTCAAGTCTAGGCGTGTTTGCTTTAAGAAACAGAAGTTTTTTTTTTTTTTTAAGAAACAGAAGTAATTGTGTTCTGCGGTGGGAGTGACGTTTGAAGAAAACGAAAGCAAAACTTAATGTCAAAGATAATAAAATCGCGTTTTGATAAAGCTAGGTGAGTTTTTTTACAGACAGATCTATGACATGGACTCAAGGTAAGTGCCGCGCGTTATCGCTTAGCCTACATTAATTAGCATGTCTTCAAAATCGCGTGAAACTTGTATTCTGACTAATAAACTAACTTTTGCTGTACAATACACTTCATGTAATTATTTCGTGACTCTGAGACTCATTTTCTGTGAAATAAGAGAAAATAATTATGCGCAAAAACAGAAAGCGGAACTGCATGTCAAAGTTTTGCTAAAGCTAGATGAAGTTTTTTACAGACAGATCTATGTATGCATGGATTCAAGCTACAGTTTTTAGCGCCGTATGTGACAGAAATTGAGTTAGCGACTTCGTTTCACGCACTTTTAAACGTCCTCTCATCATCATTTCAAACATCTCATTTACGTATAATGGAACGATAATGGACGCAATTGCGAATTTACTTTCGAGTTTTGCCCTGCGGGTCCAATAAACGCAATATACAGAGCAGCACACACCCTCAGTCACAGATAAAGCACAAACGTCACGATCCTTTTCAGTAGCATTTTCTGATCCAAAGAAACATCATAAAATCATAAAACTCTCCTGTTAAAACAGGGAGGCATTTTAAAAATCTTTGTCTGCTCATGTCTACAATCAGACGTTCCTGATATTTCAAGTCATGTTTGTTGAAGAATAATTCACTCAAAGATTTTTTCTCTCTCAGGGACGAATTGGAGAAGCTTCTGTCAGATTATGTGTTGCAAACACTCAGCTTCATTCGCACAGTGAGGTCCTTTTGTGAAAGCGAACATAAGTGGACTCTTCTTAGAAAGGCAGAGATGGAGAAGATGAAAGACATCAAGAGCAGAGCAGACAAAATCAGTCCCACTTTCGACGATGTTAAAAAAGCTGAGAACAGCTTTGCAAAATTTGGGAAGTTTCTGTGGAACAGCATTGCGTCTCCTGTATCTGAATACCAGGAGCTTGAAAAAGAACTGGATGCCACTCTGAAGGACACACTTGATGGTCTGGAGAAGCTTGCTCCCTTCTTGGATGCCATAGAAAAACTTACCGTCACCTCACATTTTGTCTTCATGGAAAAAAGCTTCCTGCCGAAGGGAGAGAGTCCTGCAAGTGTTCGTGCAGTGATCACAGCGGCTAAAATAGCTTCTCCTCTGCTCATCCAATTCAAACGAAATGCACAAACCTTCTTCCTTCCTGTACTAAACAATATTGATGTTCTGATCTCTCACCTGGACAAATACATAAGCATCACCCAACAGCTCTGTGAGAAACTGGCTAAAAGGTTAGTGAGAAAACAGCCACGTTTTAATTTCTTCACCTTGTGTATACATGATTTTTATTATGAATATACATTTAGTTTATGGTCCATCTAAATTTGGTGAATTCTCATCAGTCAAGTAATGAATCTTATCTTTTTTAGGGTGAGAAGTGTTTTGTGGTCTGGTGATTTTTACAAGTAAGGGTTTGAAAAGCTGCTTTTATCTTCAGGATTAAGGAATAAACGTGACTCTGTTTCTCAATAACAGGTCGAAGGAAAAAGAGTTTAAGCCGATCATCTCCTCAAACTTTTGTGACGACTCCATTCAAAAGATGCGGGATCATTTTCACTTGATAAGCAAAATACGGTAAATCAAGTCTGTTTATTCACATGTTGAGCAAAAAGAGCTGTTATAAAATACATAAATCATCCCCATAAACCTGAGAGCACGGGACAAGAGTGAATGGTAAATGCTCAAGAAAGAAGTTACACGGCAGTTTCTGAGTCCGAAAACCGACCGCCATTTCCAGCACGATTTTATCTGTGTACATTTTGTCTGTGGTGTTCAGAAAATGTTTAGTGAAAAAAACAGCGCGGTTATCGAATAAAGCCGAAGAGACGCGAGCATGACGTCAGCGAGAGTTCCGGAAGTGTGAGGAGTGAGGACGTGTATTGTTTCGTGGATTGTTTGGCGTGCGCACGGACTAGTCTAGCAGAGGAAAAAACGCAACGAGTCGGACTAGAAGTTACTTGGCGGATCGTTGTTCCATTGTGTCACAGGAGATGCGTGAGTCGTTGAAAGTAAATTGTGAAAGGGTTGCTGAGTAAATTGTGTACAAAACTTGCCTGAACATTTCTCCTTTACACAAACCTGTAGACTAGTTGAAATTACCGCTAATGCTGATTTATATGCAGGTTTACTGTAAATGTCAAAGGCGTGTAAATACCAGAGGTGTAACGAGTGAACTTGAGTAAAAGTAGTTGGTCAAACTAAACTTTAGTAGTAAAACTAAAATTACTCCATTTGAATTCACAAGTCAATTCCAATGAGATTGAGTAAAAGTCGAAAAGTATCCAAATTTAAATGTACTCAAGTATTTTACTCGAACTGAATATAAGCTCAAAAAGTTTTAATATTGCAAATAGATAAACAAATGAACAAAAAGTGAGTCTCAAACTCATGTGCAAAAAAGTGCAACAGCTAATTCACGTGATTTATATTAGTTCAAGTTCACAGTTACAACTGTCTCAAAGCGCATGTTTGAAAATGTAAAAACGGAAGATTTTTTTTTTAATCGTTTTATTCATTGTTTGTTGGTGTTAAGATAATGGCTATGATTATGACCAGTGAGCAAGCAACATGTTCGACAGTGGCCTGGTAAAAAACTTCTCTGACAGAATGTGAGGGGAAAAAAAACCCCGCCATTTTAACGATGGTTCCGGAACATAGGCATGGATATAAGATATAACAAAAATGATTTTTTTTTTAGAACTGTTCTCAGATTCTCTTTGATTTATATCAAAATTATTTTATCAATTCATGCAACTTTAACAATAATTGTCAAAAAATCTTTTTATATTTTTTCTTTCCTTGTGATTATATGATTTAAATGAAACTAGTTTTTACGTATACTAAAGTGAAATATCCATGACTTTGTGAGACTGCTTTGTTGTTGTAAAGTTGGGTCTGGTCTTTTGTTTTTTTTATTATTTAAACTTTATTTATATTTTGTTAAAAATGAATAATTGTTTTCTTGTTTATATTGTCTAGGGTGGACCAACACTTCCGAATTACTTTCCTATTTCAGGATCGAGCTCAACACTTCATTGGCATATTCAGTCAGCGGTGTTCCAGAATGGAGGCGTTTCTGTCTGATTTAGAGAAGAGCGCCGTTAAACTGGACGAAATGAAGAAGGGAGCGAGCATCTCTACTGTAGCTGGTAGTTCAGTGGGTGTAGCTGGAGGTGTGTTGTCCATTGTTGGTCTAGCTCTGGCTCCAGTCACAGCAGGAGTGTCACTGGCCCTCACTCTGACCGGTGTCAGTCTGGGAGTGACCAGTGGTGTTAATAGTTTGGTCACAGGCATTACTGAATACGCAGTGAACAGTTATCATGGGAAAAATGCACAAGATATTTTCCGGCAATACATTATTGATGTGGAGGAAGTTCAAAATTGTTTGGATCAAGCCAGTAATGAGGAGCGTTTGGAAAGTGAAATATATCCAATGGTAGCAGTGAAGGTGTTGGCTCGTGCTGGAGCAGTGGCCAAAGGTGTGGATAGTATCGTAGATGCAGCTTCAGCTATTAAAGTATTGAAGACAGAAGAAGTGGCAGCATCTGCAGTGAAGATGGGCCTTCAGGAAGCTCAATCAGCACGTGGTGTTCCAACACTTGCTGCTGACCTGCCTGACATTGGAACACCACTAGCTCTCTCAAAGGGAGCTAGAGCAGGATTTATCACGTTAAACGCTCTCTTCATTGGCTTGGATGTGTTTTTCATTTGTAAAGACAGTATAAGTTTGGCTAAAGGGAGCAAGAGTGAAACTTCTCAGCTCATTCGCTCCAGATCTGGCTTGTGGAAGTCTGAGCTAGAGAGCTGGAAGGAGATCAATAACTCCTTGTGCATTGGAATATGGCGGTTTAAAAAGAACCAGGAGGCTTTAGAGCAGGACTTCCTTTCTCAGACTACTGTTCCTGAGATTTGATTCTGATGTATTGTTTAGTTATAGACACAGAAACTATTAAGGTTTGAGATGAAACAATGGTGAAGGGTTAAACTTGAATTATATTAAATCTATATTCAGGGTTCCTAAGGGTGCTTATAATTAGAAATGCTTGCAAAAAAAAAAAAACTTATTTCACAACAAACAACTATCTGACTGAATAGTTTGCATTTTAGAAGAAGGAATAGAAATAAACTCCAGAGCCAAAAATTCAAACAGATCTGGATGAGCCTTGCTACTCAACTCAACTTAACTCAACTTTATTTATAGATTCCTTTTTGGGCGATACATGTAGCAGTATAGCAAGCAGATTTAAACAGTACACGATTAATACAATCTTCAGTGTACAACAATCCTGTGCCTGACAGTTTTCAAACGTACCTCTCTCTTTGACCGAAGAAGTGATGAGAATATTGATTGTATTTAGGTGATAGTTTGTATTTGCATCTGATTCGCTAGCTTCATCTCTTCAAAAATGCCAATGAGCAGAGTTCAACGCTGTATGAATTTGCATATGCCAACCTGTGAACCAATACCTGCGATACCAAAAGGCGCGCACAGGGTAATGCCCAGTATCTCTTCTGATTGAAGCTGGTCGTATATATCTTCTTTGAAAGCTCGTCATTAGATTTCAGCAGTAGGACCAGCATCTTCTGCTCCTCCACAAACCCGGAAGAAGACAAACATTTTGTGTGCATCGGCGTGAGTTTTTCCCAAGAAATGTTTGATGTGACGTGTTGGATTCTCGGTCAGGAATTACTGTTGCCTGTGAGATTGGGATTGTTAGTAGCCAAAAAGATCATTCTGCTTTTGTGGAAGAGTGATAAGGACACGCTTTTCTCTGTCCTTATTAACATCCACCCTCTATCTGGAAAGGATACGGTACTCTGGACTGGATGCTAAATTTGACAGGCTATGGGAACCTTTTTTCTCGTTTCTAAACCGCAACAAATGATGAGATCATCTGTGCTCTCTTTCCTGTTTTATTTTAATTGTATAAATTGTTAGCTGAGGATCCGTACATAAGACTATGTTGTTTACCACATCACTGTCACAATGTACTTTTATATTTACACTGATTGTGAAGGCTTTTATGTCTGTATGTTGTTGCTTGTTACAAAAATCCCAATAAACATAATATGAAAAAAAAAAAGTTTTACATGTCTTTTTCAAGATGGAGTCCCCTTACGTCAAAATAAATGTTACATCCTAGTATACATAGCTTAGTATATAGCCTTACTCCAAAAATATTTTTATGTCTTGCGTAGTATAGTCTCGCGTCAAAAAATATTTTACGTCTTAGTATAGTCTTATGTCAAAAAATGTTTTGCGTCTTAGTTTAGCCTATTGTCAAAAAATTTTTACGAGTCTTTTGTCAAAATAATTTTTTCGTCTTAGTATAGCCTTATGTCAAAAAATAAGTTACGTCATAGTATTGCCTTATGTCAAAACATTTTTACGTCTTATTATAGCCTTATGTCAAAAAAAATGTACGACATAGTATAGCCTTACGTCAAAAAAAAATTTACGCCTTAGTATAGCCTTATGTAAAAAATATTTTATGTCTTAGTATAGCCTTGCGTCAACAAATAATTTACGTCTTAGTATAGCCTTATGTCAAAAAATATTTTACACCTTAGTATAGCCTTACCTCAAAAAATAATTTACGTCTTAGTATAGTCTTATGTCAAAAAATATTTTACGCCTTAGTATAGTCTTATGTCAAAAAATATTTTACGCCTTAGTATAGTCTTATGTCAAAAAATAGTTTACGTCTTAGTATAGCCTTATGTCAAAAAAATGTACGTCATAGTATAGCCTTACGTCAAAAAAATGTACGTCAAAGTATAGCCTTACGTCAAAAAATAATTTACGTCTTAGTATAGCCTTATGTCAAAAAATATTTTACGCCTTAGTATAGCCTTACCTCAAAAAATAATTTACGTCTTAGTATAGCCTTATGTCAAAACATTTTTACGTGTCTTTTGTCAAAATAATTTTTTCGTCTTAGTATAGCCTTATGTCAAAAAAATGTACGTCATAATATAGCCTTATGTCAAAACATTTTTACGTCTTATTATATTTTTGACAAGGCTATACTAAGAGAATATATTTTTTGACATAAGGCTATCTGACGTAATAATTTTTTTTTACATAAGGCTATACTAAGACGTAAATTATTTTTTGACGTAAGGCTATACTATGACGTAAATTTTTTTGACATAAGGCTATACTAAGACGAAAATTTTTTGACAAGACCGTAAAATTTTTTGACATAAGGCTATACTAAGACGTAAATATTTTTTTTGACATAAGGCTATACTAAGAAAAGACGTAAATTATTTTTGACGTAAGGCTATACAAGACGTAAAATATTTTGACACATAAGGCTATACTAAGACGTAAATTGTTTTTGACATAGGCTATACTAAGACGTAAAAATATTTTTTGACATAAGGCTATACTAAGACGTAAATTATTTTGACAAAAGACACGTAATGTTTTGACATAAGGCTATACTAAGACGTAAATTATTTTTTGACATAAGGCATACTATTAAACGTACATTTTTTGACATAAGGCTATACTAAGACGTAAAATATTTTTTGACATAAGGCTATACTAAGACGTAAATTTTTTTGGTAACGCTTACAAAACGTAAACATATTTTACTAACTAATATATTACTTTTGACTGTAAGGCTATACTATAACTTATTACTTTTATATTTTGAGTAATATAGTTTCGTTACACATGCAAGTAACGCTTAGCGTAACATAAAATATTTGACTTAAGACGTAAATAAACGTTTAACATTTCAAGGTTCGCTAATGACACGTAAGTCATTTTTTACGACTTTCGCTGGTGACGTTATTTTTTAACGCTAAGCGTTAAAATATTTTTGATGGCTCTGACTAAGGTATGGCTCTGACGTTGGCTATACTTGAGCTAAAGTTTTGACGCTAAGGCTATGAGTAACGGTTTTTGACGGCTATAGTAGCGACTAAGGCTATTTGACATTAATAAACACAGACGTAAAACATTTTTGATATGGCTTATGCAATATTGTGTAATTTTTTGTAAAAAGGCAATAACTTTTTGTGAAATGCAACTTATGAATTGACGCATCAAAAAACATTTTTTGAAAAAAAGGCTCGAAACTAACCTTAGATTTTTTTGACATAGGAAGAGAAGAAAACAGTAACGAACATTTTTTGTAAACTTTTTATGGCTATAAAGACGAACATTATTTTTTGGGAGTCATTCTAAATGAATAAAACGTACTGAAGTTTAATACTTTTGTTTTTGACTGATATAATACGTAAATTATTTTGACTAATGTTGGAGGAAAATACTTTGACGTAAAATACTTTTTTAAACTTATTAATGTTTAATTTATTAGGTTGACAAGCGTCTTTTTTTGACATAAGGGCGAATTTTATATTGACCATAAGGTACGGTTTTAACTATTTTTTCAAGGCTAATACAAGTGTACGTAATTTTGACCAAGGCTTTAAATTAGAAAAGTTAATATTTTTGAGAAGGAAATTAAGACGTAAGGTTTTTGAACAATGACTTTTTTTCTTGTATTATTATTATTTTTTAAAAACGTCAAATTTTTTAAAACATTTTGGCATTATTATACAAGAAAAAAAAAAACATTTTGACTAAAATAGTTACCTATTTGTTTTTAACTAATTTTTGTTTTAAGTTACGTAAATTATTTTTTTGACGTAAGGCTTTATAGTTTACAACTAAGACTTACAGCATTTTTTTAAGGCTACTAAGACGTTTGAAGTTTTTTTGAGGCTAGCGCTGATTGTAAATATTTTTATGGAAAACAAATATTTTTGACGTACAATTATAGACGTACGTATATTTCATAACTTATAGATTACGTTATATTTTTATTTGGTAGCTTAGACGTAAACATTTTTTACGCTAATGACTATATGACTTTGACTGGTTGTAACATAAATTACTTTGAAGTAAAAATACTTTTGTTATTTTAGGAGGACGTTAATTTTTACTTCTGTAGTTTATTTTGGTGAAAGTAAAGTAAAAGTAATACAACAGTACTGACATAAATTACTTTTTGAGAAAGTAATTTTTAACGTAACTTATTACTTTTACAAACATATAAGTAATACGTACCATAATTACAATTTTTAAGTAACGTAAAAAATACTAAACGTAAAAATTTTTTGACGTAAGGCTATACTAAGACGTAAAAATATTTTTTGACGAAGGCTATACTAAGACGTAAATTTTTTTGACGTAAGGCTATACTAAGACGTAAAATATTTTTGACGTAAGGCTATACTAAGACGTACATTTTTTTTGACGTAAGGCTATACTAAGACGTAAACATTTTTTTGACGTAAGGCTATACTAAGACGTAAATTATTTTTTGACGTAAGGCTATACTAAGACGTACATTTTTTGACGTAAGGCTATACTAAGACGTAAATTTTTTTGACGTAAGGCTATACTAAGACGTAAATATTTTTTGACGTAAGGCTATACTAAGACGTAAATTATTTTTTGACGTAAGGCTATACTAAGACGTAAACATTTTTTTGACGTAAGGCTATACTAAGACGTAAAATATTTTTTGACGTAAGGCTATACTAAGACGTAATTATTTTTTGACGTAAGGCTATACTAAGACGTAAAATATTTTTTGACGTAAGGCTATACTAAGACGTAAATATTTTTTGACGTAAGGCTATACTAAGACGTAAAATATTTTTTGACGTAAAGGCTATACTAAGACGTAAATTATTTTTTGACGTAAGGCTATACTAAGACGTAAAAATTTTTTGACGTAAGGCTATACTAAGACGTACATTTTTTTGACGTAAGGCTATACTAAGACGTAAAAATATTTTTTGACGTAAGGCTATACTAAGACGTAAATTATTTTGACGTAAGGCTATACTAAGACGTAAAATATTTTTTGACGTAAGGCTATACTAAGACGTAAATATTTTTTGACGTAAGGCTATACTAAGACGTAAATTTTTTTGACGTAAGGCTATACTAAGACGTAAAATATTTTTTGACGTAAGGCTATACTAAGACGTAAATTTTTTTGACGTAAGGCTATACTAAGACGTAAAATTTTTTTTGACGTAAGGCTATACTAAGACGTAAATTATTTTTGACGTAAGGCTATACTAAGACGTAAAAATTTTTTGACGTAAGGCTATACTAAGACGTAAAATATTTTTGACGTAAGGCTATACTAAGACGTAAAATTATTTTGACAAAAGACGTAAATTTTTTGACGTAAGGCTATACTAAGACGTAAATTTTTTTGACGTAAGGCTATACTAAGACGTAAAATTTTTTGACGTAAGGCTATACTAAGACGTAAAATTTTTTGACGTAAGGCTATACTAAGACGTACATTTTTTTGACGTAAGGCTATACTAAGACGTAAAATTTTTTTGTGACGTAAGGCTATACTAAGACGTAAAATTTTTTGACGTAAGGCTATACTAAGACGTACATTTTTTTGACGTAAGGCTATACTAAGACGTAAATTTTTTTTGACGTGAAGTGATTACTAGGCTATCTAAGACGTAAATTATTTTTTGACGTAAGGCTATACTAAGACGTAAAAATTTTTTGACGTAAGGCTATACTAAGACGTAAATTTTTTTGACGTAAGGCTATTAAGACAAAAAATTATTTTGACAAAAGACAGTAAAAATTTTTTGACGTAAGGCTATACTAAGACGTAAAATTTTTTGACGTAAGGCTATACTAAGACGTAAAAATTTTTTGACGTAAGGCTATACTAAGACGTAAAATATTTTTTTGACGTAAGGCTATACTAAGACGTACATTTTTTTGACGTAAGGCTATACTAAGACGTAAAAATTTTTTTGACGTAAGGCTATACTAAGACGTAAATTATTTTTGACGTAAGGCTATACTAAGACGTAAAATATTTTTGACGTAAGGCTATACTAAGACGTACATTTTTTTTGACGTAAGGCTATACTAAGACGTAAATATTTTTTGACGTAAGGCTATACTAAGACGTAAAATTTTTTTGACGTAAGGCTATACTAAGACGTAAATTATTTTTTGACGTAAGGCTATACTAAGACGTACATTTTTTTGACGTAAGGCTATACTAAGACGTAAAATATTTTTGACGTAAGGCTATACTAAGACGTAAATTATTTTTTGACGTAAGGCTATACTAAGACGTACATTTTTTGACGTAAGGCTATACTAAGACGTAAATTTTTTTTGACGTAAGGCTATACTAAGACGTAAAAATTTTTTGACGTAAGGCTATACTAAGACGTAAAATTTTTTGACGTAAGGCTATACTAAGACGTAAATTTTTTTGACGTAAGGCTATACTAAGACGTAAAATATTTTTTGACGTAAGGCTATACTAAGACGTAAACATTTTTTTGACGTAAGGCTATACTAAGACGTAAAAAATTTTTGACATAAGGCTATACTAAGACGTACATTTTTTTGACGTAAGGCTATACTAAGACGTAAAATTTTTTTGACGTAAGGCTATACTAAGACGTAAATTATTTTTTGACGTAAGGCTATACTAAGACGTAACAATTTTTTGACGTAAGGCTATACTAAGACGTAAAATATTTTTTGACGTAAGCTATACTAAGACGTAAATTTTTTTGACGTAAGGCTATACTAAGACGTACATTTTTTGACGTAAGGCTATACTAAGACGTAAAATATTTTTGACGTAAGGCTATACTAAGACGTAAACATTTTTTGACGTAAGGCTATACTAAGACGTAAAATATTTTTTTGACGTAAGGCTATACTAAGACGTAAATTATTTTTTGACGTAAGGCTATACTAAGACGTAAAAATATTTTTGACATAAGGCTATACTAAGACGTAAAATATTTTTTGACGTAAGGCTATACTAAGACGTAAATTATTTGACGAAAGACTTAAAATTTTTTGACGTAAGGCTATACTAAGACGTAAATTTTTTTGACGTAAGGCTATACTAAGACGTAAAATATTTTTTGACGTAAGGCTATACTAAGACGTAAATTATTTTTTGACGTAAGGCTATACTAAGACGTAAAATTTTTTTGACGTAAGGCTATACTAAGACGTAAATTATTTTTTGACGTAAGGCTATACTAAGACGTAAAATATTTTTTTGACGTAAGGCTATACTAAGACGTAACATTTTTTTGACGTAAGGCTATACTAAGACGTAAATATTTTTTGACGTAAGGCTATACTAAGACGTAAATTATTTTTGACGTAAGGCTATACTAAGACGTAAAATTTTTTTGACGTAAGGCTATACTAAAAGACGTAAATTATTTTTGACGTAAGGCTATACTAAGACGTAAACTTTTTTTGACGTAAGGCTATACTAAGACGTAAAATATTTTTTGACGTAAGGCTATACTAAGACGTAAATTTTTTTGAA
>CM051506.1:6170102-6199123 GCA_028031935.1 Paedocypris micromegethes
TTTTTGACGAAGGCTATACTGACGTAAATTATTTTTTGACGTAAGGCTATACTAAGACGTAAAAATTTTTGACATAAGGCTTATATAGACGTAAATATTTTTTTGACGTAAGGCTATACTAAGACGTAAAATATTTTTTGACGTAAGGCTATACTAAGACGTAAATTATTTTTTGACTATAGGCTATACTAAGACGAAAAATTTTTGACCACAAGACGTATAAATTTTTTGAGATAAGGCTATACTAAGACGTAAATTTTTTGACAAGGCTATACTAAGACGTAAAATATTTTTGACGTAAGGCTATACTAAGACGTAAATTATTTTTTGACTAAGGCTATACTAAGACGTAAATTTTTTTGACTAAGGCTATACTAAGACGTAAAATTTTTTGACGTAAGGCTATACTAAGACGTAAATATTTTTTTGACTAAGGCTATACTAGACGTAAAAATTTTTTGACAAAAGAACGTAAAAATTTTTTGACTAAGGCTATACTAAGACTGTACATTATTTTTTGACGTAAGGCTATACTAAGACGTAAATATTTTTTTGACGTAAGGCTATACTAAGACGTAAAAAAATTATTTTGACATAACTTAGACGTAAAATTTTTTGACTAAGGCTATACTAAGACGTACATTTTTTTTGACATGCTTTTACTATGACTATTAAATATTTTTTTGACCTAAGGCTATTCTAAGACGTAAATTTTTTTGAGAAGGCTATACTCAATTATTATTTGTGTCCTTTGTCAAAATATTTTTTATGTCTTAGTCTTGTCAAAAAAATGTTTGCTTAATTGGTTAATTTTGATGTTTGTTCTTCACCATAAGCTTATTTAATTTTGATGTTTGTTCTTCACCATAAGCTTAATTAAATTCTTAAGACAATGAAAGCACCGAGTGCTCTTATGTGCAATTGTATTTCATGTTTGTTGTGTTTCTGGTGCACGTCATGAATTTCAATAGTCGGAAATATTTTTATTGAAGTCATATTTACGTAACATGTAGCAGCAAAAATCAACCCAAAGTAGAGACAAAGCAGCACACGAGTGAGCAAACGTCTTTATTTAGCAGTGAACGTGTCAAGCTCCACACTTCTGTTGAGTATGATTTAACTGTCTTCATCTGTTGGAAAGAGAGAATGTGTTAATATTACAACCACGTGTCTGGAAAATGTGTAAACTATGCTCACCCTCTTCATCCTCCTCCTCGTCTTCATCTTCCTCCTCTTCATCCTCATCCGAGCTGAAGGTTCCATCAGGCAGACTGTAAACCCGAATTACTTGCTGAAAAAGAAAAAAAAACCAAGATGGAGAGATTTGCCACAAATCAAACTTTTAAACAAATTAAAATTGTGAAAACTACATAAGAGCTTAAATCATAATAAATTTTTCGCAAATTGCAAGCAATTAACAATTGGTGTAATGAGCAACACTTACAAACTGCAATGATGAAAATTACTATAAATCATCCAATTAACATTTAACAAAAACTTTAAACTTTACTGACGTTTACATAACTTTTTTATGTTGTATGTTTTTTTTTAAATGTACGCTACTTTACGTTTACATACATTTTGTATTGGAAGCAATTAACAATTGGCGTAATGAGCAACACTTACAAAGTGCAATGACGAAAATTAGTATAAATCATCCAATTAACATTTAACAAAAACTTTACAATTTACATTACGTTTACATAACTTTTCATATACTGTATGTTACTTTTTTAACGTTGTGTGTTTTTTTTTTTAAATGTATGTTTTACATTGAGATTACTTTACATTACGTTCACATACATTTTACTATAATGTAGATAACTTTCCGTTGTGATTGTGCAGTTTAACACGATACCATCAGGTGAATCTAACCTTATTGGGGTCTTTGAGGATGAGGTATTTGCCCTCCTCCAGCTTGCGGCAGATGTCGATGACGCAGCGCAGGATTCCCCAGGCGTTCTCCATGCTCAGGTTGATCTGACTGGCAAACTCGTTGGGCTTGAACTGCTGCGTGCCCAGGATGACGTGCCGGGACGAGTCCTTCACGTGATAGCGGGAGACGTATCTAAACCACACGAGAGGAATTATTAGCTCTTTATTCCCCCTCTGAAATGTAGTGAATTTGAAAGGTTCCACTCACACCCAGGGTTCATTTCGACAAAGACTTTTAAATTAGTTTTAGTCATAGTCTTTTGATTAAAACTCAGTTTAGCTTTAGTCCCAATTTAGTCGTCTTAATTTGTTTTAGTTTTAGTCAAATTTTAGTCAACTAAATACCACAGCATTTTAGTCGACTACATTACAGTATAGATTTAGTCAATGAAAATATAAGTGCTATAAATTCTAAATGTTTACTAAAGTTGCTATGTCTAAGAAATCTGAATATGTAGTTAACTATGAACAAAATATATACAAAGATTTTACTTATTTGGAAAAACATGTTTTTTTTGAACATTTTTATGCACTTTTCTTTCAATCCTAATAAACGTATTCCCATAAATGAAACCTCAACAAAGAGAAAAATAAATTCAGTAAAATAAAATTAATTATAATTGCATCACGTTTATAAGTAACAAATGGTTGCATGTTTCAATCAGCAGATGGCGTGTGTTGTATTATTGCCATGATTATTGCTTCACACGTGGCGTACAGATTCTTTTTAAGGTTTCCTTTTAATCTCTTTTAATCTCTAAAAAACGAATCCATATATCTGATAGTTTTTTCCTGCTGGAGAAGACGTAATTGAAGACGCTCGCTTCTATAACTCCGAAAGGCTGTGTTCTGATTGGTTCTTTCTCCACAAGCTCGGATTATGATTGGACGTCGTCACGAAATGCAATTTTGTTTAGTTTTCATTCGTTGACAAAAAAAAAGTACTTATAGCTTTCGTTATAGTTTCTATATAGTTCTCGTTTCGTTTTCGTCAGGGAAAAAGACAAAATTAACACTGCTCACCCCAATTTCAGGTACTCGGACCCAGCCAGAATAGCACAGCAGGTCCAGCGGGCCAACTTGTAGCTGTTGTTCTTCAGCTCTGTGGCCAGAACCGCTCCTCGCTGAGAGTCCAGCTTCTGTCTCCAGTCCACCCCATTGCAGTACTTCAGAGAGAGAGAGAGAGAGGTTAGATCTCCCGTCCTTCCAGAACAATCCAAGCGTCCGTCTCTCGGTCTCGTACGCGCGAGTCCCACTCGTTCAGCGTCTTGACGTTGACGAACGACACTTCTCCGTTGGCTCCGGTCATCACTCCATCATGCTCGCAGCGCACAATAAGGTCGATGTCCTCGCCCAGCTTCCATCTCCGGTACCTGACGGAACCATTTGAAATGAACATTAAAAGCTGGAATACAGAAGCTTGGAAATAACCTCATTAAAAAAAGAAACACAACCATGTCATGATGAATATCAGCAATGTTTCTATGTTTTTATTACATCATCTAAAAGGGAGCTGTATGTAATAATTACTGCATGTACACAAATATACGCACACACTAATACAAGCATTCCTATGATTATTCAGGCACAAAATAAAAAAAAATAAATAAATAAAAAATCAAAAATGTAACAATGTAAAAAAAAAAAAACAACATGATTTTTTTCCCCACATTTCTGGCTAGATTACATAAATTCTCTCAAAAATACATTTTTTCCCCCTATTTTAACAAACCTAACTTGTGACTCGTATCACTTCAAAGTTGTTTTACTCGAATAATAGCTTTTAAACAGCATCAATTTTACTCAAAAACTCAACCTCCCAGAATTCTGGAATTAGGCATTAGGCTCCCCACAAATACAAACATTCCCACAAAAAATGTTTTGGCTAGATTTTGTATTTATATTTTAAAAATACTATTTTTTCTTATTTTAACAAACCTTAATTTGTGACTTGAATCACTTCAATGTAGTTTGATTTAAAAAAAATAAATAAATAAATTCAAGTCATAAAAACCTCCACCTGAAAGCTGAGCTTGGTTTTTGTTTGTAAAATATCAGAACAGTAAATATGATAGCAATATATAGTTACAATACATAACACAGCATTAAACCATAACCAATAGCCATAATACACCACTTTGTTGTTTGTCCAATGCTTTATCAACTCAATACTTTATCAAAACTTTTTATGCCCAGCACCATTAAAAAAAAGAAAAAAACTGGCCATGTAATGCATAAAACAATCCAGCAGAGGGCAGCACAAACCTGTAAGCCACAGACGCCACCTCGCTCTTCTCAATGTCTTCCTCCACAAATGGATTAGGATTGGGGAACTTGTAGCGTTCTCCTCCCTGAAGCCAAAGCAACAAGAAAAAAAAAAAAGACATCAGATATTCAGATCACTGACACTGCACCACGCTGGAGGCGTTCAAACTCTGAGAAGCTCACCATGCGCAGACACTGCTGGCTGAAGTTGTGGTTGATGTAGGTGGCCTCCATGGCCAGGTTGCGGGGAGAGTTCAGGGAAGTGCCCTCGTCCTGTGGAGGCTCGTTGGCCGTCTCGCTTACGGTCAGAAGATCTGAAAAAAAAAAAACAAGGCACATTCATTAATAAAACTCAAGATACACTGACGGATTGGCAAAACTATAACGAGAGTGTAAGAAAGGAAACAACGGCTATTAAAAACAACACCGCACCAGAATAAAAGACGCCTACATGAAGGTGAGAAAAAGGTTAAATAAAGAGAAAGAGAAAAAAAAAGGTGTTATAAAGGGAGTGTTATTTTCCACACTTTTGTACATGACTTGAATAATATTCAGATCGGAATAAAGTGCAAATTTGAATGGTTAAAAATCGGATTCTTTTGAATTCTAACATGGCCTCCAACGCTATGAACATTGACACGATTCTTGGAAAAAAAAAAAATCTCACATTTTCTACTTTTAACTTACTCTAGGTCAGGGCAAACCCTTATTTGTGGGTTGACCTTATTATTAATGCTTACTCTCAGCCTGAAAAGCATTTCAGATCAAACAAAAAGCCAAAAAACTGCATCAGCAATGTAAGTAAATGAATGCAGCCCTGAAAGGTATTCCGGCATTCTAGTGCCTTTCCTATCAACATCATTTCCCCGTTTCCTGCCAGAACCAAACACGCACGATCATCGCATCAGATCAGCTTGAACACAACCAGCGTGTCTGCTCACCAAAGTCAGAGTTGTCTCGCTTGTCAAAGAACAGCTTGTTCCCCACGCGCTGGACGATGATGTCCCAGGAGTTGACTGAGCGCGTGCAGCACATCAGGGTGGCCAGGATGGCGTCGGTGGCGAACACGTTGCCCTGGGACTTGGCCAGCTGAGGGTCAGAAAACACACGTCACAGTCTCACACACGCAGACAGCAGTGAGGTAGACATGCCTTGCGTATGACGGGGTCGTCGGTGGTGGTGACGGTGTGGAAGATCCTCTTGATGCTCTTGAGAGACTTCTCGTTGCGAGTGGTGACGCGGTCGAAGGCTTTGTCGTAGTATTCCAGCGCTCCACAACACTCACTGAGACGCAGAGAAGCCGTCAAGAGCGGGACACACTCGGGCCTGGGGTGAGGCACTCACATGTCCGAGGGGTCGTCCACATCCATGTATCTCATCTTCATCAGCCTGGGGAAGTCCATCTCCTCCTTCACCTCCCAGTCGCTGCGCACCTCCACAGACGAGTCTCGGGGCTTGAGCTGGGCCTGACAACACAGCAGTTACACCAGTGAATCCTCTGGAATACACTGATGCGTAACAATACGGATTATTGGAAGAATGGTCGATTGAATTGAATAAGCCTTTATTAGTTATAGGATTAGATTAGTTATTAGATTATTACCGTTGAAGAAACTTCTGTAGTCTTGTTTGACGCTCATGATTTGTTTTCATTGTAAAATGGTTTTATACATTAATTATACCGAGAAAATGATTCCATTCATCTGATATGGGATTTTGAATTGAGACAGACATATTTTATGATTTACACACTAAATGTATAATGTAAATGTATATATTTACTCAAGTCATACTATGTAAATTCACTCATCAACATGCAACATAACAATGCAATTAATGACAATAATAAAATAAGCAAAATGTAATTAAAAAATTGTGTAAATGAACAAAAGTGAATAAAAGTGTACATCCATGTATATATTCTATATTTAATGTAACATTGTGTGGGTGTGCCATATAGTAAAATGACATACAAGTAATTTATTTAATTACATAAATTACATGTTAATTACGCTTACAATAAACAGCAACATTAGTTTACTTTAATAGTATACTTTTACATTATTATAGTAAACTGCATACATTTGTCAACTGCTGAAGTTGCTTAGAACTTAAAATCTTCTGAGTTGTGCATTATGGTACAAACTTTCAGATTGTACATTTACTGATATTAGAAGCAAGCCAGACCACAAATCACACAAACCTGCGACTTCTGATCCCACTTCTGTCGCACCCCAAACTGCTTCTGGAATTTCTTCTGCAGGCGCATGCGGTCCCTGTCCACCAGGAGAAGGTCGTGTGTTAGAAATAGTTATGCGTAACATTTAACCCTTTCAGGTTAAACTCACCTTTCCTTCTGCTTAGCACTCTTAGGCAAAGTCTGCATGTTGAATTGCGTAAGAGTCCTGCGATCTTTATCTCTTCGAAGATTCCTCTACACACATCAATTTCACCATGTAAGACGCTTTGTGGAATAATAATAAAAAAGAAAAAACAAAGACGCGCAGAAACCATACAGACCTGAGCAAACCGCATGCGGTTCCTCTGATAGGCCGTTTTCTGTGTCTTGGCAGTGTCCACCAATTGGAAGCTGGCCTCATCTTCTTCATGGAAGTAAGCATACTGACTTCCTCCACCAAACTGAGATGAATATTTGTCTACACAAATCAGAAAACGTTTTTATTCGGTTTGTAGGCGATAAAAAGAACATGACTAAAAATATATTGTGCTGTCACTCACTTGTGTATCGCTTGTCCTGATAAGTGGCCCCGGTCCAGTCAGCCACCTGTGTTTTTTACAGGCAATGTTAAGTCAAGATTGCTCAAAATAATCTTTTAAAATAATTTAAGGAATTATAACAAATAGGGAATGTTTCAGAGTCTAACAAAAACACGGAATGTGTTGATTATACCTTTCCCAGTCTGTCTCCTTTGCTGAAAGGCTGGTAGGGCATGTCCTTAAACTTCTCAGGAACAGCACAGGGACCCCATCCAGAAGGGTTGTCCTGAATCACAGGCGCGTGGAACTTGGCCATTTTCTGGTAGAAAAAAAAAGCCATGAAGAGACAGAATGAAAAATAATATCTACAATTACACAAATAAAAACAATTTTCTGTGCGGAAAAAAATGACTTTAAATTTGTAGCGCTTTCTGAAGCCGGTTCCGGTCATGTGACCATCACGTTCCTCTCTCATTGGCTAGCATATATTCTTAGAAAGATAAGAATCGATACCAAGTTGTAAAATAATAACGCTGTTACACATCCGATGGACATGCGTTTCATATTTATAAAAACTCCATATTAATTGATGTAAACTTTGAAGATATTTTAATTTAATAGAGCAGCATGTGATCATTGTGCTGCAGTTCTCCGACACCGAAAGCCTTCGTTGGCGGCCATGATGCCTCTTTCTTTCCGCAAGTTTGTACTTGAAATAAAACGTAGATTTTCCAGTGTCTATCTCATTGTAGTAAAAACGGTGTCGGTTAAATTATATTTTTGACGGGGTGTGAATAATGAAGCTTAGCGGAAGTGCTAAGCGCGGTAACGTAATCGCGGTGGAGCATGCTCCTTCTCTTACATTTCATCATTTCGTTGTCAAATTAGCGTGGACTTACGTTTCTACATTTCTTTATGGTTTAAAACAACTAACACGCATTTTGAAACAATAACACCTTACCGATGGCTGTAATAACTTCTGAACCAAGATTTCGCGACAACACCCCAGACAGCGCGGTGGTTGGAAGCCGTGCCGCAAAGGAAAACGTTGAACAGAATTTTACGACACTTTACGGCAAAATAAAAGTCTTATGCCGATTGGTTACGTTGCAGTACATTGCAATACCTGCCTTTATAATGAAAGCAATTCGATACATGTATTTTCTATACCTTTTTTTTTACTTTTAATTAAAAAAAATTGTAATCTTTTCCTAGTTAAAAAAATTACATAAGTTTGCCTGTTACGACCACTTAAGGAAATCACAAAACAGGAATTATTTTATCTTTAGATACTTTTATACCTTTACATTTGTTTTAATGTATTGCGCTGTTGTTTTTTATTCAAATGAATTTGTGAGTCATTATTCTTTCTTTTTTATTTTTTTTCAGATATAAAAAAAAATCTTGAGCGTTGTGTTTATCTCAATAGATGAGCTCAAGCTATTATTGAGTGGAATAGAATAGAATAGCCTGTATTGTCACTGTGCACATATATTATATAGTTATACACATGTACGTACATATCCAATGAGCTTTCAAAAAGGATTGAAGAGCAAAATATACGACTAGCCAGATCAGATTGTTTTTTAAGATTGAAGATTGGTCTTTGGTCTTTGTCATAGTGATAATCATATAGCCATATTTTTAACACCAACTACTAATGAATAAAAAAACAACAATCCTCTTACATTTTCCACACGTGCGCTTTGAGACAGTTAAAACTGTGAAAAGCGCCTTACAAATGCTCAGAACTTGAACTTAAATTTTAAGATCCCCAACTTATTTTTATTCCTTCTTCTAAAAGGCGAACAATTGAGTCAGATAGTTGTTTCTGGAGAAATAAGTATAATTCAATTTTCAAGCATTTTCAAGCACTTCATATAAAATTCAAGCATTTTTAAGACCTTGAAAGCCTATAACCGAAATTCAAGCTTTTTCAAGGATCTCAAGCAGCCGCAGGAACCCTGCAGAAAGCCCGAAACCCAGGAAAAGCAGTTCATACAATTGCGAGATGTATAAACCATACATATCATCTTGCATAACCCAGAGTATAAGGCAAACATGTTTTTTTTACATTCCGAGTTGAAACACAAACAGCACTCACAGATCCATGCATTTATTCATGAGCAATAAGGCGCTCTGATTTAAAAGTGTGTATGAAAGTGTATATGCTGAGAGCTGAGAACATTTCTGCTGTTTGACCAGACAAAGTTAAAGTCACAGATAAAACACAGAACACTTTTAGACAGCAATTAGAAGCTTCTGAAAAATCGGTGCGTTAAACCAAACGGTTGCATTGTGGATCTGGATGTTCACCAGGCACAGGAAAGGCTCTTTAGTGTAGACACGTTCTCTCCTCTGGGTTTAACTTGTTTTAAGATTCGCAAACTCGACTGCTTTCCTCATTAACCCAGTTGAAAGGAAGCCATGTTTCTGGGCTCTCTGATGGCTTCCCCGCGGCGGCCTGAATTGTTTTTAAGAGATTGCTGCTTTCACATCATCAAGCTCATTTACCTTGCTAAATAACACCAGTTTATTTTAATTTCTACAGAATTGGTGTATATTTTCAATCTTGACCTTGTTACGAGGTACTGAGAACGCATTTGATGTTTTAGGTTGCTGTTTTTATTTATCCATGTATATAAGACTGAAAATCGAAGAGGAGGTTATATTCATCGCTTGATGTGTCCAATATACGTAGATGTAAATTGATTTCATCACACATGGTTTTTCACTTTAATTGCATGTCTGCATTTTTAAGCAGGGTTTTAGTCACACAGGGAGAAAAGGGACTGTATATTGAGTGGTACATATAGTTTAAATGTCAGTTTAATGTCAATAGAAAATTGCTATTGGAATTACCACACTATTAATCTTTTGTTTTGACAAAAGAGCCAATGCTTCTTGTAAATGATTGTGGCTGAAAACATCAATGCAGACCAAATTAATACATGATTCAAAATAATTTATAATAATATAATTATAATATAGAAATGTTCAATATAATATAATATAATATAATATAATATAATATAATATAATATAATATAATATAATATAATATAATATAATATAATATAATATAATTTTGTACTTTAAATTATTACATAATATTTATCTAGAAAGTTTGAGTTTTTAAATGAGAAATTTAATCAAGCTCTTATGTGAGCTGGATGAGCAGGTCATGCTCCATATAAAAGTCTTTCTACATATATAGTAACTTCATTTTCATTCAAATCTTTCCTGGCAGGAGAAGTAGCGTATTAACAAAGGTAAATGAAAGTGTGCTGACCCGTGAGATCCGCGCTCATTGATCGATGAAGTCGTCTGTGTAAGAGCAGAGCTGGTTACAGAAGAAGAAGAATAACTATAGAAAAACAATCATGCCAGATGGAATCAATGACACGACATTGAGCAGTCAATGAGAATAACTCAACAAACAGCAATAACTGTTATCATCTTAAAATTACCCCATCATACTCAGTCAATCTTTTTCTGTTTGGGTTGTATTTGCTTTCGTTTTAGAACACAGCAATGCACTTTTCATCATAGAATTTCATGTTCACTATGAGCATTGTGTAGTGTGTTTGCACTATGAGGACTGTGTAGTGCATCTACAATGTGGGATTTGTGTGTTTGTACTATGGAATGTGTGTGTGTGTGTGTGTGTGTGTGTGTGTGTGTTGAACGGTGAAGACATTTTAGTTTGGACTTTTAATGTGTCTGGATTTCGTGTGTTTGTGTGTGTGTGTGTGTGTGTGTGTGTGTGTTTGTTTGCACCAATGTGAACTAAAATACAGATTAAGTAGATAATTGTATCAGTAAAGAAAACAAACTAAACAAACCAAAAACGTATAATACAGCATTTCTATAATATCCGTACCAACTGCAATGCATAGTTCTTTTTCAGTTCTTTTATAATCTCTTTTATGCAGCATTTTGCACTGCAACAATTCTTTATCCACCTTTTACCTTCTTCCATATCTAATCTCACAGCATAAAACTTTTTTTCCTCCTTGCTTTTAGTAGCCAGACACTTGGTCTCTTAGCAACATGATTCATTCTTCTTAGGCGACCACTCCAGTAAGTTTACAAAGTGTTTTTTCTCCCCTCCATCTCCGTCGTCCTCCTCATCTTCCAAGACGTATAAATAACTGCTGTTAAATGATCTGAATCGCTAAAATTTAATGAGACTGAAGCCGCTCCGGGAGACAAGACGCGGCATTTGAAGCCAGCTAATGTTGAAACGTGGCTCTTCTGATGTTCTTCACCCATACTATAGCATTGTTCTCATTACCGACACACAAAAACGGAATCAATCACGATTTCAGCACACGGCGAATACTCAAGCTGCTGAGAGACGAGACACCTCGAGTGGTTTTTGCAGCATGTGACAGCGAGAGGAGGCAAATTAAGGGTGGTGACATTTAATTTGGCTCTTTTGGTGAAGCGTTCCTCGGCTCTCGAGGAGGATCGCAATTAGACCAGATGAGCTGTTTTACATCCGCACTTGTCACTCATTTCTAGGTCATCAACAGGTTGCTCAGCGGTGCAGCTTCCCATACAAAAAGTCAAGGCGGCTTCCGAGCCTATTATTACTGTGACCGGCATAGTCGGGCTGAGAAAGCCCACATTAAAAATGGATGGCTCGGTAATGAGATTGATATTTAGAATAAGAAGTAAACATCTCGAAAATCCAGCATCCCGCACCTGTTTCAAAGGAAGCCGTCGCTCAGCATAGAGCGCTTGATACCCCAATCGCGGCGTAATTGGTGTAATTTGGACCACAAAGAATCGTACACCTGCAGAAATAACTAGACGATAAATGGATATTAATGCAGGGATCGTCTGTCTGGGCTTTACGTGTTTTTAATATTACACCTGCTGGCGTGGATGAGAGGACGCGCTTCAACGAGACGGGAAGGATAAATGGAGCTTTTGGCAGCGCTCCAGCGAAGAAGGGAATGATCAAGTGCGGCGTGGTGCTTGGGGTCTTCCATTAGGCCTCGGCTTCTCTTCTGGGAACAGATGCTCTTCTCTTGAGTGCAAATCCAGACGTATTCTTAATCATTTGTGTAAATGCTGCTTTACGTGCTTTGTGGGTCCTTCTGTTTGACTCGTGCTTGATTTGATTTCAGACACTTACGCTAATTCACATATTTTAAGGCCAAGTTGTCACCCGTGGGATTAAAACCAGATTTTTCCAAGCAAAGAAAGGGCTTCTTTAATAAAACGTCAAAAATGGAAAAAAGGTTCAAGAATCTGCTCAAAAATACAAAAAAGGTTAATCTCAATCCGAGGAAAAAAAAGAAAACAAAAATGCTTGAGCATAAAGCAATCAAAAACTTCACGAGGGAAGAAAACCAAAAGAAACAATCACTACAAAGCTAGAGAACTAGAGAATAATAAAGGAACAACCAGTACTTCACCCAAGAGACTCCTGATTTGCTCCCAGATGACTTGCAAAAAACAAGTACAGAACAAAGGAAAACATACTCCTTATATACACAGTCTTAATAAGTTCCTGCTCCAACTATCTAGAGAAGAAATTAGGACAGGTGCCCTCTAGAGTCCTGGAGACGCATTACATAAAGTCCGGATGCTGACACAAGTGGTGTAATACTTGAGTAAATTGACTTTTTTTCCCAAAGTATTTGTGGCTACCTGTACTTGTATCAAAAAGCAACTTTTACTTTCTACTTGACTACATTTTTGACTGAGTATCTGTACTCTTTACTTCACTACATTTGCACATTTTTACTGCTACTCGTTACATTGTGATTGTGTGTTACTTTTTGTTCTTTTTAAAAATCTGGACTGTCTTTTTGGCAAACATCGAGGTGTTAAATTTCTTTTTCATCTTGGGTACGAGCAAAATTCAGCACAAGCCTTTTAAAAACAAGTTCTTTTAAAATCAGATACTTTACAACTACTTCTCAAGTCTTCTTGGAATTGGTGACTTGTAGCTAGTGAAGGAGTAATTTGTACAGTAAGGTATTTGTACTTTTACTCAAGTATGGTTTTCAGGTACTTTACACCGGAATGAGATCGGGTTGATCATTTTATTTGAATCAGATCAAGTTGATTATTTAATTTGAACCTACTGGTCTGGGATTTGAACCTGCGACCTTTTGGTCCATCTCTCAACCACTAGGCCACAATAGCTCTAAACTAGTGGAAAGCGCTTTAGGAAAGTTTTTCTGAGAAATCTACGTGTATGAGGTGTTTCTTCACGTACAGCATTTCATTAACACTTGGGCTATTTTTTGCGTTGGCAGGTTCATAATTAGTAACAGTCTGTGAGAAAATGAAATCAATGGCAGAATATTTACAGGTAAAAAACACGTCTCAACACAATGAACCTCTGGAAGGTTGCATTGTTACTATGACAACCTCTTGATCTGATCTCAGGGGGGAAAATCAACTTGTGTGGTTAAGAAATATCATTTGGACATGGTACTAATCCCAGAGGACGATTGGCTCTGCTGGTCTGTCTCGCTCCCACCATGGATTTGTACTAACCTTCTTATGGATTTTCTTTCCTGCTGTTACCTTTAGTTTCGGATGTGTAAAAATAAACATTTACCTTTATTCAACTTTGTTATTAACGGTTAACTCAACAAATACATTGTTAAAACAATAACTTGTTTCACACACCCACTAAGTACACACACACACACACACACACACACACACACACACACACACACACACACACACATATTTTAAGATTTTTAATGTATTTCTTTTGGCTGTACAGTGCTTTGAATAAACATTTAGTTGTCTTTAAATGTCATTATAAAATAACAATATCATAACAAATAAAAGTAAACCTAAGTAAAAAACAAGATTAATACTTTCTTATTGCATGTATTTTTCTGCATTTTGTTTAAATTTTAGAAATTGCATTAAGATGTTATTTAAATTTGCTTATAAACTAGCAAACATTTGAATGATAAAATACAATTTTTAATAGTTAAATCAACGTTAAACTCTGTGTTGGGAATATTTATTACAACATAATATAGCTGTTGCTTTTAAAAAAAATACGTTAGATTTTTTTTGTATTTTTAAAGTTGTCATGTTTTTATTTTTTTTTTTCTTTGTGGAGGCGGACACGGAGTGAAACCGATATAAACATTTTCACTGCGCTTAAACTGACACGGAGCGCTTGACCTCAGTGGATGTTATTTTTCTCTGCACTCCTCCACTTTTCGTTTCTCTACTATTTTTTCACTGGAATGACACAATATGAAGAGGTGTGATAGGGTCCGGGTTAAGATTTCTGCGTTTTTTTCCCTCTCAAAAGACCATCAGAGTTGATATTTTTCTTCTCAATTTCTTCTTTATCAGTGTTATTTCTGGCCCAACTACAGGATTACCGGAAATTTAAAAATGAGATTCAGGAAGAATTTAATTGGAAGAGAAAGAACAAGACCTTTATCCTCAGCTGGCAAAAGCAGCTCATTCAACCATATCTTCACTCCATTTGGCCGATGATTCACTCGCAGAGAAAAAAAAACCCTGAAAAAGACAAGGAAATGTCATTAGAAACAATGCCGATGCGAACAACCACCGTAATACACTCGGAAAATTCTGGTCTTTTCACCTAGAGACAGTAAAATCATACATCGCAGGCTTATAAAGGTCACATTCATGGAGGCTCCCGGGCCTGAGGGGATATTTTGGATGTACTAATTATAAAAGTGCTTAAAATCACAGAAACTCAAATGTGTTCATTAGTTCTTCAGCTTCGACGTCTGATTACCCCAGACATCCGCATATAAAGCTCATCAGGATGCAAAAGACTTGGCTTGGAATGATGCAAAATATTTATTATTGAGTTTAAAAAAAGAAACCGAGATTGACTGCTCATGTAGCCCAGAGCCAGAAGAAGTATTGATCGCACGTTCTTCTAACATCAATCACTGCTGCAGCTTTAAAGGGCTGAGATCTTTCCAACCAGCCATCAGGCCCTTGACAGCCGGAGAAATAGAACAGAAACAACCAGCTCCATCATTCTCCTTGCCATATAATCCCGTATAGGTGTGGTGTTGGAGGTCCAATTTTCTTGTAGGTCAATTGTGGAAAATGGCCTGTGGAAAATGGTAACTGTGACGTATTAACGTGTTTACACTTGTCAAATCCTCATTTCTTCTTACCTCATCAACAAAGGATAAAATGGCTTTCCATATTAAAGCAGCTGTCAGTTCACCAGACATATAAAGCAGTTTTTAAGTGGTCTCTCCGAGACTCACAATTCTTGACCTAAAATATATATGCGTAAAAGAAGCAGCACATTCAGAGACAGAGCATTTATTTATCGCTAAAGCTAGAGTTCGCCAAGCTTGCAACTCTGACACAATATTTCAGTTTTGAAGATGGAAAAATTTGTCTTTACAGAGTTTATACAAACATTTCGGCGATATTCTGAGAAAACAGATCTACGAACACACGTGCAAAGACGCACACACATACTATACTTATATACAAATACGTACAACTAGAGATCAGTGGTGTAAAGTACTTCAGTAAATTTACTTCTTTACTTAAGTATTTTTTTGGCTACTTTGTACTTTGTATCAAGCCTTTTATGGTGTATCAAAAATATGAGTATTTGTACTCTTTACTCCACTACATTTGAAAGGACACTTATCATTACTCTTTACATTGTGATTGTGCGTGACAAGTTGGCATCTTTTTCTACCGTGTTTAATTTCTTTGGCGGATGAGGTGATATCGCCATCTGCAGGATGCTGAAGGTACTGAATGCTACTATTTAGCAAAATCATGTCAATGTTTAGCAGTGCTGGTCTCATTTACCGGCCAAAAAGAGCTAGAATAAGTTCCAGTAACTTGGAGAACCAGCTTTTGTTGAAGCTGAAAAAAGTCAGTCTTTCGCCTGAGACTGAGAGGCGAATCTCATCAAAGTCAGTTCTGAATTTTACTTTACTACTTGTTTGTTTGTGCCATTCTTGCACATTTGAGTTTGACTGAGACTGACTTTTTCTTCTGTTTTTTATCTCTTTTGTTCTGCAATTTTGAAATATTGAGGCGTTACTTTAATTTTTTATGTTGGGGGAAAAAGCCTCTTAAACTAAAACGTTCTTGTTTCACATTTCTTGGTGGACTTTTTTGCCTAAATTCAGCTCGAGTAAAATACTCAAGTTCTTATGGGATACTTTACGACTTTTACTCGAATCTTCTTAGCATTGGTAACTTGTAACTTATAATAGAAAATATTTTACAGCAGAGTATCCGTACTTTTACTCAAGTAAGGTTTTCAGCTACTCTACACCTCCGCTAAAGACTAAATATGAATCTGGTCAACAACAGCATAATACCGTGATGCTCACAAACAGCCGTCAATATTATTGGATTCTCTGTGCATCATATCATGTGTGGGAGTCTCTCAGTGGGCGTTGAGCACTCAGCGAATCACAGACTCATTTAGATATAGAAAACTGTCCAATCACGAGGTCACAGGACGGGCACATCTCTGCCTCGCAGCCACAAACGCCAGCTTTTATAATTGGGTCGATAGTAAACACTGTGTGCAATAAATGTCACAAAGCATCAATCAGAGTCTTTAGAACAGAAAACAAGATTCATTTTCTTTTCTCTCTGAAAACTAGACAATCAATGGAAACATTAGGCTGGACATTTTTACATTAGTGGAAGTGGTAATTTCTCTCTCTCTCTCTCTCTCTCTCTCTCTCTCTCTCTCTCTCTCTCTCTCTCTCTCTCTCACTCACTCACTTACTCACTCACTCTTTCTCTGTCTCACTTTCGGTTTCTCGCTGATTCACTCATTCTCATGCACTCACTCTTTCACATTCTCTCTCTTGCACTCACTCTTCTATTGCTCACTCCCATCTTCAGCTTCTATCACTGTTTAAAAACTGCTGTCCAGATGTTCGCAGACTAAGTGTGGGTGTGTATTTATTTATTTGTTTGTCAGTCCAAAAATGACACCTGAATGATACACACATGGGCACATAGTAAATATACTGTAGTACAGATAAAAACACGCTCACATCTTATCTACATGTCGTCTTACTTAATTCTCTGTCTTCCGGTTTGTCAGGAATGTAAAACTGATTTTTACAGAGGCACTTTAATCCTTAAAAACCAAGTGGCTCAGTGGACAAACTATTCTGGTAAAATTCAGCTTTTTTTAAATTCTGTCATGGTTCAGTGTGATAAATGTATCGACTGTATACATTCAGCTACTTTGTGTCGAATTTTCTACAAAGACTTTTATAAAAACGTTTTAAAGAAGAAATAAGAAAACCATATTAAATGGCACAAAACAAGACTTTCTATATGGCGTCATTCAATACATTTATAAGCGCAGACATAAATACAATAAACTACATATAGTTAGTCAACGGTTTTGCAGGAACGACAAAAAACTCCTCAACTTGTTTTTCACATTATGCTACAGAGATTTACAGATCTAATGCCCAGCCACATTTTCGATTCATCGATTGAATTTTTCCAAACGAATGGAGATCAAGGCACAGAGTATTTGAGTATCTGAAGTGCTGACTTTGCTGGTTTTGCCTAATTCTTTACATAAGGCCATGTAAAAATGCAGCAGGGACTCGTTTTTTTTTCTTCTTCGTAGAATCGTAATAGTACATTCATAAAGTCAGAATGAAAACACGGAGAAATTGGAACTAGAAATAAAGCAGGTTTCTCCATCTCACAAGTAGCTGATCTTCAGCGAGGAGTTCTTTTCTATCGGTTCCTCTGGCAGAGTCTTCACATTCCCGTTTTTAGTCCCGTTTAAGAGGCTGGCGGCCGCTCCGAAGGATGCTGCTTTTCCCAAGGCATCTCCACCCAGGCCTCTCCTGTCTGGTGAACAGGCCTCGGAAACTTCTAGACCCGAGGGTCTCTCTAAGAATCCAGCTCGAGCGTGGTCCATCTGACCACTGCCATTCCCGTTCTGAGTAATCCGGCAGATTTCCGTCATCTCAGTCACTTCCTCCCTGTACTCTTCATCGTCTTCATCCTCTTCATCCCTCACGGCTCTCCGAAGGCTTTCCCGTGGCATCAGAACCCGCCGTCTTTCCTCCTTATGCTGCTGCTGTTGCTCAGCAGGTTCGTGGCTCTCGACTCTCCGTGAAGAGCGACACAAGGCCTTCCGGAAGCCTCTCTTGAAGTTGTCAGACAGGAAGCCGTAGACGATGGGATTAGCACAGCTGTTGGCGTACGACAGAACCACTACGAAGAGATGCAGACCCTGCGGCTCGTCACGCAGCGACTCCACTAGGTTTATAATGTTGAGGGCGTAAAACGGCATCCAGCAGAACACAAACACCGCCACCACGATCACCACCATCCGCGTGACTTTTCGCTCCGACTTGCGGCGTTTGGTGGAGGTGGCGTGGACCTTCTTGCCCGAGCTGCGGATCTTCACCACGATCAGCAGGTAGCACATGCAGATGACCAGCAGGGGAAAGAAAAAGCCCACGGTGGAGGTGTAGATGATGAACGCCGCTCCCCAGATGTTGGCAGGTTCGGGCCAGATGATGTTGCAGATGCCTCCTTCTCGCTGCACGTTGGCGAAGATCACGACTGGCAGGACCACCAGAAACGCAACGGCCCAGATGGTTCCGTTCACGGCTTTGGCTACTTGAGGTCGCCTCCACTTCGAGGAGCGGATGGGATGAACCACGGCCAGATAGCGATCGATGCTCATCACGGTGAGGCAGAAGATGCTGGTGAACTGGTTGATGCCGTCGACGGTCATCACGAGTCTGCAGGTGAAAGAGCCGAATGGCCACGAGTGCATTGCGTTTTGAACGGCGAGGAACGGAAGGCCCAGCATGAATAGCTCGTCGGCTATAGCCAGATTCAGGATGTAGATGTTGGTGACGGATTCGGTTTTGGAGTAGTGGAGGACGATGTGGATGACTAGAGAGTTTCCTCCCAGACCCACAATGCACACGATGATGTAAATGAGAGGAATGAGGATCCCCGCCATGCTTGTTCCAGGAGGATGGCCTGTGTCGGTCCCGTTGGTGCAGTTTGAAGAGTTGAAGTAGCAGTTGTCGTTGAGCAGGCTTTCATTGAGGAGGAATCCGGGATCCCTGAAGCCCAACGCAACCGAGGTGTTGATCCAGGGAGACTCCATCTCAGGCTCTCGTCGGCTCCGTCTTCATCCGCAGGCCATTTCTCTGCACAGAGAAAAGACACAGACTTCATGTTTTCTGACAGACAACACCACGATTGTTCTAGATCGTGGATTTTTGCGCTTCAAATTCACTCGAAAAATCGATTGTTTTGCGGAAACAGTGGAAGTCACACAACTGTTGGAATGGAACCATTCATGTGGAGGTTGAATCGCTTAAACTAAACGCCACCTACGAAGACGACAAAGCCTTCAATGTCTCGCTGACGTTAATGTAAAGACAACAAAAGGCGATTGTGAAGCAGAACTTGGTTTCTTGCTTTGGACAAATTTGGAAAAGACGTTACAATTGTTGAGAACGATTGAGTCTGTGAGAAGACACAATTTGCTTTGATTCGTGATTCGCTTTGTTTTATAGCACAAATATATTTTTTTTTTTTTACAATTTTTCTACGTATTTTAGTGTTCAGTTTTTACATTTCTATTGTTAAGACAAATTGGACACACTTACATTATTGGGTACATTCTGGATAGAGTTTGTACTTTGTAACTAAAGTCGCATTGAATAAAAGTGTCTGCCAATGGACTGTAAAGTAAAGTAAAGTTTTATTTAGCTATTTCTATGTTTGCATTATCATATTTATTTGCTTCATTTATTAATTTAAATTTGTCCTTTTTCAATATTTTTTTTACTCTACTATCGTCAATAATATTAAAGTGTAATTTGCCAAAACTCAAAATAAACTAACAAACTAACTAATAATGTAATGCTAAAATGTCTCCATGTGGGATAAAGAAAGTAAATACTTTCTGTTCTTAAAGAAACCAATTCGATTTTCTGATATTTCAATTTCAAACGATGATTCTGTGCTAAAACTTGGGTACTGAACGAACTCTTGCTGTGAGCTCTTTTTGGGATAAAAACATCCCTTTAAAAGTAAACCGACCGACCCCTGAGTAAAGAGCTGTTTCTCCTGGGAGTAAATTGGCAGGTAAACTAGGATCATTAGAGAAGCATTTAAGATGATTTCACAACAGTGTTTGTTCATACCCTTTTAAATCGAGATTTCTCCATTCCTCACCAAAACACGAATTGTCACCCTAGAATAATCTTGTCAGAGCGTCGTTGGCTCACTTGTGGGATGAAGTCATGTATTTTCAAATGTCATTTTCAGCAAATGGAGGTGGCTTGAAGTGACTCTGTAGGGCCAGACCTGCCTCTCTCTATTTCTATTTCATTTCTCACTCTCTTTCCCAATTATGGGCAGATGCAGCGAGTAGTGAAGATAAATTGACTCCAGCCAAGAACAATGTGACAAACGCTGAGGAAAGGCATGCAAAGAAGACATCGTCCTCAACATAGAATGTAGAAGATTTTTGATCCAATTGTTTGTAATTTGAAAATAACACTTTTATATGAGCTTGATATCTAAAAGCCAAGAGTAAATACCAGAAATCTTCACACTTAAATTGAAGAAAAGAAAACAACGTAAAGACGAGGATTGATTTTTCAGATTATAAACATCAACAAGAAAGACTAGTGGTGTTTGAGTAAGTGGCCTCTTAAAATCACTTTTTAACAGCAAGTCAAAATCCATTTATCCATTTTCTGAACTGCTTTTCCAGTTCTGGGTCACATGGAGCTGGAGCTAATTCCAGCAGAAAACAGAGACGCAGAGGAAACCTACGCAATTGTATACATTGTAACATTTACTTAAAATATATTAAATTATTTATTATTAAATGTATTATTAATAATAAAAAAATCATAATTTGTCCTGAATGTTCATACTTCAACAGGTACAATTTTTTGACAAGATATATATTTTAAAGAGGACAAACCATTTTGAGTAATTTAAGCATTTTGTTTATTTTAGTTACTGCTGAATGAGTCTGTTTTTTTCCAAATGTATGTAAAAAAAAATATTTTAGTTTTAGTGCACTTAATGCTGCCCAATATTTCTAATTAATTAATAATGAAAAATATGAATTAATAATTAACACGTCTAGTACCACACGCAATTACATCTTTATTATATCGTTATCTTTTTTGTATTAAAGTTATTAACTGTATATACCATTCACAGACGTTACAAAAAAAATGGAAACAATTTTTTTGCGATAACTTTACTCTCATGGCTTCTCCTAGACTTCCACTAATTCATAGGAAACCTGGCCCTCTCCTGAACAGATTGCGAGTACACGCACGTCTGTCTTATGCATTATACAGTGAAAAAGAGACGAACATGACATGCCATGCAGCACAAATCCAAGTGAATATTACAAAATATGACCTTATTGTTTCAGGAGCATCTGGTCTGTGTTGTCCTTCGCATCCTTATTCAAAAGAATCAATCTGCTGTGTTATTAAACCTTCCTCTCAATGTCTGTTGTGAAAGTCTCCTAGTCATATTGTTGGTTTCTGCTGCTAAGAGCCACAGCAAATGTATATTCTGGTAAGGTTTGCCAGGTCCAAGTGACATTGTAGAACATCTATAGCATGTTAATGAGAAGTTCGTGTTGAATCATAAAGGAGCTAATGAGGATGATTAACATTTTCAGTATTTATAAATGTGAAAATCAGTAATGCACACACACGCACACACACACACACACACACACACACACACACACACACACACACACAGATTATAGATACAGTACACCGTGTATAACAGTATCTATCTTGATATAAATTCAAAAAGAAAGAGCACTTCAGAAGAACCTTGAATGAGAAAAAAACATGATCTGTGTAAAACTATTTTTTTTAAATGCACTAACAATCTTTATATATAGTGCAAAAACATGCGTAGATTTTTATATCTAAATATAGATATAGAAAAAAGAAATCAATAACAGGACATTAAAGATTAAAGAAGAGAAAGGAGGAGATGGAGAGAGAGAGAGAGAGAGAGAGAGAGAGAGAGAGAGAGAGAGAGAGAGAGAGAGAGAGAGAGAGAGAGAGAGAGAAATGGAAGACGAAAGTTTGAAATAATGTATTCTGGATTTATGGTTTATAACTGAAATTTGATACTGATGTTATGGGAAAACCTCAAATTATACACTGATGCTTCTAAGTGTCGCTTGAATATTCATACTGTACCAAATAATATCTCCAAACTTTGTGGTTCAGAGTAAAATGACACGTCGTTTTTTAAGTGTGGACACAACATGGGCATCTCGACATTTTCTAGAATTAGAACTGCTCTGAAATACATGTTTTAAAATAACACTTTCACAAATAAACAAACAACTTTCACTCTAATACTACTGGAATTCATTCAAAACTACTGTATAAATCCACAGTATTAACATTTGTCTCCCATGAACCTGACAAGAAATACACACACAATACGTAACAATCCCTTAAAAAAAGAACTTCACTTTCTTTTGATTGAATTGGGACTTTTTTTTAAACCCGTCCAGAGCTGCTCCAGAACCCATCAGATGTCCAAACCGTTCCTCAAAAGGAAGGTATCACCACATCAAATCCGTTTGCTTACTCCACCTGCCTAAAATAATCTGCTTAGCTGCCGATAACATCCGATCAATCCAGACCGCGCTCTCAGCTCCAGAACAGAACATACGTCAGATAGAAACCGACAGACAATCAGCGCAACAAAGCCGCGCTCCGTCAGACCTGACGCACTTCTCACTTTTCCACAAGCAAGCCGACTATCTAACCACTCACATCTCTTCCGGTCCAACACAAAGGACGGCGAAACATCGGCCGGTGTGAAAACAAGCAGATAAGGCTGGAGAGAGAAGGCCCAGAGTCAGTTCTTACTCCAGGATGATGAGTAGGTGGAAGTCGGGGGGTCGGATGGCACTGCCAGCGGGGAATACACCACCATCAACGGGCAGCAAATTAATTCCGCCTTTGCTCAAGAATACAAAAATGACAAGCTCGTAATTTAGCAGCTTTTTTTTTTTTAACTTGATATGCTCAGAGGTGTATAGTACTTGAGTAAATACTTTGTTACATTACTTGTGTTTTTTGCTACTTTGTATTTCAAAATTCAGTTAAAAAATATAAGCGACTTCTACTTTCTACTCCACTGCATTTCTGATTGAGTAGCTGTACTTTTCACTCCACTACATTTGAATGGACACTTACTGTTACTTGTTACATTGTTATTGTCCGCGACAAGCCGGTGTTCTGAAAATTCTTCCTACAGCTCAGAATTTTCTACATTGCGCGCTGCACATGCGCGTTAGAACATACGTCACTGCTCAGCTGTTCCTAGCTTGTAAGTTGCGCATGCGTGCTAATATTACGTCACTTCTCAGCTGTTCCTACCCTTCGCGCTGCGCGATAAATGAACTAAATGAACATGGACACTTATAACAGTACACACGATATTCAAAACATGTTACAATATATTGCACTTATTTATATTAGTATTCAATTTACGTGTTTTAAGGCGCTTGTGCAGCGCACTTGCTAGGAACAGCTGAGCAGTGACGTAAGTGTAGGAAATTCTGAGCTGTAGGAAGAATTTTCAGAACACCGGCATCGATTTATATTGTGGTTAATTTCTTGGGCGGACGAGAAGATATCGCCATCTGTAGAAATCGCCATCTGTAGGCGGCTGAAGGTACTGGATGAGATTAGTGAATTAGAAACTTATTTGAATGAATTGTTTTCTTTTGTCGAAAAATAGAACGACTCTTACAAGATGCAGTGTCAGCTTTGTTTACTGTTTTAACAACACAATTAAGGGCTTTTAAAAATTCACCTTCAAATTTGATGAAACACATACATCAAATTTGATGAAACACACATACAAACTATACAGATCTTCCCTGACTATACAGTGGTATTTAAAAGTATAACGTTACCAAGATTAACATGGCAAAACCACTGTGACATTGACTTTGTGTAATTTTAATGCAGAGAAACCACCCTAATCACTTGAGAAGCTACTCAAACTAGACCTTGAATTTTTTTTGCACATTTGAGTGATCGAGACTGACTTTGTTTTCTTTATCTACTTTGTTCTACCATTTTTAAAACATTGAGGTGTTAAATTTCAAGTCTGTATTAGAAAACAAAACCTCATGAATTGAGTTTGTTTTCACATTTCCTTTTTTTTGCCTATATTCAGTGCGAGTAAAATACTTCTTTTAAAATGGGATACTTTGCCATTTTGACTCAAGTCTTTTTGAAATTGGTGACTTGTTACTTGTAATGTTTTTAATCATTTTAAGTGTCTGTACTTTTACTCAAGTATGTTTGTGCGGTTCTCTTTACTCCTAAGTTTATGTTGCGCACACTTTTTTGTTCAGCTGGCTTTGGATGCAGAAATGGAATTGTGTGAGTGTCACAAATGTATACAGTACTTATTAAACTAAAGATTAACTTGTGTCAGCAAAATGCAAGAGTTGAGTAAAAGCAAGTAAGTATAGACGTCTTTAATAGTCCCAAAAATATTATCATAGATCACCACTATTATAATTTGTTGTCCTTTATGTGCAGTGGGCTATTATTTACTCATTCAGTTATTTCCAGTTATTGTTTATAAAATGTATTTGTGTTTTTCTCCTTTTATTGTATTCTTTCACTTCATTCATACCATATAATCATTCTTTTATGTATTTATTTTATGTATTATGTATTTATTTTCTAAGTATTTTTGTCACAATGTTTAAAATTTCAATATAAAATTGATAACACAACAAAGAACAAGTAAGCACACACATAAATCCGCTGAATCGTGAAGGTGTGGGCGTGGTCAGTCTTAAGTACTCACTTGCTAGTTAAGTGCGCACAAACCTTGCCAACTAAAGCAGTTCGCCATATTGACAATCTCACTCACTTGTACATTTACTCACTTTACTTGTACATTCTGGAGCTACTGTAAGAAGTCACAAGAAATCTGAAACCGATTAATTTCCCTGAAAATCTGCTTTTTTAAAACAAGACCGTGCCTAGTTTGAAGTCAAATTAGAACGACGGTCACGTTTAAAACCCCGAGTTGACTATGTGGACATGAGCGTGTATGTGATGGATGGTGAAGCGTCTGCTGGAGATATAACGGTGTGTGGGAGGAACAGTTGGAGCAGTGTTAGGACGTCTGGAGACAATGCAGCCCCACTGTTGCTCACACTGGTGGAGGAGAGGCTATAGACAGAGGTGATGACATGCTCTGAGGGCAAAGAAATAAAGCAAACACACACACACACGACGCTGGGAGATCATCAGTGAGGGAGAATCTCAAAGCCCAGGAACGTGGAGAAATTTAGCAGCCGACTGAGGATGGAAATATCATTTGGGTTCGATTTAAAGAGACAGGTTGTCAGCACTGTCAGCTCGGAGGAGGCAGGACTGGTGAGGTACTGTTAATTGGAGCTGGGGGGCAGACAGACTAAATATACATCTGCCGTCTGGTAAATATGCCATTTTATCTACAATCCATTGCACACTTGGAGATTTAGGCGTGTTAATCGTGGGGGACTTGGGATGGAGGATGGAGGAAACAGACGAGGATGGAGAAGCAGGAGGTGAAGAAACAGTCAAGATGTTCCCCATTGGTTCCACCAGTCCAGCCAATTCAGCAGTTACACGATGAAGCCTGTCAAAACTGACACGTCTAGCTGGAGAGTGGAGCAGGCCCTGGCTCTTTCCATGCTTTCTTGGCAGGATCTATATCAGCATGAGCTGATATGTGTGTGTGTGTGTGTGTGTGTGTGTGTGTGTGTGTGTGTGTTATAGACTGCATTTATCTACATGTTGAATGCAAACGTAAACGCATTTTCTCTGCATGAGTCGTTACATATGAACGGCCAGCAAACGGAACACTGAGTAATGAGTAAAAGGAAAACATATTTCCCCCAAACAACGCTCTGTCATGAAACTTATCACATATCATTATATGGTTAAAAATAAATCTGCCCATCAAACCAGCGAAACCTTCTATTATATTTGTTACAACAAGTCTGGTAAATGAACACATTTACACAAAACAAAAATACAAATACAAAAAATTCTGCAGATTAGAATACACTGGCAAAAAAAATCACATACTAATTACATGTAATAAATCATATGATAGGACGTGCGATCAGAATATCGTGTTTGCAAACGCATGCAGAAAGGCTCTTATAAAAGTTTCTTACCTTAAAAGCAACATTCGTCTGGCAGCTCGGTCCCTATAATTGAAAAGCGGGAGACACTAAAGAGTCATAACCGTGAGATTTGCAGTGGTATTCGGGAGACGGAGGTCGCTCGCGCGCTCTAGGTTTGCTGCGGCGTCGGCTCGACTCTGCGCGCGCGTGCGAGCGAACTCATCTCAGTCGCGCGCTCTGAGTCCCGAGCATTACACTACTCACTCACTCACTCACTGCTCCATCACTCCCCGTAACCAGGTAACGGTCCTTCGCAGGCACACGCCGATGGAAGGTAGGCGTTTATATCAACCAGTCAACGTGCGTTTGTTTATAAGTCGTTATGAACTGGTCTCAACTGACGTCCATTTGCCGAATTACTAAATTTCTTCATCGTCTCATTTATTTGCTAATAATAGTAATAATAAAAAACATTCATAATGGCGTCATAATGCATAAATATCCCCGGGCTCTTGAAAATCCGAAATTTTAGCCGATTTTTATGTAAAACATTTAAGACTGAAAATTTATAAAAGAAACATTTCGTTCTTTTATGTTTCAATTAAACTGTATTTAAATCATAATACTCAGATTGAGTGTTAACAAATAAAAATATTGATTGGCGAAAAAATTGTTTTTAAGCTGGATAATTTACTTTCACTACCTATGGTCAGGTGACTCGTTAGTTTTTAATCAAACTAAAAATGAAGCAATAATTTTTGCAACACGAAATTCATTGGCTTTGGCTCATTCACTGTGAAGAACATAAACCAAACACACATCCTATTGCGTCCTATTTGCATTTACATCACACACAAGGGTCCACTGCCTTAAGTGTGGAAAGTTTTGGTTCTGTAACTTCACTTTGTATCCCTCCTTCCTGTGGCTACTGAGGATGTTTATGAGCCCAATACACTGTATATATGCAATGTGTAAGAAATAAATACGCAACACGCACACGCACGCACGCACGCACGCACGCACGCACACGCACACACACACACACACACACACACACAGTAAAACTCTACACCTCATGTTTTGTATAAGCTAATGTGAACAGGCAAAAATCCATTGGAGGTTAATTTAAAAAAAGCAAAAAGACAAAAGCTAACCATGTTTGCTCATTATATTGGATTGAAGCTGGATTGAAGCAGGATTGACCATCTGTCAAGTGTTTAACTTCAAATAGTTTTTTCATATTGTTTTAAAAAGCAAAAACCTCACTGGTGCAGCAGACCCATGAACACTAGCTGAATAACAAAAATCCTCACAGGAGTTAATTTTGAGTGCAATGCAGTAAAAACATTTCTATATGAATTTTGTCCTTAATGTCTGCTTTGCCGAATTACATTAAAGCGGCGAGATCATGTAGGCGTCCGCTTAAAAGAAATGACATGTCATTTCACCGAGGCCTGAAATTATTCCATAATACAGACATTTCAAAGCATCAATTCAAATTCCAGTGCTTGAGTGAATCAGTGTCGCTCATTTCAAACATGAACTTAAACAAAATGACTTTCATAATTATGGCATCATCATTTTAAATACAAAACAAGCTCGTGTGAGGGAAAAATCCTTCACCAAGCAGTTGCCAGCAAGAACAATGACGTTTGATTGAATTTTGATTCACTCAATTATTAGAAATTCCAGCTCACGGACCACTTATTACCATCTAACAGACGGGCAAAAGAAGTAGTTTAGCGATTCTGATGAGTGAGCAGAAGGCTTTTTCATTTCATAAGTGAACTGGATCTTCTCAGCTGTCAACATCACGTCACTGGATGCAGACAATCAATAGCTCATTACTTGCACTTGACTCGGGGATCCTGCCTTGTTTATTTGCCTCATCTATGGCCTTTCAAAACAGCCGAGGGTTTTAATGGCCAATCCGACATGCAATCCATACACACTAAGGACACCGTGTTTTGATTCCCGACCAGCCAGACGTGGTGGAACGCTAGATCAGACGTCCCGTAGCGGCGGACCGGCCTGGTTTGTGGGTTCCCCCTCACAGTGTGCTAAAGGTCAGGGCTGAGGTGGGCTGGCTGCTTCCCATCCTGCATCATTAAGCCAGTATGGGGCTTGTAAATGTCAACAGGTATAAACCTTCAGGCTGTCTGCTATGCTTCAGAGCATTATCGTTTCTGTCCAAATTCATCTTTACTCTCTTCACTGAGTGCCAGACTTGGGCCTGCTGGAGTTCAGATGGAATTAGGATTCATATTGAAAAAACTGAATTTATATAAAGAACCAGCAGTTTTAAGTCTAACGTACAAAGATGGATTCATATTTAATGCAACACTTGCTGAAAACTAAAAGCTATCACAGCAAAAAATGCTACATTGTTGCCAAACTGGGTTTTTCCTCTACATTAATAAAAAAAAAAAAAAAAAAAAAAAAAAAAAAAAAAAAAAAAATCAACAAATGTGGATTCAGGAAAGTTCATATGGAGTCCATGGAGTAAACATATGGAATGTACGAAAAGTCATGTGACACGTACGCAACAAATGTTAAGTGTAAGAGATGCATTCGCCTTAGAACCCGTATTTTGAAAGGATATGCTGAACAGAAATGTTGATTTCGGTGTCTCGAACTAAATTGGAATCCATTTGGTTGGAAAACAGATTGCAGTTATTAGTATATTAGTTATAAGTTATTATAAGATAGCATAAGAATAATGTAGTAGTATTAAACTCTCTGATAACCTAAGCTCTGATAACCTTTATTCCAATTATACATGTTCAATAAATCCTATTATTTATGTCAATCGTAAAGAACCTTGTGTTTCATTAATGCGCGTCTGTGATTTGCCGTATACAATTTGAAGAAACACAACGAGGTCACGTTTAAAAAA
>CM051506.1:6210002-6258817 GCA_028031935.1 Paedocypris micromegethes
GTGTGTGTGTGTGTATTTTGGCAAAGAGTTATCAAGTTTAAAAAAAACAATATTTATATTCATTTTTATACCGCATTTAACTCAAACAAGGAAGCTGCTGATCGTGACGTCACATCCTCTCGCAAAAGCGCTTCTCCATCAGTTTCTCTGTGCATTTTCCATTCAGGTTCGAGCTGTCGCAAATCTAATACCTGTTGACAGAAGTACACATATGAAGGTACGTTTCAGAAACCTTTTATATTCTCTGTCAATGTGTTTATATCTGTATTTTTCCAGCCGTTTAATACGTTTTTCCATAATTGTTGGAAACCAATATTGGAAACCATTTAACTCATAAACCAGTGCGAAATGTTTCATTTTAACCTTTTTCTTTATTTATGAATGATATATTTTTTAATAGGCTGAAATGTATCATACAGAATTTTATTTAATTATTACATTTGCTTGACTTCAGTCACCCTGCAGCATGGGAACCCAAAGAAAAGACAGTTTTCTCTGGGGAAAAGGTAAGTTTTGTTTGGTATTTGGTTCATTCTAGCTTGTAAAGAAGTTGTACTATAGTGCAGCAATCAATCATTACCATCCTGTGATAAATAAACCGCTGAATATCAGAAGTCAATATTTGACCTAAAAATCCGCAAAAGGCTCAAAAATGATCCTGTATAGTAAAAAGTGTGTAATGTTATTCCAAGCACCTTTAGATTTTATTTCGATGGAGAAGAAGCAGACAGAAGTCAACGTCCACAAGCACGTCATTCTGGATGACATTCTGGTACCGTTTTGGTTTTTATGTCTCTATTCAAATGCATTTAAATGTTTAAAGATTTAGCCTTTTCAAAGTCAAATCCATCTAGAAAACAAAACTGCTTTTATTGTGCCATATAACACTGACCTATTTTTCTCTTTGACAGAAACTCAGACTTGAGATTGAAACCATGATGACAGAAATTCACACAATAGAGGCTGATGATGACAAGTCAGTAGCATTTTTTTTCTCTTTATTATTTCTGATTTCTCAGAAGTTGTCAAATAAAAAATCATGTCACATGATAGAACAAATCCGCTAATGTTTTGCTCTTTATATTTTGTGCATTCAACCGACACTATATTCATTATTACATTATCTTTGCCTGAACGAGTGTCAGGCGCATCCGTTTGCATCAAAGCATCTGGGACATTTTCACTGAACTTCATTTTACCTTGATGGCTGTAACTAAGCGTTTTTGTATTTCCCCAAACCCTTATGTAGAGCGTGGGCTTGCATCTGCTTCCTCCTTCTTCCATCACGTTTACGAGAAGAACTTTAGCTGTAAGATAAGCCGGCAATTTCATGCGCTAATACTTTAATGCAAATGAGATGAAGCAACCAAAATGGATGTGTAATGACCACTGAGTTGAGACACCTGAATTACACAGAATTGGCCAAGTTTTCTGTGTCTGTCTTTACTAACAAATCATTTTCCTTAGCAGTAAAAACATCACAAAGAACAAGAGAATCCAATGTGGGAAAAAGAAGTTTAACATGGACCCGAAGAAGGTACCAACACAGACTCATTTTAGAGGTCATCCAGGGTGTAAAATACATTGCTGGTTGGATTTCAAGCATCATACGGTTAAAAGCAGATTCATCTGAAGTAGGTTAAAGAAAGAGGCGGAAGAGAAAGACAGAAGGAACCACATCCTGTGTAAACTGCAAACCACACGTCTATTTCCAATCATACACGCATATGACCGTGTTAGCGTATAAAGATAAAGCGTATAAAGTTTAGTTCTGTGAAGCATGTGCATACTCACTGGTAAATAATTTTAGGAATAATAATACAGTTTTTGAATTATGAATAAAATGCTAATGGGCATTTTCTAATTATTTCAGATAAATGTTTGCTCACAAACCAGTTGTTGGTTTTATCATTTCAGGGTGTGCAGTATCTAGTGGACAACAATTTACTGGAGTGGAAAGCAACCACAGTGGCAGAGTTTCTCTATAAAGAGGAAGGCTTGAATAAAAACGCCATCGGCAACTTCTTAGGTGAAAGGTATGACCTTGAGTGACCTCGATTGACCTTCAAATTTGAGCGGGACTTACTGGAGTTTTGTTGGTTCCACAGGGAGGAGATGCATCTTCAGATCCTGCAGGCGTTTGTTGACCTCCATGAGTTCTCCAATCTGAATTTAGTTCAGGCTTTACGGTGGGAGATTTCGTTCTTCTTTGAACTCGATACTGGTTGGACTGTGCTGAATCGGTTGTCGATGTGAACTTAGGCAGTTTCTCTGGAGCTTCCGTCTGCCTGGAGAGGCTCAGAAGATCGATCGTATGATGGAGGCCTTCGCTCTGCGATACTGCACCTGCAACGCAGAGGTTTTTCAGTCCACAGGTAAATTCAGATGCTTTTGTTTTTTTTTTGTGATTTTTTTCAGTACACTTCAAAAAAACGGCTAGAAGACCAACAATTGTTCTTCTAAAGCATTTTAAAACATAGAGTTTAAATGCCTTTAGCAGGCCCACAGTGGGGACATTGCATCTTACAACAGCAGAAAGAGAGAAAGAACGGCAGAAAAGAGAGAGTATTCATACAAACACACCTATAATAAAATATAATTAAATTATTAAATTTGTTCTTATTCTCATGGACCATTTGTGAGTCTGATATAAATAAATTATAAAAACAAACAGTATACATAAAAAGAATCATAAACAAATAACAAAATTAAGGGAAAAAAGTCCACAGGTTAAATTGGTATAAATTGTTAAGTCTATCGAGTTGAAGCAAATCACAGCAACTCCTGATTGGTGATCGCCACCCAATCACAGAGTGAGACACACAAACAAACAAACAAACAAACAAACAAACACACATTCACACTCACACCTCTGTGCCATTTATTAAAAAAAAAAACAAAATATTTTAAGTTATAAGGATGCTGGTTGATCTAGCTGAATTTCACAAGCAGTTCCACCAGATGGCAGTAGAGAAAAAGAATGTTTGGAGATATTTTGATCACATTTTGATAGTGTGTGTGTGTGTGTGTGTGTGTGTGTGTGTGTGTGCATTACAGACACCTGCTACATCCTGTCGTTTTCTGTCATCATGCTGAACACAAGCTTGCACAACCCAAACGTGAAAGACAAGCCCACGCTCGAACGCTTCATCAGCATGAACAGGGGAATCAATCATGGTGAAGATCTTCCCCCTGAAATACTAGAGGTGAAGACAAACCTCCTGCTCGTGAATCCCCATTTCTAAAAAATAAACAATTCATTAAAAAAAAAAATTGATCTTTTAGAAACTGTACGAGAGCATTAAGAACGAACCGTTCAAGATCCCAGAAGACGATGGGAACGATCTCACTCACACCTTTTTCAATCCTGATCAGGAGGGATGGCTTCTGAAAGAAGGTGTGTTGTTCTTCCAATAATAACAGTCCAGATATGTTACTCAATTAAGTTAAATTGATGAAATTAATTAATGTCAATAATTTGATAACTGTACATTTTAACAATTATGCACATTTGGCAATGCTTTACATATATTAAAATGTGTATACATTTGTACAATGTCACCAAGATGTTGTACAAGGTGTTCTATTCTATTTTGTCAAGTCAATTGAAGACATAATTCCATAATTTTAACATTTGTAGACATATTGGTCATTTTTTAACTTAATGTCCTTTTATCAAACAATTCCATTTGCGAACACTTAGGTGGACGAATAAAAACCTGGAAACGAAGGTGGTTTATATTGACAGACAGTTGCCTCTACTATTTCCAGTACACAACCGTAAGTGCAATACATTAGTTAAATTAGAACTCAGAGGAATTTGATTGGGAAATTTGGGATATTTCTCTCTCTCATCAGGACCAAGAGCCAAAGGGCATCATTCCGCTAGAAAACTTGAGCATTAGAGAACTGGATGATTCTCACAAACAGGTAGAACATTAACTTTGAAGCAGGAACAGCCATAACTGGATGATCAGTTACGGTTATGCACTTTTTAACTTCCCGTTTTGAGTTCGATTAACAGCATTTCAAGCTCAGTGAATAATTGCTAGATCCTGATTTCTGTGTTCATCTGAGCATCTCACAAACCAGTGACATTTAAATGCTTGTGATAACAAACAGTCTGGGAGAAACTTGATTTTAACCCTTCAAAAATGTTGGTGCGTACATAATCACTTATTGTCTGTGATTCTAGTACTGTTTGGAGTTGTTTAGCCCTCATCGTAAAGGAGAGACTATAAAAGCGTGTAAAACGGAGACCGACGGGCGAGTTGTGATGGGCAAACACCAGTCTTACCGACTCTGTGCCTCGTCTGCTGAGGAACGTGCAGGCTGGATTCAGGCCATCAGGTATCAGACAGTCGACATACAGCAGACTGGCCCAAGATCTGTCAATTCCAAAACTAACCAGAGGGGGCGCAGTTTGACTTTGTTGTTTTTTTAATTTTAGAATGGATGAAGACCAGTATAATACAGTAATTCACAAATTTACCTTTTTTGTTTAAATGATTCGATTGCATCCAAACGTTAGTTTTCTTACATAAAATTGTGTATAAATAATACATTTGTAAATGTTACCAATTAATTAAAACTATTGGGATGTAAATAAATACTTAACTCAGCAGTGCCCTGTGATTGGTTAAGATCAGTCTACTATGTTGAAATTGAGATCTCCTCAAATGTAGGAGAGTTTAAACTTTAATAGGAGAAAAAAAGTTATTTGAAAAATCATTGCCGCTTTAGAGTCAGATTAATGGACAGATTATCATCAACTGCAAGATTTGATAATTGACCCCAGATAACACACACACACACCTAAAACATTACTTTAAAAATATTTCCTTTTTTACTTCTTGAAAAAGTAAAGTAGAACATCAAACGTGCTCACGGCCGCGTTTCAAGGTTGTGTGAGAAGCGGAAATGAAACAGTCTTTGAGAAAAAAAAAGCTCAGAGGAACTGACACTTTGCTCTCTAAATCTAGATCCTGCATCACTAAAGATCCGTTCTATGACCTAGTATCTGCTCGCAAGAAGAAGGTCATAAACGCCAACACCACCACCGTTCTGACCTGATCTAAGGACAGTAGTGAAGCCAAATGGATGAATTTTCTACTCTGGGCTGATGGAAACAAGAACATCTTCACTGGTCCTCACCATCACATGCGTTTTACAGTATTTTGCACAATCACAGATAATGTAAAAGATTCATCTAGATGCCAGATATGTCATACTGGAATTAACTTCCTAATTGTTTGGAAGATGTCATTTAATTATTTTTCATGGTTATGGTGATCTTGATTGTTGGTCTTTTTGTATTTATTGTAACATTATTATAGCTTTGTTTTTTTTTTTTAAAGTAGGTTAAACAAATATTAAAATAAAAAATTAGGGTTCCATTGAGAAAAATGTATAAACACATTTTTTTTTTTTTATAAATAATTAAAGTTAAGCTATTTGTCGATTAATTGTTCTCACTTTCCTTCCAAGCCTTTGTTATTGTTATTTAAAAAAATATATATGTTCCTATTGTTGTTGATGTTTGTATTTATTCAAATGTATATCATTATATGCTTGCACTATTCTAATACAAGTTTTTACATATCAGATTGTAATTATATAAATGATAAAAAAAATAAACAACTGAATTAATTTGAACTGTGAGTCGTGTAAAGACCGTTATGAACTTCACACATATTTCCTCGGTTTTACCACAAGATAGCGCCATTGTATTGTCTTGAATCCTTGATGAATGGAAACGTTTTGTCTAAGTTTTGTGTCGTTTTAACATTGAAAACCAATCCCCATTTCAAAGCTAGATTTGCTTTTCTTCAAATCAATTTTTTCATTTTACTTTTGCAAAAATGCTCAAATACTGCAGACTTGGTTTGCACTGTAAAGCTGTTGTGGTCTACAAGCGCACGCTCCCCTCTTCCTGAGTATCACTTCCTTTTTCGCTGTTATTTCTTGCTAGTTTAAGTTAAACCGTTTAACCACTCTTATGGGTTTAGTAAGTTAAATGACTCAATATTTTAACTACAAACTTCAACTTTCAAACGCTGCATCCAAACACGTTGCGTCATGGCAAATAAGTCCAGGCCATTGTTAAAAATTGTTGGAAGGAGAATTTAAAACAGTCAATCCAAATCCTATTACAGTAAAGCAAATACAGTCACACCTATATTAGCAGAGCAGATCTGCAGACGCAGCTCGGGTGTCAAGTTGAGCCTTGTAGATTTCTAGTTCATGTCGAAGTCATGTCAGGTAGATCTTTTATAAAATAATTTAAGTTTTCCACATATTTTTTAAGTAAATCATTTTTAGTACAGGATTTACTAATTTAAAAATATTAACATCATTCTTTACATTGAACATTTTATTATTCACAGCAAAATTATAAAAGATTAAGCACAAAATTAAGGCCATGTTTCTTTTTATTATTTGGCACTTAAGTTATTTTTTTTTTTTTACATAATTACTTCACAACTATTACTTTAACAAAGAACTGTAGTATTCAAAAATACTCTTAGTGTAAAACAATGAGCTGTGCATCTCAAGCAGCTTAAGCCACAAGCTTCTCCTTTTACGGACTTTAAAACAAGAATTTATATTGAGACCCACTAAGGAGTCAGTTAGAGATTCCAAAACTTCTCCATCTCTTGGTGTAAACATCAATTCAAAGAGATTAAACTTCAGGAAATGTTGTAATCCTGGTGAATTAGTCAATTCTCTGGGACTCGACAGCAAACCATCATCATCATCAGCCGAGATCATCAACTTCAGTCTTGGAGAACATTTGTGAAGAACCCAACCACGACTCCACACAACAGCACCGACGTCTAACCTCTAACGTTCAGATCCACATCTGAGATCCACATGGTCATGAAAGGATGTGCAATAGTAGTCGCTTAACAAATGTGTGTGTTGGTTCCTTTGAAAGTCTGAACCTCTCAAGAAAAGCTCAAGACTGGATGCAGTTCTTCTTCAAGCCGTGTTTGCGTCCCTTAATGCCTTTAAAACAGACAAAAAAAAGCCTTTTAACACAACACATCAGGTGGCCGTTTAACAAGAAGAATGAACACACACCATCTTCTGTGGCGACGGTGTGAAGCGAAACACTCCTGGGACCCATTTTGCTCTTCCTCGATTTAAACTTCACCACTGGAGTCTCTTTCGCTTCAAACGTGTCGTCCATTTCCCCACGACTCTCTGTCTCGGAGACCTGGCGATCTGTGGTGTGTCTGAAGGTGGCTTCTGGTTGGAAGGCCGTCACGGAACCTTCTGCAGATGCTCCGAGCGCTTTTGAATCCGTGGAGATGGTATCCGGACTGGGATTGTTCGTCCGGCCCTTTAAGAAATGTCGGAAGGATGAGCGCTGTTTTTTCGAACCTGACTTTGCGTCCTCGCCAGGAGAAGCAGGAGCCTGGAGATGTCCGTCATCGTTGGAGCTGCTCACGCTCCCGAGATCCACGTAATCCCTCAGCTTAGAAAGGTCCTGCAAGGAGCCCGTCACCCCCAGACTGTTGCCCACCACTAAAGAGTATTTGGGGTTGTGGTATTTATGCGCAGGCACTTTCAGGTCAGCCCTCGGCGTGTCTTGGAGCGAGACCTGGAAGCGCGAGGTGGACACGGGAATGACGGGAGGCCTGCTGGGCTCTTCTGGGGTTTTCAGCAGAGGAACGGTGATGGAGGGCTTGCTGATGTGAAACTCGTAATACAGGTCGACTTTGTCCGACACGGCGTAGAGCTCTCGGAAGTCGTTGTCAAAGAAGTCCACCACTTGTCCGGACATTACGGTGATGGTGTTGCGGTTGATTCTGGAGGAGCTCCACGTGAAGCTGTGGAGACACCACCAGATGAAGGAGGCCTGTGATAAATACTCTACAGACTTTTGGATTGCGATGAGAAAAGATGGTTTGAAAGTGAAAGAATTCCTGAAAATCACAATCATGTCTCCTATCTACTGGTCAGAACTGCAAAAAATTAACTTTGCTGCAAAATTGCAACACATCTCTGATCGCTAGAATCATTTATGGCTCTGTTTTTTCTACTCAAGAAAGAAAAAATTGACTTTTGACCCGTCTATATGCTGACCTGTATGATCCAAACATGACCTTCTCTCCGTCCACCAGCATGTACTTGGAGCATAATGATCCCGGCAGACGGCCGAAGGACAGAGCCAAGCCGGAGCCTTTCACTGTTCGCACTCGCAGGTTCTGAAAGCCAGAAAAAGTTCCTTAAAAGCATTTACGCACCTCCTGTACAATATATTCTGTCCATGGAGTCATTATAAGTGACAAATCCAGTTCGTTTTTTTATTTTCCAAGTCAAAGTTTTTTTTAAACAAATGTTGCCAGTACGTGTCATAGTCACACACACACACACACACACACACACACACACACACACACACACACACACACACACACACACACACACACACAAAGCCATCCAGAATGTGTGAAATCTCTTCTACAGGTGCCCCAGATTTTTTACTACTTTTGTACATTATAATTTTGTACAAAGACTTTTAGAGTCTAAATTGAGTCATTAAATGAAATACCTATTTTTATTTTCATTTTAAGTTTATTATAAATTTGCAGATTGGCTCTCAGAATATGACAATACTACATTATACAGTATAAAGCTAGTGTTCCGCAATAAGTAAAAAACAAAAAAAAGATAATAAGCTCTAGTCCCTAAAAAAGCCCAGATAGAGAAGATAAGAGTTGTTGTCTCTTCAGGAGATCTAGGGCAGAGAATACTGGGCTTGTTCTACAGTGTTTGTGTATGTGTGTGTGTGTGTGTGTGTGTGTGTGTGTGTGTGTGTGTGTGTGTGTGTGTGTGTGTGTGTGTGTGTGTGTGTTTGTGTGTGTGTGTGTGTTTGTGTGTGTGTACAGTTCAAGAAATCCATTGAATTTTAAGGCAAAAGATTCAGAAATCAAGATTCAGTGTTGCGTTCACACAAGTTTCTTCAACAGTGGTGGATTGTTTAATAACATGTGTAGATGTATTTACTTTATAATAACAGCGTTTATTAGTGAATTCTGGTTGGTTGTTGAAATCTGAGAACGATCTAAGTTCTCGTTTCTTTTTCTCCGACAGTGTCGCTCTGTTTCCTCTCGTAGGAGCGGCTGGTGAGAAAGTCACCTGTCTTGCTTGTAAATTGCTGACTTCCCTGTCACACTGCGTGATGTCAACAATCTACGACTTAAACTATTAAAACAAGCTTTTGGGGGATTTTTGAATAATGCAGAAACCATTTTTGTGTGTGTAAGGGTTTCAGTACCGCCAAAAACACGGTTTTGTAAAAATGTGTGTATGTACGTGAGTATTATTATTTGTGAAAATTTTGGTTAAACTTTTCTTATCCTTATTCTTAAATTACATTGCATGGAGAACTTCTGTCATTAGAAATAAATGTACCGAATATTTTACATTTAATATAAACGACACTACATGTTTATAATAAAAAAAATCAAAACAATTCAGAAAAAAATCTGTACAAAAATGTATTGTACAAAAATAACACTTTTTTAGATTTATAAAATATTTTTATATTTAATATTAAACCAAAAAGTGAAATACAAAAAAATAAATGAATACTTTTAAACTATTGAATGTAATATTAAGTAGTTTGGTAATCTTGGAAAGTTTTTTTTTTTTTTAATGGAATTCTTTTCAAGATCTGAAAACAAATTTCAGATTGACCCTATACCAGAAACAAAAAACCATGAATGGCCAGGTAAAAAAATATATATATTTAATCTGGAAACGTTGACGCCCATAGGCCAAACTAATCTTCTGAGAAGCGGAGCATCACTCACCCTCAGGTGCGGAGCGGAAACCTGCAGTCTGCTGCTCATATCCAGGAAGTGAGGCAGGCCGTTCTCCTCCAGCAGCAAGTACACGGCCACCCCTCGCTTGCTGGCAGCGTCGAAGAGATCCTGCAGGATCTGAAGATCTGTCAACAGGTCCATCACCACTGCCACCAGCTGAAACACAAGCACTGGTTACAGTCAAACACTCGCAGATGGTTTCAGAATCTAATCTTGCTGACTATAGCCATGTCAGCGGTGAGTGAACGTGTGAAGTCTCACGTTGGATGGAGAACATCAAGCAGATGCTCCACACGTGAGCTGATTCATGGCTAAAGACAAAACAAATAGATTCCAGGCTTTACTCCAGTCTCAAACATCTGAGCTGTCGTCTTAGTCATAAACCTACAAATAAGCAGCATGTAGGTCACCAAACCTTGTCTGAGAGGATCATCTCAACCTGAAAACCTGAATTCAGTCGAAAGCGTCTTCTGAATGTAACCCATAACAAGATTCAAACATGAAAATGCTAAATATGTATAAATTTTATATATAATGCTTTATTGATCTATTTTTGGTGACACACTTCAGTTATCCGTACGGATTTGTTTAATAACATTACATTTTTATGACATTCTTTTGATCTGCTTTAATGCTTTTTAAAAACGACACATTTTAGAAGGTTTGAGACGTCAGACGCTTTTAACTGTTCAGGTGTCAAGATAATAAAAGCATTCACTGGTGCAGAAAACAATTAAATGTGCTTTTCTACTTTCATTAGGATCTCTGGATAGTGTCAAAACTAACATGTAAATACAAGTTCCTGTGGCCTTTATTGAAAGCAAACAGAGAAAGAACGAAGAGGTGCTTTCAAACTTATAATTAAGTATAATATTATATATAATACATATAATTAAGTGATTCCAAACTAATTAAAGAAAGTTAAAAAAACTGTAATTATCTAGTTCCAAATGTATATTGTAAGGGTTAATTTATATAACAGTACAATTTATACTATACCTATATATTGTATGTATGTGTGTATGTGTGTGTGTATACATACATACATTTACAGAATATATAAAATAATCATCACATAACCACCCAATACTGCTCTTTTATTCTGAGATGATTTTTAGAGACGATTCAGACAAATGGTTTTCAATAAAATCTCATTTTACAAGCCTGATTTCCAAACAACAACTAGAACCGGTTCTCAAATACACACACAAAAAAATCAGCTGGAAAAACCCAAAGCGACAAGTTTCATTTCTTCCAGTTAATTTATTTTAGCCACGATTCTTGTGTCAAAACTTTTCTGCCTTTCCACCTGTCAAATGAAAGTTATTTGGATTATTTAAGTTTCTACGACGTCAGCAAGAAAGCAAACAATCACAAGGCAAATTACGTCACCTGATGATACTGTATGTCAGCCGAACACTATACGATAAAACAGGTCAAAGATGAGCTCGTTTATCACTTCTTCATTACGTAAAGAAACGACAACAAGTACTTTCTAAACACTGTATTCCCTTAGTAAAGTCATTTACAAAAACACAAACACATTGAGAGCAGCTTACCCTCGTGGATTCTTGAATGAGTCTCCGCACCACCTCCTTAATATAAGGAGTGTTGTTTTTGGGCGGGTGGGTGTAAACGGACACCCGAGTCACCCCCTTGTAATGGCCGTTGCTGGGCCAACCGATGTCCAGCGGCGGGATCTCCGTGTCGGACATGGTCGGCCAGTAAGTGGAGTGAACGCCCGAGTCCTTGCTGGTGTCGTGGGGCGATCGCGAGCAGCAGGTGTCCGGGTCACTGTCGTATTCTTTAAAGGTGTCCCGCATCCACCGGATCTCCCGAGCCGAGAGAAAGTCTTTCACGTGATCCTCCTTGAGACGGATCTTGAACGCGCCATCGCCGTTCCTCAGAAGCTCCTCGAGAGCGGCCCGCTGCTCCTCACTGTAATAAAACTCCGGCTTGGACTCCGGAATCTTGACGTTTACGTGCTCGTCGTCCATGCATAGTAACTGAGACTCTGCCATCGCAGCTCCGCTCACCGGAAACGACGGCTTCACCTGTGTGGCTGGATGAGGAAACAGCCTGAGCGCACCTGCACCTGGAGGAGTCGCTCGCTGACGTCACTGTTTGGATAACCAACTGCATGTGGCTGGGAAGGATGTGGGTGGGGCTTTGGGCGGAGCTCCGACCAGGTGAATTCCCGGGAATTAATGACGACACTTGTTTTACATGAAATATAACTGAATTGTGGATGAAACGCCTCAGAATAATATTGGCACTGAATCAATAACAAGCAAAACACACGATTAAATAAAAAAATAATTAATAATGGTTAATGAACTTATCAAAGATGTCATCTTGTTTTGTGGTAATCAAGTGAAAAAAATGCATTAAATCATTGGCATAAAACAACTTTTTCTAGATTTAGAAACTTTTCATTCAAATGATACTAAATATACTGTATTTTCTCTGTGCCATATTGTACATAATGCAGAAAACAATTAATGTTGTATACCAGAATGTAGAAAAGTAGATGTGAGGACAGGTTAATAAAAAATGCATTGTGATATTGACTTCATTTTATTAGTGTGTTTGTCTCTAAAAATATTTTTCTTCATGTCTTTGTGATCAATGTCTGTTGGGACTAATAGATGGTCCAAGTACAATGCAATAATTCAATAAGTAATTACAGTTTACTTGCACATTTGAACAAAGGCCTTTTTTTGTTTTGTATTTTTTTTACAAACAATAAACATTGAATTATTAATGTATATCCGGTGAAACAAGGTTTTCTTTAACAGTTTTCACGAGACAGCTTTGACAACTTCCAGAAAATGAAATAAAGGCATTTGATGTACATCAAGTAGGGACGGTAATATTCAATAGGCCTGACTTGGTTTCTGTGATTCAGATCAGCTCGGTGTAGTTGGAGGGAAACAGACCAGTCCTCCCGTTCAATCGACCTTTCCACCAGGACGGTTCAGACTGGTTTAGTACTTCAATGATGTCATCAGCATAGAAACCCAACTCATCATCTTCTTCTGCTTTAAAGTCATATATAGCTCTCACCCGTACTGTAGGCATCTGAAAAAGAGAGAGAGAGAGAGAGAGAGAGAGAGAGAGAGAGAGAGAGAGAGAGAGAGAGAGAGGGTGGAACAAAAAAGAAAAAAGTGTGTATATATATATTTTTTTTTTCCTTTGTAATATATAATATACAGTATATTTGAAATATATATCAAAAATTAAATACAGAATATATTATATAGAATTGAATGACTTCATTGGTAAGGGTAAAGTAATAATAAATAAAAAAAAATACACAATAATAATAATAATTTTCATCACAGAGATATTATTTGATTGATATTATTATATTTAGAATTTCAGTGTACTTTCAGAATCTTGTATATAATTTTAATAACAACGTTAAACATGGGTAATGAAAAAATGAAAGAAGTTGCCATTCAAGTTGCTTAAAATACTGGTGAAATGTCCTACCGGTGCAGGTAAAGTCGGGCTGTTTCTTCTTGCACAAGCCCCGGTGTTGGTTCTGTCTTCCCACTTGGTCTGCACAGAAAGGTTGTTATCAGACCCAAGTGCACTGTAAACGGCTGATACTACAGCCAACGTCAGATTAAAAGGCTAATCATGCCTTCTGGTTGTGAATCTGATCGTGCACACGCTGTTGTCCTGATGTTTGGGGGCCGCCATAGCCACCACCGTGGGGGGGCCGATTGTCCGGTTGACTCTTTATCTGAAGATAAGAACTCATTATTAACATCAGACACAAAGCGGAACAGCTACAGAGACCCCGACTTATTTACAGGTGGTGCTGGTCTTGGCTCCTCCAGGCTTCCATCCCTAAGGAATACTTCCCTCTGCCGGGAAATGGAGGTCGTCTTGTAAAACTCAACCAGCTTGTTTAAGGACATGAATTTTTCCGTCCACAGGTAGTACTGGCCGGATTTTTCCTTCAACACTTTAAAATGCTGCACATCATTCTCATGTCTATGAAAGAGAGAAACGGAATAACACATGCACACATTTACAGTAATATCCAATACAATAAGAAAAACGCATCGCCTTTGGCCATAGTAAACAAGAGACTCCTTCAACCTATATGAAATCAATGAATCTTAATATGACATAATGCCATAACCAGCTCCCTATGTGATTTATGAAAGGATGGCTGAAACGCACGGACTGTCTGACTGCTGTAATAAGATGGATGTTATTACATTAATATTGATGGAGTGTTTCCTGAGACTAGACTCAATGTGTTTCAGGATTATCATCTTCCTGGACTTTTCCAGGGATAATACAATTAGGATTTGAGGTTTATAACACTCAGAGATGCAGCTTAACAATAATGTCTGATTTTTCTAGTCGATTAAAGCCTGTACAGATGCATTATTGTACAAAATGTATTTCATGTTTTTACCGCACTGATATGGAGAAGTCACCGGGGGAACTCTGGCTGCCTCGGATCAGGAATGATCCCACATCCTTTGACATGAGCATGTCTTCTGCTGAGTTACGGGAGGCAGATTCCTGGAACCAGCTGCAGAAACAAGACAAACACACTGATGCGCTTTTGATCATTATGACTCATTATAATACGGAATTTGGATTTGTCATGTACAGTAATTGATTACTTCCTCCTGTGACTACCACCAGTTTACATTATTTTTAATCCTGTTTTAATACAGAAACAGGTTTAATACAGCAACTATCTACAAGATACACGTTTGCTTACTTATGATTACTTACTTTCTCACTGTGCAGAACCTTACAATTTAACAGAATATTTATTTACAACTTGACAACGTGGCTATGATCACTTAGCATCCCATTAGGTGACAAAGAATTAAAAAAAAAACCTCATAGATGGCATTTTAAGAAGGTAAAACCCACGCTCACCTTGGCACGGGCCTGTCAACATAATTTTTCGGCACAAAGCCCTCGTGACCATGGAGCTCAGCTTTAAACCATTCATCCTGAGAGCCCAGAATCTGAAGAACAAAATGTCATGAAATGAGAAACTTGCATTAACTTTAATGAAAAACACATTTTAAGTCAGAAATTCATTTCAAGAACTTGCCTCTGAATAATTTAATGCCTAAGTACTAGCATTTTAATAATAATAATAATAATAATAATAATAATAATAATAATAATAATAATAATAATGTGCTTTTAGGCTTTTTGTAGTTAGCTTCATGACATTTTTAATGCTTTAAACATTATTAGTTTAGAAAATTATTATTAGTATTGGAAAACAATATTAGTTTTTGGTAAATTTGTGCCTGCAATAAATGTACAGATTCTTAAAATACTTCAGCTGTTTGGTTTTCACAAAATGTAAACAAACTACTACACATTATTGATGAAATAAATAATGAAAAAATGATTTTAACTAAAATGACATGGAGACATGTTTCTCAACCATACGCTGTTTGCACTGCTAGAAGTAATAACACCTTCTGCAATGCTTTCGTGTCACGGTCTAACCGGCAGAACTTTGCTTTGAGATGCTTTTAAGCATCGAATCACAAAGACATTTGATAAAAAAAGGGAAACACATGAAACATTGTGCTTATAAAACATGGCAGTCACATCACTGACTTTGAGAACGTCTCCTTTCCGAAAACTGAGCTCGTCTTCCGCTGAGCCATTAAAATCAAACTTTCCTTTGGCCTCCATGAGGAAACAAAGAGGAACCGAGTAGAATAAAAAAAATCTGCAAATGAAAAAAAACAAGCACATTAACATTTTAGAGGAAGTTTATGGTAGTGATAGAAATTTGATTAAAGCTTCAAGCCTCATGAGGTCAAATAGATGATGGTGTGTTTTCTCTGAATAAAATGTCCAGCTCTTGTGTAAATGCTGCTTTCTTACTTACTTTGATAGTGTGTACTAAAAAAGGGGCTTGTTTATTTCATGAAGATGCCATCACAGCTCCACCTAAAAATTGAGTAAAAATGAATATATTATGTAAAGTATATAAAAAATAATAATAGTATAAAAATAATAGAAAAAAATCAAAAAAGTAAAAAAATATATAATGTTCAATTCTAAAAAAAAAAACAGGAAGCAAAAAAGCCGCATAAGCTCCAAAAAACTGCGTTGACCAAAATTACTTCAACCAAACTATAGGAACCTTATTAGGTTAATTAGTCATATGCAAAAGACTCGATAAGTTGTATTATCATTTTACAGTATCGAGTTCTTCAAATTATCTTGTCAACAGTAATGACATCAGAAAACTAACATGCATGGCTCTGCCAGACCAAATCTAAGATAATCAGCATTCATGTCATTCAAGTTTAGTGAGTCACATTTGAGTGAATCATACACAGTTTTTTTTCAGGCCATCATCGTCTTAATTGTTTATGATATTTAAAAAAACCTGAATTACTGTACTACCTTTAGAGGGAAATATACACAGAATATACAAATAAGTTAACATTGGAATTTCCACACATATTTGTTTATAGGAGCTTTTCACTTTGCCAACTGGTACATTATACTTAATTTTTTATATCAATGTGATGTAAACAATACACTGTATATATTTATACTCTGCTAAAATCATAAACATAAAAAACCCTTGAGAAAAATCTACTTTCCTCTAAAAATGCTTCAGCTCTTATGGGAAAAGTTCAACAGTGCATTTTATGTAAAAAAATAAAAATTGATCTGCCATTGATACATTAACCAATCAGGTTAGTGTGCGTTTCCCACACAAAGTTGCTCTTGTTCCTAGGAGTGTCTGAGAAAGCGGCACCAAATGCTCAACAACAACTGTGTGCAGTGTCACAGAAGTCAGACCACAGATATTCTTTGTGTTTCCTGAATGCAAATGTTTGGAAATTGACAACATATACAGGCACCACACACTGTAAAACACAAACACACTTAGTGTTATATCACACTAACTACAACCTACTAATACTGAAAGGATTACATTTGGTAGCATTTCAAAAACATCAATTGTTATGAGCTTTAATGTATATTAATTCCTTATGAACTGTACATAAAGTACATAAAGCAAACAACAGAACGTATGCAAACACAAGCTGACAACACACAGAAAACCACAAAACATGCAAAGCATTTGAACAGCTGTGATCAAGGAAATTTGTGAAATCCTGTCTTACCCCCCCCCCCCCCCCCCCCTTTAACACACACACACACACACACACACACACACACACACACACACACACACACACACACACACCGCACACACACACACACACACACACACACACACACACACACACGCTAATTTACATGAATTACATACATAGTCAGCAACTTGCTTAAACTAATATTATTGTAAAACCCTGTTAAATAATAAAACAAAACCAGAATTACATTAAATCTAAAATAATATGTGTATAAAAAAGTGACATTTTACATTTACTAGTAAAATGTAATGTTTAATACGTTTTAGAGACATCACATTGCTTAACATACACTACAAACACCGAGACAATACATTCCTAAATAACAAAAAAAATCACATAATAAAAAACGATGTACGTATCGGACTTTAGGCGCGATTTGAAAGAGTTGCAGCGAAAAACCACGTTACAACCCTCAGAACTTCAGCACGTCTATTTTTGAGAAGGCAAACGTAAACGCTACATTAATGCAGAACTGAGAACCGAGCAACTTTACCGTGGTCTCGCTGTATCACTGGCCGGCAGAGAAGAAGAGCCCCCGGCGATAGATCTGTCACTTCAGCCCCCGACTCGCGCTCAACCTGCGTCTGCACCACAGCCGCGTGACGTAACTGTTAACGGAAACCAGCGGAATCGTCGACTCCGCCCTCTCGACAAAGCAGAAATAACGAGCTGTTCTAAAGTGTGACCGCTATGGAGGATAGACCGCTACTAACTGTTTTATAATTGGAACAAATACTAACATTTGCAATAGAATCTCTGCTGATAATTTCGTCTGTCTGCCGTTGGAATCCTTCCATTCACCAGCTATCACTAATGCTTACATTATTTAAAGAGTACAATTTTGTTAACCTGTTTTTAATCACTGATTAAAAAACTTATTATACAAAACTTGCAAAAAAAATGTGAATTAAATTTGGTCCATGAATGCTTTCTTTAAATGCTTTTTTATATCGTTGTGCACAGTGGCTCTTTAATATTTACAGTATTAAAAACACTGTGTTGACACGTACAAGACATTTTGATCAACAGACTTAACTATTCTAATGAAAAATTGAAACTATATGTATACATTGTAACTGAAATAAAAAATAAATAAATACGGGGGGATGTATTAATACGAGGATGTATAAATACATAAATACGGTGATGTAAAAATAAATAATTGAATTGAATTGAAAATTGAAATTGAATTGAAAAATCCTTTATTAGTCCCACAGCGGGGAAATTTAGGAAGATGAACGTGGGGAGGAAGAATGCAACTGGCAGCAGATTTTGATAAGGTGCGAATATGTGGGGGCCAAACATTCTTTGAACCAATAACAATAGACATGTAGTATGTAATTTTTTTTCATTGCAAATGCACATAGTTGTTGGAACCAGAATCATATTTGAAAACCACAAGAAATGAGTTCAGGTCTGTCTGGAAAAACACTTTTGGGAAGATTAAAAATGTCTAACTTCAATTGAAGCATTGTGTACAATTCACCATTAAATGTTCAATGTCCCAGAAGAAAAATAATTCACTTATCAACGAAACGTCCTACTACTACATTCTCTGATGGATTGTTTTATGGATGGCTCCCCACAACCACTGGAGTTCTCTGTTGTCGGTGTAGAGCAGAGAAAATCTCAGCAGAAGAAGATCCTCAAACAAAGTTTAAATGACCCTGAATCCACAAAAAAAAAATTGTTCAGACACATTCAAATCGCAATCATCAATAGGCATCAATCCAGGTTGGTTTGCAAGATCCAAATGAACCGATTGCGCTACGCCATCAGATTGAGCTACGCTGACCGATTGCGCTACGCCATCAGATTTTGCTACGCCTACATATTGCGCTATGCCTAGAGATTGTTAAAATCTTGTGCAAAAAGATTGCGCTGCAGATTGTACTACGCCTACATATTACGCTACGCCTACAGATTGCTCGAGTCTTGTGCAAAAAGATTGTAGTACACCTACAGATTTTGCTACGCCGACAGATTTTACTACGCCGACAGATTTTGCTACGCTGACAGATTGTGCTACACTGACAGATTGCGCTGCGCCGTCAGATTTTGCTACGCCGACAGATTGTGCTATGCCTTCTAATCTCTCGAGTGTTTGCAAAAAGATTGCACTGCAGATTGTAGTACACATACAGATTGCACTACGCCTACATATTGCGCTACGCTTAGAGATTGTTAAAATCTTGTGCAAAAAGATTACTCTCTAGATTGCACTTTGCCAACAATTTGCGCTACGCCTATAGATTTCTGAAATCTTGAGCAAAAAGTTTGCGCTGCAGATTGTACTACGCCTACATGTTGCGTGACGCCTACAGATTGCTTGAGTCATTTGCAAAAAGATTGCACTGCGGATTGCAGTACACCTACAGATTGCGCTACGCTTACAGATTGTTCAAATCTTGTGCAAAAAGACTGCGCTGCAGATTGCACTACGCCTACATATTGCGCTACGCCTAAAGATTTCTACAATTTTGAGCAAAAGATTGCGCTGCAGATTGCACTACGCCTACATATTGCGCTACGCCTAAAGATTTCTACAATCTTGAGCAAAAGATTGCCCTGCAGATTGCACTTTGCCAACATATTGCGCTACGCCTATAGATTTCCAAAATCTTGTGCAAAAGAGATTGTTAAAATCTTGTGCAAAAAGATTGCGCAGCAGATTGCACTTTGCCAACATATTGCGCTACGCCTATAGATTTCCAAAATCTTGTGCAAAAAGATTGCGCTGCAGATTGCCCTACGCCTACATATTGCGCTACGCCTAAAGATTTCTACAATCGTGAACAAAAGATTGCGCTGCAGATTGCACTTTGCCAACATATTGCGCTACGCCTATAGATTTCCAAAATCTTGTGCAAAAGAGATTGTTAAAATCTTGTGCAAAAAGATTGCGCAGCAGATTGCACTTTGCCAACATATTGCGCTACCCCTAAAGATTTCTACAATCTTGAGCAAAAGATTGCCCTGCAGATTGCACTTTGCCAACATATTGCGCTTGCACTTTGCCAACATATTGCGCTACGCCTATAGATTTCTAAAATCTTGAGCTAAAAGATTGCGCTGCAGATTGTACTACGCCTACATATTACGCTACGCCTACAGATTGCTCGAGTCTTGTGCAAAAAGATTGCACTGCAGATTGTAGTACACCTACAGATTGCGCTACGCCTAGAGATTGTTCAAATCTTGTGGAAAAAGTTTGCGCTGCAGACTGCACTACGCCGGTGTAACCTGCCTCAGCTCGGTCGGGTCGAGAGACAGGACAGAGAGAGACTGGACTGGACTAATACCAAAGGTGTGGTATATCTCATAGGCCAATTAATCAAAATTCAGGATCACTGCTCAGATTGTGCAACTCCGACAGATTGCGCTACGCTGACAGATTGCGCTACGCCGTCAGATTTTGCTACGCCGACAGATTTTACTACGCCGACAGATTTTGCTACGCTGTCAGATTTTGCTACGCCGACAGATTTTGCTACGCCGACAGATTGTGCTACGCCTACTAATCGCTCGAGTGTTTTGCAAAAAGATTGCACTGCAGATTGTAGTACACATACAGATTGCATTACACCTACATATTGCGCTACGCTTAGAGATTGTTAAAATCTTGTGCAAAAAGATTACGCTCTAGATTGCACTTTGCCAACAATTTGCGCTACGCCTAGAGATTGCGCTGCATACACATACACGCATACACGTCTGGGCCCATAGAAAAATAATTAAAAAACGGAACGTTTCTACTACTACAGTCTTAAATGGTTTGTTTTCTGGATGGCTCGCCACAACCAATGGAGTTCTCTGTTGTTGGTGCAGAGCAGAGAAATTCCCAGCAGAAGAAGATCCTCAAACAAAGTTTAAATGTTCAAGTGACTCTGAATCAGGGTCTTCCAGGATTTCCGGCCAACGCAACTCTCATTTTGAGAAGGAGCAAAACATTATTCAGAGTTAAACAGTTAATGTACAACAAATGAGTTTGTGGATAATGACTGAAAAAAAAAGACTGCAACCTATTCTAACACACATCCTGCATTACAGTTCTTCAGACTGTATTATTACAGCATGTACGCTTTAGCCGTACTGTATGCTACACAACTAAGTAATAATTTAAACACATACCTCACTCTCTTCCTCTGTTCCAAGCCCTCTCCTCTTCACCCCCCCACTGCACGACGACACACAGCATCCACATCTTTGTTAAGTTTGAAGACAACACAACAATAGTAGGCTTCATCTCTAAAGGTGATGGAACTTACTAAAAGACTGAAGTCAACATGGTGGCTGTATGGTGTACAGACTACAACCTCTCCTTAAATGTGTAGAAGACAAAGATGGTAAGATAGTGGAGAGTGCTCACCCAGCCCACCTCTCTGTCCATCAACAATGCTGTGGTGGACCAAGTTCCTGGCTGTGCATGTGACCAGCGATCCCACCTGGAACAACGACTTTACAGCAATAACGAAAAAAGTTGTACATTGCTCTCCCTATTTACGAATGTCTAATGAAAATCATAAGTATCAGAATGTGTTGTCGCAAAATTTCACCCGAGTTCCAAAAAATTGACGCTATACGAAGCAAACGTGTCTTTTTCTTACCACTAATAACCCTAACCCTAACCCTAAACAGTTCAGAAAAGTAAAAATCTGTTGTTTATATCCCTCACGCACATCAAATAAAGAAAAAACAGCACAAACATCAGTAAGTCTTCTAACTGATAGCAAAATCTAGTTTCTGAGATCTTGCTTTCAAAATTTAAAATAAGCTCGTATTCTCCCATCTGCGTCTCAAGTGTGGCTTAAAATATTTACCAATTACGATATTTCATCACTTATAAGAATTGTGTCTGAAATTAATGGAGTCATGGCACCTATTAGATTGGTTACAGTTAAATAATTACATGCAATTTTCACCAAACGAATCGCCTCACGGCACAGATTAATTTCGTAAGTGGGGGTGCCACGGTAATGCCCTTTCTTGCCCTATTGTTTTTTTTTTTAATTGTTAAATTGTTATTATTTATCGAAATTGAGCTTTGCATTCCATTATCATTTTTTTTTTTTTTTTTTTAAAACACTATGGAATTGAATTGTAGTAAAGAACTGTAGTATGAAATCCTACATCTAAAACATTTAAATCCTTACATCTTACAAAAAAGTCATGTTATTATTTTTTTTTTATCTTCTCCTTGTTTTTTTTTTTCTCTTCTCTAATCCATTGTCATTTCCTTAAACATCTTTAAGTCAGTTCCTGCCTGCCTTTGAAACACACAGCTTTGCTTGCAGATCTGAGAGGAAGCAAGAACCTGACAGAAAGAGAACAGCAAGGACACTAGTCATAGTCAATTCCTCAACATGTCTCTAAAGTCTTGCTGCCATTTCTTGTTGGTACGTTTCTGTCTAGTGGAATTGCTTTTTAACTCAGCAAATTCTCCAGAGTCATGAGAAGCTGAGCCTTGTTTGTTATGATAGAATCATTTGACTGTATGCATGTAGGGCCATTTCTTGCCTTTTTTAATGCCGATTGTGTTGTTGGGTTGGCTTTGCCAGTATCGAGGTGATGCCATGTGTGCAGCAGATGGTCAGGAAAAGGAAACAGCTAAAGCGGCCAGAAATCTGGCCAGAAAAATTGAATGTAAGATGGAGAGAAGAAGCTCAGGATCAATTGCATACGGATATTTAATTAGAAGATGAATGACACCAGACGTTAATCGTTTTTGCTGTCACGTCCAAAGCTATGAGTGTGTGTTTTTTTCCGATTTCCGAATTTTCAGAAACGTATTCATGTTATAAATCACAATAGAGTAAAGCTCTCTGGATTTTTACTAAAGAAAAAAAATGTACATTTGTTTTACATCTGTTCCATTTAAAAATTATAGCTTTAATCTATTAATTAATTATATCATACATGTTAATGGCAAACTAATCTATATTTTGTCATCAATTTTAAGCATTTTGCTGACGCTTTTAACCAAAATCGACTTATGGCATTAAAGTTAATCGGTGAAATAACTTTTGGTTTGAAAGACAGTTGCTGTCTTCAGACACTCTTAATTTTACAGAAAAGTATAATTTGGTAATAATAATATTATTGCAATAAGCATTAATGCAAAAACAAGGTGTGCTTTCTCCAACTCGTTGATAGTTTTGTTAATGGTTGCAAGAATGTTTTACAAAACGTTACAACTAGAACGTTTTACAAAATATTAAATTATGTTTTTAAATGTACAACTGTTGATTTTAATAAACAAAACAAGCAGTGTTAAGTATAATCACAGTGTTAATTCCGTAAACAGGCAACAGGGGGCAGTGTCTGACTTTCACCGAGAAAAAAACACTCTCTTCATCAAAACTCACATCTTTTATCATTTGGCCAACGTTTCTTCCATACACTTGTATATGTTAGGATCATACACGATGTGATCACTCATTGTGATGTTGTCAAACCTCTTTCCAACCATGTGACAATTGCACAACAACTCTTTTTAAATTTTAAGTGTGAAGAAATAAAATGTAGATCTCATGCTCTCACTGAGAAGATGCCATCACCATTGCTAAACCTGCTAACACAGAAACCTCACTAAGCACACATGAACCTTTGCCACCATACGACGTCTACTTCCAATTTAATTCCTTTAAAAATTCCTCCCCTGCTTTTTGCAGCGCAAGCATTCTTGGCAATTGCTTCTCTTCTTCAAGAAATGGATGGATATGTGGATGCAGTCCAGACCGTGAGTGCTTGAAGCTCTACATTTGTGGTTAAATCACAAGTAATGTGATGCACAATTTATTTGACTTGAGCCGAGACGTGCAGGTGAGCAAAACCTAAACGCCAAGATGCGAAATTACTCGTGCATGGCCTTCTCCATGGCAACACTTCAAACCTGACATCCCATAATCTCCACCGGCCAAAAACAAAGAATAAAAACCAACTAAAAATCCACGTGAGCGTTCAGAAATGCTACTGAATAGGCCTACTATTAGTTTTTATATATTTTTCTATAAGTATTTAACACTTTTACTATTTTACAGTATTTACTTGAGGGAAAAAAAAGTCACAGTATACAATGAACAGTACATGACACAAAACAATTCTAATTTTATTTTTACTGTAACAATTTGAGGCTTGAATGCAAATGTAAAGTGCTTTGCAAATAAAATGTATTTTGTTAAGTATCTTATTGTGAAGAAAAGTAAAAAAACAATTTTAACCAAAATCATAAATCAAATCTGACCTCACTTCCAAACCTACAGAAAAAACTATTTGATTGAATATTTAAAATTATTAATTATAATAAGGAATTAATGAATCAATAAAACCCATTTAAAAAAGAGAAAGTTGTTCTAACACTCACTGAAAACAAATAAAGTATCTACTCATTCAATGAAAGGAATTGAAACTGTTTTTAAAAACATCTTAACCATTCAGCAACACTGTGGCAAGGTCAGCCGAGAGCAAATGTTACTTCCAACTGCACAAAGTATTGATCCTTATTGACTCGCAGAAGATCTGAGGCTGTTGTCTCTCTTCATCTTGATAAATGGACTGACAAAAATTGACACAAAGGTGACCGCTTTAGCTGCTCAAGCATTAGGAAGTAGTAATAACAGCAAAATAAAAGCCATCATCACTGAAGAGTCGAGTATAAATAATGTTTATTACTCGTTTGTTTTCCTAGCCACTGTGGCCTTTCTGCTTGCTCGATGGTCAATTGTCATAAAATATAAAGAACTAAATTCTGGACAAAACTCAAAAAGATGTGTCGAATTTAATTGTCAAACTTGTTGCATTCGCTTTGATAATTACATTTGAAAAGTATTTTGTAAGGTCAATACGTGAGATCAATATGCAAAATCAATTTATGAGGTGACAGGATCTACCAATCAGCATCAGTGGGAGGGCCAAATGTGTTTCTGGGACTGAATAGGCGGTTTCGATTCTTGTGGCAACCAAATTCTCGCTTCTGACGTCTGACTGACGAGTTTTAGTTCTGAGTAATAAAACCACAGTGAATGAATTATCATCCATTTTTCTGAGTGAAATCACTGCCCATTCACAGTCAACACGCCCACTGATGCTGATTGGCTAGTTTGGTCAACTCTCGAATTCATCAAATTAACCTCTTAAAATCATCTTGCAGACTAACCTTGAGAATTAATTTCTCAAATTGAGCTCGAGAATTCATTTCTCAATTTGATCTCGCAGATTATTTATTTCTTGATTTGACTTTGCAGATTCAATTCTTGATTTGACCTCGCAGATTAGTTTCTCGAATTGACCTTGCGAAATATTTTCTCAATTTCACCTTGCGGATTCATTTCTTGATTTCACCTTGCAGATTAGTCTCTCAAATTGAATTAGCAAATTCATTTTTCGGTTTGACCTTGCGTATTAATTTATCGAATTGTCCTTTATTATGCACTTCAATTTATGTTGAAATTGACCCTGCAATCTACTAAACTGAACTAGCAACAATATGGCAAAACTCAAATTTTGTCCCTAAAATTGCTCCATTATTGCAGTCGTTAAATTATCCTAAAAGTTTTTCTTATTTCACAAATTGGCTTCGAGACGTTCTAAAAGCTCTTAATCTCTTAAAGCCATCAACCCTGAGCAACACCCCGTGCGCTTGAGCTCCATGTTGACGCATGTTTCACGCACCTAATGAAAATTCAATGGCTGGTCAGAAGTGCAAAGCTGTGCAGATTCCGAGCACGAGTTGTCCAAACATAGTTACGGCGGAGCGTGTGTTGAAAGTGCCTTCAGCGCTGAGCAAACAGAAGGTTTATCTTCTGACTCACTGCACACGCTCAACACATGCACTACTGAACATGCTAATTATTCACATCATCCTGATGACGACCTGCTCCTCACTTGTGAACACACACAAACACGCATCCGGTGCTAGCAACAGGCCAGTCAAAGCGTCGGGAAGAGCCGGAGCTCATGACGGATGCCATCAGTCAGACGGATGGAGATTCATGGGATTTTTGCTCTGGTTGCAGCATGTGGCGACAGATTTTTCCCGCGCCCACACAGCGCAGTGACTGATGACTTTTACAGTAACAGTCTGCTGTGTCACCACCACTCGCCTCTAACAAGACCCCCGGGGTGGGGCGGATAAGATCTCTCTCGGTCTCGGCGTGTCCGACATGCCGCAAACACACTCCGGCTTGGCTATTTGTGTCCTGCACCACGAGGAAAGAGCCTCGATAAACCATTCTGCCTGAGAAAGTGGCCTGAATGGCATGTTTTTAAAGTTCCTCTGTGCATCTCTTTACGCCGTTTCGTTTTCGCAGGGCTATAGACAAAAAATCCACAGGCTCCTGCTTTACAATAAAGCCCAAAGAGCAGCGTGTGATGTATAACACACTCTGGCATGTTATTGTTCCGCTGAACAATATCCGCAGAGGGACTGAAAATGACTGCACAGCGAAAGCCAGCGTGATGCTGTGGAGGAGAGAAGCTTAGGAGAGAGCTAATGTTGATGGTGCTACTGCTATTCTACCTGTGCTGGAAAATATTACAGGGACTTTATTCTGCTCTTTATATAGCCTTTATTGCTGCGACACATTCAGTGTCTCTGGAGAGACGAGAAAAGATTACTGTTATGCAATGAGATGGACATTCTATTCTTTCTCTATTATTTTAGAAAAGTTAGACCTATAAATAAAGGATTTAATTTAAATTTAAATTGTAGTTTTGTGTGTGTTTCTTCATGGGTGTTATACTTGTAGTGTTACTGTGATCAATTTAATTCCAACATATGATGAATTATAAAAAAAATAAGCTTGAATAATAAGATAAGGTAAGATAAGATGGACTTTATTAATCACACTAGGGGAAATTTTCGAGTTCAGCAACAGCTAAAAATAGAGAAAGAAAAGCAAAATATTGAGTTTACTATTGAACAATTGAGTATATAAAACGATGAATTTGAATGTGCAGTTAAATCAATGAAAAGATAATGACACTGGTGTATGAATAAATGGATGGGTGGATGACCGAGAGAAAGAAAGAACAATAAATAGTGCATATAAGAAGAGAGCGAGAGAGGTATATACACGCAGAGAGAGACAGGGAGAGAGTCCTACACACAGATTTAGAGAGAGAGAGAGAGAGAGAGAGAGAGAGAGAGAGAGAATAGAGAGGAAGTGGCTGAAAAAGTGAAAGCTAGAAAGAGAATTTTAAGTAAATAAATGATGTGAGACAGAGAGAGAGAGAGAGAATAGGGGACAAGTTGAGTGACGGTGAATAGTGTCTTTATTGTGCAGTGCGTGTGTGTGTGTGTGAGCTGCACGTTCCCACACAAAAGGTTACTGTCGGACAGTGGAAGTGTGTGTGTCTGTAATGAAGCTAATAAGACGCTCATCAGGGCCGTGGTTTGGGAACAGGAGCTGACACAAAGAGGTGCGAACTACTGCGAGTGGAAAACTCAGACTGAATCAAGATCTTATATTCAATTAATTCTAATACTCACAGACACCACTGTGAGGAGGAGACTTGGAAATGAGGAAAAGAAGTGCTGATTAATTAGAAAACGCAACCTTCAGCCATTGTCACTATGATTTATACGGCAAATATGGACTGGATGTGATTGGTCTTTCCTAGCAGGATAAACAGGATGTGATTTAGGCGAGTTGGTTAATATGGCCACTAGGGACCGTATCGGCACTGTGCTCTGCCTTTAACCATCTAGTGAAGATACACACACAAACCCGGAGCAGTGGGCAGTCTGAAGCCTTGGGAGCGAGTTGGTTTCAGTGTCTTGCACAAAGACACTCTAATGTAGCAAACCAGGAGTCAACATCCAATTTTCTTCGTTGGACCACAACTGAAGCTTGAATCATGATCATAGACCAACAAATATTTTCGGAATTATTTAATTTTGAATAACTGTTTTTTTCTTAATTTTTGTAATTGCCTCTCCTCACGGCAATAAGACTCTTTAACTCTGTAATGCCCAGACACATTTTGTCAAAAATCTCAAAAAACACATTATGTTTTTACCTCGTCACAATTGCACCACTAGTTTCCACAGATGTATTTTTGCACAACCTATTTATTGTCGTTTCTTGCTTTTGTTCTCTTGATGTTTTCATTTTTGCCTTCACTGCTGTCATTTAAATTGTCCCTTTCATTTTCAGATTTTTGCTGCTGCTGAACACAAAAATTTCCCCAAGTGGGATTAATAAAGTCTTATCATCATCATCATCATCAATTACACAAATTTAAGTCAATTTTTGTGCCAATTCTCGTAAAGCAAAAATGAGGTGCTTATTTCCGTATGGTAATTTCAAATTATGTATATTTACATATTGCAATTATGTAGAACTCGATTGCAAACATTTCCTGTTCTCTTCAACACAAAACGAACCCGTGCTGATCGATGTTACGGCTAGAATGCGGGTGAAAGGTCTGTCCACACAAACGGAGCCGGAATTCATCACCGTGCCGACACGAGGCGATGGAAAGAGCACAGGCGCGTTAGAAAAACCATGATTACATTAACACGCCACAACTTCTGCTCACATTACTCACGTCTGGAGTCTGGCTTCTCTGATGTGAAACATGAAGAGATGTAATGAGTTAATAAATGTACTGATCCGCCTTGTGGGTTTGAATTCAATCTGAAGATTTGCTTTTAGATGCGAGGAGAAGAAAATGCTTCGCGTAAAAAAACAATAATTAACCTTATAACCTGATAATTCAACCTTCATCCTTACTGTGAACAGAGATGTAAAGAGAACCTGAAAACCACTTGAGTAAAAGTACGGATATCTTACTGTAAAAATGACTCCGTGAATTCCATCTAACTTGAGTAAAAGTTGTAACGCATCTGTGCTAAATTTGCTGGAAGTACAAGTAGCCCAAAATACTTAAGTAAAGTAATGGAGTCCATTTACTCAAGTACTTTACATCACTAACTGTGGACATCAAACAGCAGAGAGATATCATTTTTAACAGTTAAATTATGCATTTCAATGAATCCAATTATGCTAAACGGTTTCTCTTAATAATGCATCTACACAAGCAATTAAATCAACATAAGATTTGGCTTTCAATCAAACTTAAATGGAATCTGGAGGATGAATGAGAGAAGAAATGGAGGAGGAGGAGGAAGGTAATGACTGAGATGCAGGGATGGGTCCATCACGGGTCTGTGATATCTGCTCCGAGATCAGCACATTAACTGTCAAGAGGGCAGCGGTCTCGCTCATGACCTTTCAGGAGATGTTTTAATTGAGATGCCAGGAAGACTAATGGACCTTCTTCATTCTCTGTAAAACTCACTTTGTTTCACTCTTTTCCCATCATTCAAGCTTTAGTCTTGCAGCAAAACCTTCGAATACATGTGCTTTATGTGGTACTTGAAAAATGTGAAGAATCTCTTAAGGCAAGAAGAAATAGAGCCAAAATATAGCTGCAAGCAGCAACTTTTTCAGCAATTTTTCTGATTATTGCTGAAAAGCTAAGCTAAGCATATGCAAATGTATTTTAAAAGTATTAATTTTAACCCAGTGTGACCCAAAATACGCACCCTGTTCAGACTATTTTTAGAATATATTTTATTTCAAATATTTTAATTGCTTGCTTTCTAAAAGGTAACATTTCTTCTTTCCTAAATTGTTTTTAATATTTTTGTCTTTTATTAATTCCTAATTCCTAATTTGTTTCTTAGTTTAAAGCTCTATAAGTAATAAAAGAATAGTTAAAGCTAAATAACCTTATAAATAACCTAAAGAATCTGGGACCCCAAATAAAGTCATACAAACAATATATTCTTTCCACAAACTTGATCTTCAACTAACCTTATCTCTGAGAGTCTGAAGTGAATGATGACTGACAAAGGTAGACAAAGACAAGTCAGAAAGCCTAAAAACAAAATTTAAAGCATAAAAAAACCGAGTTAAGAGTTAAACAATTGTGACGCTCACTGACGGAATGGTGACGGTGATGTGACTGGACGAGTGTGTTCTGCTCCAGTAGCAGCGGGATCAGATGTTCCTGTTTGGAGCAGATTGACGTGATGTGGAATCAAACACTTCACAGAGGAGAGGATTAAACAACATGATGTGGTTTTGAATGCACGTTTGACCTTGAGAGAAAAAGGAAAACCTTTGTCTTCTCGAAGAGGATGTAGTCAGCGATTTGTGTTGTGGGGCTTATTAACATTTAAAAGATGAAGTCATCAACCTTAAAGTCAAAGGTCACGGTGCCGCTTAAAATCCATGCGATTCCGATTAAAATTCACCAATCAATAGTGATATGAACGACGTGAGTGCTTGATTTCAATCCATAATATCATTATACGCCTCATAATAACGCTACGTTTGAGCCATTTAATTTGAAACGGACAACACTGTAGCTACAATTTCCTCAACCGTAGTTTAATCAAACGTGGTCAAGTAAACAGACTTGATTCGAGTTTGATCGGAATTTTGTTTTTTACTCTCATCCTTTCCTAGCAATAAGCTCAAGTGGCTTTTCCAGAATCTTGCGTCTATGCTAAATCTGCCGACAGTTATTGGGAAAATCAATTAAAAAGACCCTCACGCTGGAGAAAGACTCGAGAGCTTCAGGCAAACTAGAGTTATCGAGTCATTTATTCCATCCAGACTCAGATCCGCAGAGAAACTGAATATTGTTCTTGTTTTCTGCTGGTCGGTTTATTACCAGACTTGCCTTCAACAGGCAGGACATGATGTCCACCACCGCAGACAAATACACGACATACATTATGGAATCTTGTGTAATATAAAATATGCATGAGGCTGAATGCTGCTCATTTACATAAGCACTAGGCCCCGGGAGACATTAGGTGTTAAAACGAGGCAGGAATACTCAAGGTGACGTGGGAAGAATATGCAAGTTATTGTTTGTGTTTATTTGCCTCTCTGCATCTATTTAGATGCTAAAATTTGTATATTACATGATAGAGATTGCGCGTTTACATAATTCTAGAATATTCCCATTGCACTATTGGGCTTGTCGGTTTTGGCCAAAGTGATGAGGTAAAATCTGCAAATGACATTAAACATTTGTAGATTTTTGTACATGGTACCAAAAGTGTAACACTGTATGTTTTGCACTTTTAATTTGTTTACTAATTTTTATTCGTTCACTGTATATTCAACTATAAATATAAATAAAACTAACAAGACAAATGTCAACAGGTATATATATATATATATATATATATATATATATATATATATATATATATATATATATATATATATATATATATATGCCCTAAAAAACTAAACTCAGAGTCATTATTTAAAGTTTCCATATCTTACATTTTATTTCATACAATACACTTTACAATGATATTTTAAACAGGGCCAGTGGTGAATTTACAAAGGTGAGAAGAGAACAACCTCAGCCTTCGCTTCCATTCGAATCATTTTTTAAATCAATTCCATTTTTTAAACCTCTTTATTGCCAGCAGGCTAAATATTTACAGTATGTTACAATGTATTTTGTCCATTGCTCATTATTGCACAACGTTTTGTTTGGTTTTTATATGAATGGCATCACAAAATAAATCAATCCATTTTGATCAAATAGAAAAGTAAAATAGTGTTGTGCGGACATATTAAAATATATACACGAACATCATATATGTTTTCAGAAAGTCTTTAGCTTTGAAATCCCCTGAAAAGAAAAACCAGAAAACAAAATAAACCCTTTATCTTTATAGAGACTGACCGTTTGACATCAACGGTTTGAGTCGCCCATCAGTTTTGTTCATGAATTGTTTTCTGCGCTCTCCATTCTTTTAAAATAACAAGACACATCACGGATTTTATATTTCAACTCTAGTATGCATCACATAGCATTTCTTCCAGTTTTACGCTCAGTTTCCCATGTACAGTTAATACGGGCCCATTAATGAATCACTTTCAAACTGGCTCAGTTGTATTCCAGTGGTTGTTTTTTTTTTTTCCAAAGCTAGTGACATTTTTGCTATTCAAATATGAAATGTTATCTACCCAGTGAATATTAAAAGACTAAAATGATAAAGGAATAATATAGACACATGAAAAGCAATACATGTTAAATACTAACAAAGAAAATCTGAATAGTTAAACCAATCTTAAGCGGATGGGAATAAAACTCACCAAATGTTGACAAGTTTTTTATTCTTTCAAAAAAAAAAAAAATGTGGACACGCCCTCTACTGGTAGAATTCTGGCTACAGAATTGTGGCTCTTCCCCTCAATTATATTCACCTAATTACATGTTTTGCAATTTTTAAATGTTTATTTTTTCTGCAGTGGTTCATTAAATAAATATTAAATAACAAATAAATAAAAAGCATGATCAAGGAAATAATAAAAGCAGCACGTGTAAATGAATGTGAGTCGAATCATTTGGAGATTTATTCAAATTCAAGATATGTGAGTAAATAGGCAAAAATAATCAGTAGTGCAATAACTAGACATCATATATCTAAATTCAAGGATGAATATACTTCTTGTAAACGTCAAATACTGCATAGACAAATACGGAAAAGAAAATAGCAAATCGAATAGTACTCGTTAAAATAGGCCCAACAATTTCTCTCAACACATTCAGAATCACCAACTAACTTCTCAAAATCATTCCATAGATCGAAAGGCAGTCAATGCACACTGACACAAACGTGCAGCTTCTCCGAGCTTCCACTCCAGACTCCTCAAGCGATGTCTCTATCAGGGCAGATCTTCTAAACGATACTACAAAAACCATGTGAAAAGTGGAACGGTCCGTCATTCTCTTTCTTCTCCAAGCATTCACTTTCATCGTTCTCTCTCATCTTTTGCCTTTTCTCTCCCTTCCCCCATCACCTCTCTATACATCCTCCCTTCCTGTCCATCTTCCTGAACATCAAAGTGAGGAGACATCAGAGGACCGATGTGAGGAGATGCTAATGCTTCATCCCTTCATTCATGCACCGCCGAGACTGACGAAGCATCGACTCAAGCACGCCACCGAGAATACGAATCAGGAACCTGCCGAATCCCACCTATCCCACATCTCCTCAGGCTAGTGAACGTGTAAAAGTGCGGCACGGTATCTCCGAGATGCCTTTGGAAATTTCACAGTCAGCCTCTTAATGAATGGCTGGGAGCGGGACGGTGAATTGCAAGACCTACAATAACATCCTGTGCTGGCGGTTCCGGTTCTGGACTGATTTCCCGGAGCCTGTGGCTGTACAATATATGTCAATCAGTCAAACGGGGCAGTTCACAACCAAGTGTGCTGGTATCTGTGAACTGGTTCCTATCTGCCTGCCAGGGCAAACCCTTATCGCAGCTTTTCACACCATGCTCTTCGTTTTCCTTTCTACAACCAGCCATTTTGCTCTGAAAGCAGAGCTGGAGAAAAGAAAACAGCAGTAGAAAAGGCCAGCAGTCATGGCGGAGAGGCTTTGAGAGACAATTCTGTGAGAACAAGCCGTGCGACGCACTAAACAAGGGCCTTTTATTTTGACCTACTGGCTGGTTTGCCATTCTTTTGGTTCTTTTCGCAATTGACTAGAGAAAAGCGAGAGAATCCTGTTTGGGACGCCAAAATCGTCGCGAAAAATCGATGCACATAAATTATTCCGGGTCAAGAGAATTTGAGTTTTTAATAAAAAGTTTGACAGCAAAACCAACCACCAAACATCAGATAAAGATGGCAAACTCTTCACCATTTATGAATTATTAAAGCAATCTGTTCGATTCCTTCCATTATCAGATTTCTCAACGGCCAGTCTGGACATTCAGTAACTTCACCCTTCCTTAAAACCCTACATTTGTATGTTAGTTGTGTTGATTAAATAAAAATGAGTGATTGCCTAATTTAGTGATAGTCATTTATAATGATCGATATAGCGGTTGGCAAGAAAGAATGGAAGATTGAGTATGATAATGAATTAACGTTGAATAAAAATAAACAATTATAGCAACACACACAGACGCACATATATGTTTATTAAATTAATATGATTAATTATTATATGATATATAATATAAAAATTTATCAAATACTGCATATATCTTTAGATCATTTTTGCTTAGTATTTAAAATAAAAAAGAAAATCTATGCCCAACTCTAATGAAAAAAAAACCCCAAACATTGCACACATTTCCTAATGCCAATACTAAATATGGTCTTCATCCTCAAGTGGCAGTGCCAGTAGCATGAAGTTCTCCAAATCTTTCTTCATCCGCGCCAAAGCCGCGTGAAGCACTTACAAGAGAGTGAAGAGACAGATGGAGGAGAGCAAGGGTGAAGGAGCGGTTTGTTGTGACTGATCCATAGCTGCACGAGGCATCTGCGAAAACGCAGCGCTGTCTTTGCATCTCTTTTCTTCTTCTCACAATTGGCCGGCGTCATAATTGCTAGAGATCGCGTAGCGTCTGGAAAAAAATTGCTAGTGATTTTTTTCCTTTTGTCTCTAACTGTGCAGCCGCTGAATTAATGTCAACCAGTGCGGCGCAGTCATTGAGTAATCGCTTTCCAATATTAACACTTCACAATCTAATAGAGAGACGGATGGGGATTTTATCGAGTTAATGCACTGGACAAACGCAAACAAATGGCCACTTATTGGACGAGAAACAAAGACGAGGGGCGTGAGTGGGTCTACCTGCGGCGCCATGTTTAGCCGTGACACTAAATTCAATCAGACGAATGAATGGCACTTTAACTCATCACTCTCTGCTGAAATGCAATCACAGACTTAGCCGCGCATGACAATATTGGCATTTTTATGCGATTATAATGCGGGCGACAAGTGGGAAACTCTTCCATCTTAGGACGACACGAGCACAGGACGGACTGGAGAGTTCGGAGAACATCATGAAGGAGATGAAGAACGATGTGGAGGAAAAAAAACAGCCTTGTTCTAAAAAATAACCTTGAAATAATCATTCACTAAAAGCTGAAAGTGAAAAACAAAGTGAGTGGGTTTGTCATTATGGCCACTTGGGCTCTATCAAAATTGTGTTCTGCATTTAATCATTTAGTGAAGCTACACACACACTCACCCGGAGCAGTGGGCAGCCTTGTGAGATTTTTAAAACCAACCTGACCGGGATTCAAACCGGTAAAGCTTGGGTAGCAGGTCCAACCACTGATCACGTGACCACTATTGCCACATGTATGTGCTACATAATGGACTTTTTAGCAAAGCTTTCCGAATTACAGTCTTTTAGCGAGGCTAATGCAGGCTGCAGTGTTTTCTGACAAACTGCACAATTCCATCTGGCGTGGAATTAAAACCTGGAGCAAACACAAACCCACAATTCAGCATGTTCTGCCTGATAAAACAAGATCGTGAACAGCAAACGAAATAATGGACTAATTAAGTGTGAATTACCTGTGAATGATCAAGTGTGGGAAAAGATGAAAACACGACACACGCCCGGGGGATGCAGACACAAATCACTTAATGAATGTCAGTGTCGCGGAAAAAAGTAAACAACGGGCCGCGGACGTCGATGAACTAATGAACGCTAATAGGAAACGGAGAAACACCAGCTGAAACGAAACATCTGTGGCTCGTTTTACAACTCGCTTTTGATTTGATCTGACGTGTAAGAACATTCCACTTGATCGCAAGATGAAGAGCAGAAACATTTGTGGCCACTTTTGAGCAACGTACAGTATAACCAGATTAAAAATAATCCAGAATTAGCAAATACTATGCAATTTGACTATTTTAATCTAAACATCTATGGTTTTATGCAACTTTGAAAAGACAATCCTAGAGAATTGAACCCAGTATAGTTGTTGCTGACACCAACATTTAAAAGCAATTACTGTATTTCAACCCAAGAAAATGAAATTTTAATTATGGAAACATCAAGAATTGATGAATAAGAAGTTCAAAAATCAAATCAGTTCAATAATCTGTTATCAATAGCAATCACTAGTCCAAGATAATCACCCATCAACATCAGTAAACTAAACCTGAATCTTCATTAGCGAACAGTAGGAAACATGAATATTGATGGACATGTTAGGGGGAGAAAACCTGCATAGTAATAGAACCTCCACTGGGAAACATCTCCACGTTCTGCTTTTTCTAGCCTGACCACCTCCTGTGCCATCAGAACCCACAGGAACCAGACAAAAGTGCCAAACCAATCTTTTATTAGAGCAACCGACTCCAAACGCTGCTTGATCAGCACTAAATTAGATTTTTCTTAAAAAATAAATAAATAAATAAAAGCACAAACAACCAGTTTAATTCAAACTGAACATTGAGAAGGTCTTCGGTGTTAATTTTCAAACATCATCTTCCTGGCTGCTAACCAATGAGAGGGAAAAAAAAACATACATCGCTTACATAATGGTAAGTAGAGTTTACCAAGTAAACGCAAATCAAGCGTTTTAACGATCTGAATACTGAATGCACATAGGTTCGGCTGAGAAAGTGTTCAATAATCCAAAATTCCATAGCCAATTTGTTCAATATTTCTCCAATAGCCAGTACTTGGCAGTGGTGTAAAGTACTTGAGTAAATGGAATGTGTTACTTGAGTATTTTTGGCTACTTTGTACTTGTGCTGAGTATCAAAAATATAATCAACCTTTACTCTCTAGTTGACTATTTTAAATTGAGTATCTGTACTCTTTACGTCACTACATATCGCCATCTGCAGGATGCTTAAAGTACTTAATGCTATTTATCAGCTAAATCATGTCAGTTTTTTTTTATCTATCTTACTCTGCTTTTATTTAATGTATTACATTTCATTTCTATATTAGGAAATAAAACCCTCCAAAAAAAGTTTCTTTTTTTTCACATTGTGTGTTTGTTTTCACAGAAACAAAACACGAATAAAATACTTCTATACAATTGAATACTTTTACCGTACTTTTACTCAAGTATTAATTCCAGGTACTCTATACACCTGTAGTATCTGGAGTCATAAATTGGCTATGGATTTTTCAATATATGTTTGAAACGCACACCCAGAGTTAAAAAATCTTTTAAAATGAAAAAAAAAGTGTGACTGTGTATTCAAATAGCAAATTAATTTATGTTTACAGGTACATAGGCTACATTTAGCTATGATGCTTCACAGTTAATGTGAAAATTTGCATCTAGCAGATCAAGTGCAGTCGTGTGGTCCATCTTCTGAGCTTCACACTGAGTGAAGAACAAACTCTAGTTGGTTCCATCAAAGTCACTCTCAACCTTTAGTTCCTGAAATCTGGGTTCTGAAAGTGCTTTTAATTTCACGTCGGGCTCCAATCGTATTAAAATTTCAATTGGGACTTTCATTTCCGAAATTAATTTCTACATCAAAGCACATTTAAACTAAGGCACAGAGCCACGCGCTTCTCTCAAAGGTGTCCTTTTCATTATTGGGCATTACTCAACTTCCAGATAAAACACTAATGCAGACATCACATCAGAGCATCCATACATCTACTGGACAGTCTCCCAAAGCTGTAATGATTAGATAAGAAAATTCCAGAGCTTGTACGCGATAAATATAAAGCCTCTGACCTACAAAAGTTTCGAGACTGCAGAAACGATTCCCCTCGGAGACCAATTTACCACTCAGCCAGAAACGATATCCAAAGATCATCCCGTCATCGTACATGGTAAAGATATTTCCATTTGATTTGTACAGTAGTGTGACAGTGGCGTGATTCCCGAGGCTGATGACGCCGTGGCCTCGCCAGTGCCCGGTCAGAACGTGAAGCAGCAGAGCGCTTGACATTTAAAGGACAGATAGCTGGAGGGGAGAGATGGTTGAGGTGTAGAGGAACAACACTTCTCCCAAGCGTTTCTGCTTCAGAGGCTTCTGATCTGACCGCACCACTGCGGTCCCAGCGTTCCCAGTGCTCCGGTGTGCCTGCGATACTAATTGACTTCCTCTCTTGAACGGGTCGTGTCGGTTGCATCTGAACCTACAGTAATAAAAGGCAGCAAAGCGTGTGCATCGGAAGCACAACTTGATTCAGCCCGGAGTTAGAATGATGACGGAATTGTTAAATATGAAAAAAATGCATCAAAAATGGAATGAAACTTTTTTTTTGTGGTGACATGTGGAGTATTGGGAAAAACAGTGCAAAGGTTCGATGACACGATGAAAAATGGTGATTTTACCAGAAGTTGTGGTATCCAAGAGCATGATGTAAAATTACGATTGCCTACTGTATTTTTCATTGTACAGCATAAACTGTTTTTTTTTTTTTTATGACAAGACGATACTGAAGTTTTTCCTGATGCGTAGTTAAAAAAAATGGCAACTTTCCGTTAATAAACAGTGTTTTGCTGTAAAACATTCTGGTTATGTAAATAAACAAATGATAAATTACAGTACTATGATTTGGAATATAATTGGAACGCAATTTCTGTATTATGCAAATACACCGGACATATTGTGAAATTATGACCTTAAAACAGCGCAAAATTTAGTGTCACTCAGTCGTCTCTCGCAGGCCATGAAATTTTGACGTGCGTGACTGTTTTATACACGTCTGAATTCTCTAATGTCAATGCATGCTAGCTGTAAGAAAAACACGTGCACCTTTCCTATAGCAAAAATGTTTCGGAACTCTGGACAAAAATTTCCAGATGACACATTTCATTACTCAGGATTTTCATTATCAAGGACATTCATAGATCAGGGTACCACTGTCTTGTAAAACATTTGCCTTTTTGACATATCAAATTTTAATAACACACGTCTCTTCTTCCAACAGCCTCATAGTGAAGGTCAACTCTAACATTTGAAGCTCTCACCATCACGGCCTTGAATACTCAGACGAACCCACGTAACCTTGTTCTCCAGCTCATTTTCAATTCGCAATCCTGCCCTCAGCCAATCAATGAAGAGGACTAATAAGGACTATTTCATAATAAAGACTCTTCCAAACTGCAGACGGGTCTCTGTCTTATGGAAACCGTATCATTAATACATGGCGGGAGATGTGGGCTTCGGGAAGACCTCGTGGGCTACGAAAAAACACCTCAACCACTCTAAAACGCATCATCAATGGTCTTAGCACACATGCAATTAGCTAACTCTATAAAAAATTATGTACAACCCCGTGATGGGACATCAAGCTTCATGTAAAAGTCAGTCTCTCCCATACACAGTCTCACACACGAGTTTGTCCTCGATGCATCAACAGGAAAATTCAGGCTACATACGGCGTCCGTCATTAATGACAAACTACACGGCTATAAATCAGCTTTCAGTTTACAGATAGAAAACCGGCCACGGGTCGTTTGGGCCACAAAGGCGATGCATTAACACAAGCTTAACAGAGCATTAAATGCAAAGTCAGATCAAATGAGCATTAACATTTAACACACAGTCGTCCCCTCCCCGGCCGCCCCTAAGGAAACTAAGAATCCAGTGGTATTTTCCAAGGCCCTGAGTTCTAAATGACTTCATCTGTTCATCCGAACCATTGACAGCCGGTCTATTCTCAATGCGAGATGTGGACAGCCCTCACGTCGCATATGAAATAATACGAGTAAACGACCAGGATTAGAAAGACACGGACATCATCAAGCTTATTTGGGGCACACAAAGTTACTGTTTATTGCTGAAGTGACAGACTTGTCCATAAAGTCGCGCACTAATAGCAAAAATTTGTAAAGAAAGCCCTTTGTTTTACTCGCCTGCGAAGTTCCACTACTTCGGTGCTCTTTAGTTTTTTTCACATTGTGGCTCCACGAAAACAATATCAGATCGATTCCTACAAAAGACAAGCACTTGGCCCTGACAACCACGACACAACGGATGACTGGTACAGGGACCGGAATGTTCTAGAAAGAAATCACAACAGGGTGCTATATAGTAGTGCAGAGGAACCGAATTCATACCTTTGATAGTTCAAGAATCACAACGGTTGCTGCTCCATCTGCATTAGAAAGCAGCCACCGAACGGATCTAAGCTAGAGGGAATAAAAAGTGCAATTGTAGGGGAGGAATGGCCTACAGCAAATAAACGGGTATATATAAGCCCACCATCACTTTTCATCAAACGTTGGGTTCTCATCCAAAGGACTAATAAAGCAGAAGCTCCAGGGTTCTTCCAGAGACTTCAAAATCCCAAGGTTCTTCATCGTTTGGCTGCCTTCAACCTTCAAAATATCCAAGTGTTCGTGACAACTTTCAAACTGTTTATAGTCCAAGGATTCACAATTTTTTTAATTCCTTGAACACACACGTCGTCTTCTCCAATTTGGGATAGAAAAATGGAAGCCAATGCAAAAAAATCACTAGTTCCGAGGGGATGAGAAAGGGACCGCGAGACGTGGGTCACCTACTCTTGTCTTTAATCCAAAACACATCTGTAAAAAAATACCAGATTAAAAACCTCACCGCCACCATCCGGCATTGACATCTTTGAGTGGTCCTAAATAGCATCTGCGTAAAGAGCATCCATCATGCACAGGAGTCGTTTCTTCTCCATCTCCTAAAAGAAAAGTCAGGCCATTCATGAAGTTGACCTGAGTGAATGTGAAAATAAAGGAACAAACAAACTCAATCCTTCAGACAAATAATTAATACAAGTGATAATGAAAAAAAAAATGATCAAAGCTACAACTTACTAACTACCTGGCTGAAATTTTCATTGATTTGGGCTCATGCCAATAAATAAATAAATCAAAGAAACATTTGTAAGAATAAATAAACAAACAATTTTAAATAAATATTTCAGAATGTTTTAATTCACTAACTAACAAATTAGCCAACTAACTAACTAGCTAAATGAATCAAACCAGCATAAAAGCACCGTCCTTTATTCCAGTAGCGCATTCCCCTTCAGATCTTCTGCATATGGAACAATATCTGACTGTTTGACTAGCTCAGTCCTCCGCTGAATATTGCATAGGGAGCGTTTTCCCCCCGACACAAAGCCATTAGAACAGCCGCCTCGACCTTATCATGCACTGAGGGGCTGAACAGCTTCTCTCAACTCTCTCCATTCTTCTTCTCACTGGTCTTTCTGGCCATTTTCCGAACCCGGTCCCATAAGCAAATACAAAATGGTAACAGGTCACAAATGAAAAGGGGAGATAGAGAGAGCTATTCTGAGACGGAACGCCACGCATCAATCTGCTCCCTGAAAAAAACAGAGACGTTGAGTTGTGAGCCTTAGAAACCCCCGGTACACTTTCATCTGTTATTCCCAGGCCCGACGATTGTTATTTGGCTTGTGTTTTCCTTCTCTTGTCCTTCCGACTGCTCTTCTCTGACTCCTTCCTTCCTGTCTTTCCAGGGACTGGCGATGGTTCCCTGCAGCTCTTTTTCCTCCGTCAAGAGATTTCCAGAGTCTAGGCTACCAGTGCTGTTGCATTTTTTAGCTAAGGAAGGGACCACACTGCAGGGCAGGAGCAGCGAGGATAGAGACTGGCTGTTCGGAGTCTCGGAAAGACCCACATCCTCCCTTAAATGGTCCTTGGAGTCTCGCTCGGTGTTTTCCGCACCAGTCACACAACCGCTTTGGCTGCGCTGGTGACCCCGAATGGTCGGGGCAACTGGAGATCCGGGTCTCAGGGTCTCGGTGGAGAGGCTGGCGTGCTCACTGAGCGGTGAGTCCAACAGAGGCTGGGTCGTCGATGCGGTAAATCGGAGCCCTTCTTCCATCGTGGTGGCCAGGCTGCCTTCCGAGCTTCCGGCGGCCAGGGACGAGTCACTGTGAGATGGATACTACGGGTAGAGAAAGGTGGTTTTAGCAGCAAAGTGATGGGAAAAAATGGTGAAATATGCAAATATATATAAGAAATAGAAGGAATCAGGAGTGCAAATAAACACAGATGTTTCTATCATCAAGCAAGCTTAGATTAGGAACAATGCGGATGGACGTATTAATAAAACGACTATTACATGAATGTCTGTTTTTGATGGTCAACTTTGCTTTTTGTGTAAATTTGATTCTACTTGGTGAGAATAAAGAACTTGAAGAAATTGTTAAAAAAGTCTACAAATAACATACGCATTATACATATACAATTGTTACTACATTTTGTGCGTATATTTTAAATATTATTTTATAAAAACTGTGTATGTGTGTGTTTATATTTCATAAAATGAGTATTGTTTAACATAAATTCTAAATATATTATTGCTATATTTCATACTCATATGCAATTACATGCATTCACATGTCTACAGAAGTGTTAACAATGGTCGATTGAATAAATGAGACTTTATCTCACAAAGGAAAATTTCCAAGTCAGCAACAAAAACAGTGAGGCCAACGATTATTGCAACACAATTGAGCAGGGAGAAAAAGAAGCCACAATAAAAAAGCTAATTACAAACAGTAAAAAGTGCAAACGTCCATCCATGGTTGGTGTGTAATTCAAAAATTACATCAAAAACAGCAAACTAGCAATAGTTATAATCAAACAAGATTATACATAGTTACAATTAAACAAAAGTTATAATTAAACTACAAGATGTAAACTACATTTCTGCGCATGACAAAAATATCAACGTAAAGAATCAGTCAAAAATGAACAAAGAACCAAAATGTAATCAGAGAATTGTCAAAAGTGGTCTTGCATTTAGTTAAAAAAATCGAGGGGTTGGGCTTTGACATGTCTGATTTAAGGAGGCGTGTTAAGGGCGGGGTTTAGATCTGCAAAGCTGTTGAAATGAATGCCACTGTATGCAAATTTTCAATCTTCGGTCAAGCTAGTAGTTGAACCAGATGCAACAAGAAGCTTCTCCTTCAACATACCTGTGCATTGAGAAGTCTGGTGTTGGCTCCAGGAGAGCGTAGAGAAGCCCATGAGGCTGGAGACGTCAGCCTGAGAGCTCTCGGCTTGTGGCCCAGTCTTCCTTGCGGGGGTCCGGGAAGGGCAGCAGCAGCAACTGGGTGGAAAAATTCTGCGGGGAGACGAACAGGAGTAGTGGAGCTGCTCGAACCTCCTGACACACCAGGGGACGCTTGACTACTGCGGTATGGAAGTCCACCTTCAAACAAGAGTGAATAAGATCTCTGAATGTTTACCTCTTTTGCTATGCATCACACAGACAAGCGTGTGGTGATACCTATGCTGTGACGAGCGGGAGTGTTATGGTGCTGATGAGAATTCGGACGGCCTGTGGCATCTTCTGCTCCGGAACTCGGAACCTGAGAAAGTCGCCGTAGTCTGCTAAGACTTCTCCACTCGGAATCTTCGGAACATTCGTCACAGCCTTTTTCCTAAGATATTACCATGAGGTTTAAATGTCTCATAGAAATTGTCACTTTTTAAATTGTTCGCTTCTTTCAAGCTCCGTGAATACAGTGGTGCATCGATTCTTGAACTTAATTTGCTAACAGACTTCAATGTAAATCCTGTTCTTCTGTTTTGATTTTTTGTTCAACAAAGCTGGTGAATTTTATCATTATTTAATGCGTACAAAATTAGGCTTTTATAGCAAAATTATTTCAATTTAAAAAATTAAATTAAACATTTTTTTATATTTATTGTATTTATTATTATTATTTTTATATTATTTCATTATATTTATTTATTTATGCTTTTTGACATTTAAATTGTTACTAAAAAATTACTGATTCTTTTTTGCTAGGTATTTTAATACTATTTTAATAGCACAGATACTTTTCGGTTTGGATTATATTTCAGTTTGGTTTTTATTTAACTTAAAAATTGTCATTATTCTTTTTTTAAGAAATAATATCATAACATAAAATAATTTTTTACTGTATTTAATGCAATTTATTACCAGCCCTCCAGTCTCAAACCCTTAATGAGTTTCCAGCATCCGTAGCTTATTCCAACACCAATAAGATTAAATAATAATTATAAACTACAAGATCAAGCTCTCCACGTGTCTCTCCCATTGTCCGATCTGTTTAAACACGGCTTAAACGAATCACTAAAACTGTCTCCCAGTGTTTAGAAGAAGCGGCGCTGCATGGCCCATGAGACTGTAGGACTTACACCAGAATTATTTCATTTCTTCATCTTCAGTCTAATTAGAGAGAGTCTGTGTACGCTCACTCCCTCATTGCATTTAATTAAAGGCTCATATCGTGACATTTAAGAGATTACAGCAGTTTATGTAACGGATAGTGCTAGATTCCTGCGACAGGTCTTCAGGGAAAGACTCGTCATCTGAGTGTGCCAACACGAATGTCACCAAAATGAAGCTTCATCTTGCTTTGATGAACCGCCGGCCTGATTTCATGCAAATCAAGTCGAGCCGTACACAAACACTTCCGATCATTATCAAAGATTATGCGCAGAAATATGCTTCGTGTTCACAAACTCTGCTGAGAGATGAGAGTAGCGCAAAACTTTCCTACTGCGTCATATACGTAGTTGTGACTTCCTACAGGCTCAATCAATGTCATATTGTAGTAATGTTTATTGATTTTTAATTAAAGTCTGAAAAATCTGCCTAAAATTAATAAAACTATAATTGCTATACCATAAATCTTACCAAGATCACAGCAGGCATCACAGACACAAGACTGCTAAAAAAGTGCCACCGTTAATTCATGTTCACGTGATTTAGCTCATAAATATCATTCTGCAGATGGCGGTATCGCCTCTTCCGCCCAATAAATTACCAGCGGTAGAATAAGATGCCAACTTGTCACACACAATTAGTGGCGATTATAGGCGTGGTCGAACGGAGCCGCCACCCAGGGGGGTGGGATTTATCTGTAGATTTCCTTAAAGCTATCAGGTGCACAATTTAGAAAGAGATGAAAATAGGGAAAACGAATTAAAGAAATAGATATGCAACAGCATTCTCTTTATATTTACAGTATCCATTTTAGGTATTTACCTATTTTAGTCTATATCTATTTTGTCAAAAAAGGACTAATGTGAATAAAAAATACTATTTTAAAAATAAAGTGTTCCATACCGAGAAGAAATATATCCACATATACAGTATACGTGAAACATTGTTAAATATATTTAGATATTGCATATTTACAAGATATGGGGAATTTTAAACATGCTTTTAACATACATCCATGCATTGTTAAAAACATGCCTCATACAAAGCCTAAAGAAGACAAAACGATTGAAATATATATGAACAATAAATGTTTCCATGTAATTAAATATAGTCAACTGAATAGTAGAAAATAGAACACACTTTATATGTAAAGATATTAAAAATAAGTTAGGGTAATATTAGGGCAAGCCTGGGGCGCCAGACAATGTAGTAATTCATTTAAATGTAGTGGAGTAAAGAGTACAAATACTCAATCACAAATGTAGTCACGTAGAGAGTAAACATTGCTTATTTTGGGACACTCAGCACAAGTACAAGATAGCCAAAATACTTAAGTAAAGTAACAAAGTCAATTTACTCAAGAACTTTACACCAGTGGAAAATTGAAGATCATGCTAGTCGAGTCCTGAATTAAGTTGACGAACCGAGGCACCACTATATTTAGCATCGCCTTTTCACATCAGAGAAAATATATCTAAGCATTGTCTAGACATTAGACGTGCACGCGTGACGTCTTCAAACTGACAAAGCATCATCTGCGAGACAAAGGTTCACCTTGGCAGCCATCTGGTAGATGCTCTGCTCATCCAGGCTGAGGTCATCCGGCAGGGCTGGAGAGGACGACTTGTCTGAGAGCTGCTCTGACCTTAAAGACGCCTGCTCCAATTCAGCCATGAGGATCTGCTGGGAGACAGATTTCACAACGTTTCCAGCCGAGCGTTATTTGAGTTCTTATCGGGACTGTTTGGATAGTAAAACGACCCTGATGCTGAAATAATTTTCCATGGAGAGTAAAAAACACAATCCATTGAACTTCTATGGCGAGCTCCAAATGCCTGACAAGGTAATGATGTTTTCAAACGAAGGAGCTTTGGTAGCTCCAGAGAAGAGACGTTTAGGGTCGTACAGATTGAGTGGAAGAGAAGCGCTTGCAAATCAGAGCTCTACAGAGTGCAGAGACAAGCCAGGAGAAAAAGACTGATAGATTGACACTGTTGGCAGGCAGGCAGAATGGAAAGATGACATGTGTGGAGGTTACTGCTTGAATTACTTCCTTCCTGAACTGCCCCCGTCCTGCCTGTCAGTGTGATGGAACTGGGCAAAGCTCGCAAAATAACCGTACGGTAGACGAGCAACACGGCGAGTAGAGTCTAAACACCCAGTGCGCTTAACAAGGCAAGTCGGCAACTTTCATTTTACAACAGGATCAGTCCAACGTTTACAATCCAATGTGGTCAAGGAAAAAATGTAAATATTTAAATTTAATATAATGAAAAAAAATGTATAAATATCCGGGATCCGGCCTCGACTTCTCTGGTTCGTAGGCTTAAAAATTATTTAGTCATTAGATTAGTTTGGCCGCAATGTGGCATAACCCAAACTGTATTTGAACAAAGTCGGCAGATTTTAAATAAAATCTAAAATAAAAAAAATATTGACTGAGTAAATGTAATTCATATTAGTGATACCAAACAATGATTTTTCTGAAGTGTGGTGCGGTACCTCTTGTGGATGAGTTCTGCAGTCCTTACAAACCGGGGGAGAGGAGTAATGATGGAAGACCGAGCCAGAAAGGTTGTCAATCATCAGCATCTCTGCCTCAAACGAGTCTTTGATGAGCAAAGACACACTGTCCAGCCACAGGTTTTCCTGCGATATAAACAGGTCTCATTTCAATGAAGATGCAGTATTAGCCATTTATTTCAAGATTCATTTTTAAATGCTTTCAAAAATTATTATTAACAGCGAGGTTTAGGTTACATTTTAAGGTTGATGTAATGTGATGAAATTGGTTTGGATAAAAATGTCTGCCGGATTAATTTCAAGTATATTTTTTTCATGTGTTCCATATGTCCCTGATCGACTCATTTGCCAAAAAGCAATTCCTATATTTCAATTTTATATACTGTATATGCTAATTATTTATATTTTACAAAAATTGCGTTTATATATTTTAACAAACAATTTGTAAAGTCAAACAACTAAGATATGTAAGACAATAAAAAAAAAACATTATTATTATGCAGTAATATTAATGTTATTTTCAACAACAGGAGGAGGAGGAAGAAGAAAAAAAAAAGAAGAAGAATCCTTATTCTCATCATCATCATCATAAAATAAGCTATTTTAGAGGGGGAGTAATGTGAGCCCACCAAGCTTATTTTACCAACACTCAATCATTATTTATTTCCAGAAAGTATCTTTAAACATATTTTATTATTTAATACATTTTCCTTAAAGAAACACGTTTTCAATTTACAATAAAAAAATGTATTATTATTATTAATAGTAGTAGTGTTACTGTTATTTCAACAACAACAACAACAACAACAACAACAACAACAACAACATCAATTATCATCATCATCATCATCATCATCATCATCATCATCATCATCATCATCATCATCATAAAATAAGAAATTTTAGAGGGGCTCTACAAACTGATCTCCACGCAAAGCAACACGTTGCGTAATGTGAGTATGTTTCTTCCAGAATGTACATGTAAACACATATTATTATATATACATTGTTCCCTTAAAGAAACTAGTGTTAAGAACAAAACCTGGATCTGAAGAGCTTCTTTATCAGGACAGACATCAACCCCGCAATGTCAAGCCATCCAGGTCTAACCATCTTAGTGGTCAGACAACATCAGAGAAACCCGGATCACACTGGGAGACATTAATGAGTGGGTAGGTCAGGGAAAGGGTCTCCTTGACTGTCACAGGACCACTCTTAATCACAGCAGGCCTTCAGAAGCGCTCACAAGAAGCTGGAGTCGTTTGTGGACACGGCAAAAAAAACAATTCGTGAAGTTTTAATAGCGGACGAATGCTCAACGTCGAAGAAGCGAATGAATTTTGCTCAACGTCAAATTTCACCGGTGAAGATCTTCAAAATAGTAGGCAATCATGATGTCGCCTCATCGAACGAGTCAATGCGCTTCCTGCGTCAGCATCGGCTTATTAGGCAGGAAGGCTTTCCAACACAAACAATTAAACCGACGCTAATTTGTGCGCGATTTAATGAAAACCCGCCAGCTCCTCCGGAAGATCTGGATGCGAGTGCACTTGGTTACGAGCACACGTCATCTTGGAGACAAACGCGCCAAACAAAAGCTTTTACAGTAAATGTTGCTTCAAACGCAGAAAAAGCAACATCTCAGCATTCACTTTGGGCAGCACTAATGAGAGCAGGACTGCGAGGCATCACAGTTAAACCTGACAGCGGCTTGCAGGCGGCCATTATCCCCTGGAGATTAGCACCTAGCTCACTGGATCGCATACACCTCTCCGCTTCAATTTATGGCTCCAGTCGTGACCCGGAGAGATAATGGGCCGCTTGGGTCTGGTTGCGGCCATTGCACGGGGCAACACGGTCATGGCCTGTAGTGTGAGAACAATCATTTTCAATACCGCTTCGAGGACGAGTGCTAGCGTTTATGAGCGCGAGAGGTTTAGCAGAGCTGACGTGGGTCGTAATTCGTCGCAGCCCGAGCGAAGACGAAAATCTGGTGTGATTGTCAGGAGTTTAGCGTTCAGGCCGCACAGGAAACCAGAGAAAACGGACCAACACGGATTTAAATACTTAGGTACTGATGGCTGAAGTACAGTATAACTCAGTATAAAAGTATTCTGTATAACTCGAAGTTTTCATTTTCGGGCTTTTCATTCTCAATTTGGGAATATTCACTGGTGGCAGTTCAAATCAAAGTCACAATCAACTGTAATGGCCAAGTTTGTAGATACAAGAAGGAATTAAATGTGGCCTGACTCCGTCTTTTGTTCCGTCTTTTTCCAAAATACAAAAAAAAAAAAAAAAAAAAAA
>CM051506.1:6258828-6371613 GCA_028031935.1 Paedocypris micromegethes
ATATATATATATATATATATATATATTACATAAATATTTATTAATGGAAAAATTATGGTAGATACTTTTCTCCAAATTTGTCAGTCAGAAAATGAATAACAAATGTGTTAAAAATGTTAGAAAAGTATTGTAATATTGGCATGCAGTGCTAATCTCTTATTCCAAATGGACTCAATACCTAAAGTATAATATCGAATTAAAAGACATTTACGGGCCAGATATGGCCCACGGGCCACAGGTCGAGCATCGCTGCTTTAAACAATGCTTAAATTATGTTATTATTATTTTAATCCAAGGTTTTATTTTTGTGTGTATATGTGTATGTGTTATTGTGACTGTCAACATTTGTCATCGATTCATCCATCCATCCATCCATTGATCCAACCCTACATCTACCAATCCATCCATCTCTACATCCACCAATCCATCCATTCATCCATTCAAGATCTCCAGCCACAAAGAAAAATAAACCCTGTCAACAACAGACAGTCACATAAAATCCCACTGGATTTCACTCTTCACTTGCTCTCACTCTGTATCAAAAAACACAGCATCATATCATCATTTGTTGTTGATTATGGAAACATCTCTCCACCAACTCTAACACACACATCAAATAACAGGAAAACACACACAAAAGATGCACTTGACAGCACAACGTGAACCTCCCCCTCCAAAAAAAAAAATCACTATGCTTGTCTTGGAAAAGGCCTGATGTGTGACCAGAAAAGCTGAAGCGCTTTGAGGATGAGAAAAGCTGTTCTGCAGAAATGCTGCAGTCACTGTGTCAGTGGCGAGGGAGAATTGGGAAGAGATGTCGACAGTGGGAGGTGATTCCTACTACATTTAAAATATATCCCATTATAAATATGCACTGAACTGTTCTTGAACTCAACTGTAAACCCCCTCTCAAAATCTGCTTGGTTTGGTTGTTCTGGATTAGGAAAATTATAATAATAGGCAGGTTTGTGCTGGCACAGCGGTTCATCTTTGGAAGATGACAAACAGAGCTAAATGGGGGAAAAATATTTGTGTAAAGGATTAAATAATAAATTAATTAATTAGATAAGGGCAGGAAGACTTTTCCTTGTGTTCTTGTGTAAGGGCTTGTGATTTTCAAATCATTTTCTCCCTGCATTATAGATGATTGTCTGATTCATTTCCAAAAGGCTTTCTGAGCATCCTGCTTTGTGTGTTCTCTGTAGGCATCTAAGTAGGTCTTACACGCACATGAATAGGAACGTGCTGTGTTATGCATTCACATATTTCCAACCTAGTGTTCAAAAGGCATCTCTGTAGGACATTGTTATTTCATGAGAAACATCCTGTCAGCTTTTACACGTGGAGCTGATGTTGACGGCAGGGTCACAAATCAGAGGTGTAAAGAGCACCTGAAAACCATACTTGAGTAAAAATATTTATATCTTCCTGGAAAAATTACTCCATGGTTACTTGTAACTCTTCCAATTTCAAGAATACTTTAGTAAAAGTCCCAAGGCATTCAATTTTAAAATAACTTACTGAATTTAGGCTTAACAAAACGTTATCACCTCATCCGCTCAAGAATTTAAAGATGCCGTCTTGTCGGTAAATGTCCATTTAAATGTAGGAGAGTAAAGAATACAGACACTCAATCAAAAATAAGAGACAAGTAGAGAGTAAAAGTTGCTTAGATTTTGGATACTCAGGACAAGCACAAAGTAGCCAAAAATACTCAAGTAACAAAGTCCATTCACTCAAGCACTGTAGACCACTGTCACAAATGGACCGAAGCAAACAACAGTAGCTCATCATTGTCACACATTTACTCTTCATAAGCAAGTAAATCTGTGCAAAGGTCCACAAATAAAAACATCCTTTATTCACACAAACCTCAGCCTGACTGTGAAGAGAAGAAAGCATCCTTATTAATGACACATTTGGATTCCCGCTGCCTCAACCTTCTTCTGTCTCTCTTTCTCTCTGAGGAGACGAGATGCTTTTAGTCTGCTGACACGGCTTCTGCTTGAAGTCAAACTATTTTCCCCCAATTCCTGTTCTGCTGACTGTCATATACACCACATCCTGGTCTCGATGTTTCTCTGTCTCCTCTCTCGCTCAGCATCCTGCCTGCAGGTAGCGATAAGAAAGGATTTCTCGGCACGGAAAGCCACTGCTTCCTCTACGGTGTTGTGGAGGAGTCTCTGTGTTTGACACAATCTTGCCTGGACCTTGAACAGGGATGGGACATCAATTCCCGCAAGCATTGATCTTGATATTCAAATGAGCAAACACTAACCGCGAGATCCGGCACAGGTGCTGGGGAAAAAATGGGACGAAAGACTAACCCAAAAAAAAAAAAGCGTTTTTGAGGCTCTTCAGTTTTGCTCTATTCCCTGGACTGAACTGTGCCGAAATAGTCTGAAAGTGTCTGCTAAAGTACCGCTGCAGAACAGCGAGGATGTACTGACTAGGAATACGATTTGCGGAAATAGCATCACCATCATTTCTTGAATTGAGTCGTCTTGTGTGTATCTTTATGCATTCACATTTGACTGATTCACATTTCTGGGTCACTGGGAGATGCAGCCAATCCCAGCAACAAGGCCTGATGATCTGGATGCATGATCTGGATTGGTGGCCAATCATAGAGCGGGACACACAGACACACTTTCACATCTATGAGCAATTTTCGTTCTCATGAACCCATGTTCCTGGACCCACTACATCATCATGCCGCCCAGACACAAACACACACACTTCCAAACTAGTTTTGGCTCATTGAAGCGTCATTACAACAACAATACAAAATGCTTGCTCCTTGTTTTTTAGCGACTTTGCATTGATCTGGCTCTAAGAGAAGCCAAATCGATGTAAAGTAAAATTTACACTAAAGTAACAATCTCACTCTCTTTACTTTAAAGCAATACAAAACTTCCAACATATAAACGTCTCTGTCCACATGTGGTCTACGTGAGGATGGGCTCTCAATTCTCTTTTGGTCTGTTCACGTCCTGTGATAAAGTATCCAGTGCTTATTTACGAGCATAAACCGATGATCCTCCAATCTCAAGTCCATCCGTGACAACTCGTCCAACTTACAGCAGATTTGTTAAAGATCACAAGATCACAAGATCACGTCTGTAGTAAAAGGAGCAAATATCGCACAGCAAAGTACTACATTATGTTTAAGGCTGTTTCATAGGCAATAGTACCATATTTTTCTGAATATAAAGGCTCAATTAGAAAACCTAAAAATGTGTAAAAGTTGACTGTCTGCTAAAAGACAAAAAAAAAAAATAATAATAATAATAATTAGATGAGTTAGATTAGATTAGACAAGAGATGAGTTCTAATGGAGCGCCAATCCAGGGCACCATATAGTCCATTTAAAAAAATACGGTACAGCAAAATGGAAAGTTGAAGAAAAGTAGAATATTGACTGATACATAAGTAAAAACACACACACAGACTCAATGTGGGGTCTCACCATTGACAAACTACTTTCCCATCCTTCTTTCCTCAACTCTAACAGTCCCATTCCTTACCAAAACTCAACTTTAACCTCAAACCCTAAAATTCCATTTTATTCTTGGAACAGGTCTTCAAAGTAGTGGGTCCAGCCTAAGGTCCCCACAAGTGACCATAGGTCCCCACTTTACCATACAAACCTAGTATTTGACACACACTGACACACACTCAACGATACTTGTGGTACCTGCCAGTCCGGGATCCAATAGATCGCAAACCAAACTCTCCAACCATTAGGTTGTATTGTCCTTTTATTTTTTTAAAAAGAAAGTGGAGTTTCGATTCAAAGATTATTGGGGAGGAAAAGCGAACACATGGAAACAGGTACTTAAACAAACTCAGCGTAACAACTGCTTCAATGTGCTTAACACTGCATGGAATTCAACCCTTCAATTAACATTCCATGTCTTCTCTCTCTCTCTCTCTCTCTCTCTCTCTCTCTCTCTGTCCTCCTCCTCTTTTCTCTTCACTCACTCTTACATAATCTTCCGCAGAAGCTAAAAATGGACAGGTAAAGACAATTATAGCTCCACAAAAGCTGCCTGTCAGTGAGTCATCACTGCGCGCACCACAGACTTTATCACAATCCCATTTTTAGCATTTATCTACCGGGCTGTATACAGACTACTGCTTCATTCAAATAAAATCCAATATTTGCGGAATTAAAAAAGACGACTGATTGAAGGGAACTTTTGGACAATGTTTTTCCAAGCATAATTTATTTGGCATTGCATAGATGCACTTTGTCTACCATATTTCTAACTAATAAATGTATGGATTTATTTTAACCGTGTGATGCAACGATGCCTTGACGCATCCGCAGACACAAGTGAGGGAAAATATCAAAAGAGCTTCCTAGAGCTCAACCACTAGGGGTATGAAACAGAATCAAATCCATAATTTAGATCGTACAATTAAAATGTTTCTAAAACAGAATATATTTTTCCAGCTTTAAGATTTCCAGATTTAAGAATCAGTCCATCAACCTTCTTATCACCCGTCTATCTACAGTATTAATCAGGAAGCCATTCAACTATAGCTTGTAATCAACCGGCTCTTTCATTTAAATACTACGAGCGAATCTAAAATCAATTCTTCTTCAGCATGACCTGCAATCATTCTTCCTCTCAACCGTATCTTAAATGCATAACAAATATTGAGGTCAAGTCACTCTTATCCATCCGTTCAGCGGTCTGTAGGTTCAATGAATCAACAAATATGTCTGTATGTTCATCTGTATGTATCATCTTTCTATTCATCATAGACTTTCACCTTTCAACCAGTATGTTCATCCATCCATCCATTCACCCATCCATCCATCTATCCAATCATTTTTCTGTAGATTCAATTAATCAATGTACATATGTCTGTATGTATGTTCAATTCATCTTTCAACCAGTATGTCCATCCATCCATCTACCCATCCAACTATCCAACATCCATCCAATCAGTCATCCATCCATCCATCCATCCATCCATCCATCCATCCATCCATCCATCCATCCAGTTATCCATGCAATAACTATCAAACTTTCCATCCAACCAACCACTACAAACTACAGTCTGTTGGTTCAATGAATCTGTCTGTATGTCCATTCAAAATTCTATTCATCTATTAACCGGTATGTCCATCCATCCATCCATCAAGCCATCCATCAAGCCATCCATCCATCCATCCATCCATCCTTCCAGTGCTGTACCTGGGCCGGTGAGTAGAGCTTCCTAGCGCTGATTGACTCATGGGTTCCCAGGTGAATGTTCGGGGAACGTGGTGGAAGAGAGGAACTGGGTCCAGCTATCTGAAGCCCCCCACTGCTCCTGTCGACTGCAGACCCTCCGTTACCACCCACACCGCCAATGCAGCAGAGTGTTCCCTGAGCGATCTCCATTTCGATCTCCGCGTCCATCTCTGCCTCCTCTTGGGCTTCTTTGTTGGAGTCGTCCAGATGCTTCATTAGCACGGCCACGACCACGTTGATGAGAACAAACTGGGCCGTGAGCACAAAGCTCACGAAGTACAGAGGAGAGATGAACTGTAAGCTGGGATTGCAGGTGTATTCCCCTGGAGGACATTCACGCAAAGTGTCCTGGAGAGAAGAACACCAAAAGATGGATTTGCTGTTCAATATTGCTTGAAGATATTTATTCTCACATTTATTTTTCATCTATCTTTTCAGATTTTGTGCAGGTTGGGTTTTAACACTTTTTGCATTACATTCAAGTTCAAGTTCAAGTTCACATTTATTTAAATGCCGCTTGTCCAATGTTCATCTTTATTCCGAACTAGAAAAAAAAAGTCAATTAAAAAGAAAAAAATACACATTTGATTCACATTAAACAGGGAAATAACAGGCCTTCCTGAAAAATCAAACCCGGGATCATTGCTGCTGCAAACACATCTTCAAGATTTTATTCTGTCTTGATTTTTATTGATAAACTTTTTACCTTGAAACTTTCCAGAAGCGTTACAGATTTCAAATTGTTAAAATATAAAATATAAATGAAGCTTACAGATTAAAAAAAAGGCCTTGGAAAAGGGCAAAATGCTATTTTCAAATTGTCAATGTCTTCTTTTGACCTAAAATATTTTTAAAGTACATGAACATTGTTATGTCTAATGTCACATTTACGGTATAAGCATCACACACTTTCAGATACACTGATGTTATATAATGATTTAAACCACTGATTTTCAGTTATTCCACCGACTACTATAATTACCGCATCACTGCTAGTTAGAAATAACTTCCCTCTTTTGTTCAAAATAACTACCAATTACCACATGCACAGTTTGTCCGTGCGAAAAGAACAAATCCCACATAGTTTCTCTTAATGTAAAATCAACTCTCCCTTCACATTCAAAGCTTCGGCGACAAATCCAATAAATCCGACAAATTGCGCTTTGAGACAGTTGAAATTGTGAAAAGCGCCTTACAAATGCTCTGAGCTCTGATCTTGAACTCGAACAAAGGCAGATGGGTCTGGCAGAAATTCCATATGGCCTCTCATCCGTATGGAAAGAGGTGGCCACTTTCAGAAGGGACTTGTGTTATAGGATCTCGTGGTAATTTACAGCTCTGGTTACCACGCTTTGGCTCTTGGTCTCCAACCACCATAAAATGCTTTGTGTGTGAACCTAATGGATGAGCCAGTCACCCTCCATCAAACACACCCGGTGGTGTGTAGGACATTCTACATCAATACCGCAATGATCTGCTCATTTATGCAGGCACGTTTTACTGTGCTGAATATGCCGAGCTGGCGGATTTTCATGTTACTACCATATGAAAGCCAGTATGGGAGCAGGAAGGTGGAACATTATTTTTTTTTACAGTGTTGGCGAGAGCTTTTCACATACGAACATTTAGAGATTCAACCATTTAGAGATCTTCTCACACAACTTGAAGTGTTCGTTATAAGATCTTTAAGCATTGAGAGCTAACTCACAGTTAATGTTATTTTGATATTTCAAGGGAATTCAATCAGAATTATTGTTGATTCGATAAAAAAAGCCCTACTGAATTACAAACACGCAAATGTTGCCCATTTTCCAATCCGATTGCAATCAGCAGAGAGTTGAAAAATCACAAAGTACCACCACAATAAACTTGACATTTTTATGCTACGTATCACTATCTATTACCTTCATAATGCCATTCCAGTTATCGCCAGTCGAGACTTGGAAAAGAGTTAGAAAAGCCATGCCAAAGTTCTCAAAGGTGGCATGGCGACTCATCCCTTCACATGGGTAGTCTTGATTACACACTGCAAGGAACAAACAGAACACACAGTTTCCTTATTGTAGTTACTCCGCTATTACAGTAGCCTGCCGCTTAAGCACATATTTGAATGAATATGCATCTCGATTAAGTATGCAAATTTCACCCCTTAAAATTCTATAAATTGTCCTAAAATGCATTAAACATTGATATCTGATGTAGGCGTGGTCCATCACAAGTACGCCCTTCCTGGTTTATTATGCAAAAAACCTCTCAAGCTTAATTTGTGTAGTAAGTGGGAGGCTACTGCAAATCATAATGATCACCAACCCGTAAAATCCAAACACTCTTGAAGAACAAATAATTATTTCTCATTTTCACTTCACTGTGGGTAGCTGGAGCGAAATGGCGTTTCATTCAGCTAATGCGTTTTACCTTGTGTGGAAAGACAATAAAAACTTTAATGGAGCTGACTGGAACGTGCAGCTGGAAAGTTTTCCACACAGATGTCAGTACACAGGAGACACGTTTGGGAGGAAATGCGCATCACAGGAGAACAGATGTGTGTTTACCCAGCTCTCCGAACAATTCCACTCCCAGCGCAGCATAAATGAAGAAGAGCAGCATGAAGAGGAGGCCGAGGTTCCCCACCTGAAACACAGCAGTTAGATCAACTGCAACACTCCCAACAAACTCTAGAACTATACACACAGTATAATTACATCACTACATTACAAAACACTCCATGTGGACATTAAGGAATGTTTAATAGATTACACACATTGTTATGCTATCAGAAAAGAGGGATGCATAATTTCTAATCCCAATACATACACATAAGCACAAAGGAAGAGGATATTTCTGAACATTTTTCATCTGTCTGGCTGTCCCATGCAGCTAATGAACCAAGAACATTCTTTGCTGCTTTTAGAGATAAAATGATCATCCAGGCAGCAAATCTGTTGAGGGCAAACTGAAAATAAAATAAAAGGCAAACTGAAGCTGAAGGAGAAGAAGAATGCCAGACGAGCGCATGCAGCTAAACTAAAGTGCTGGTAATTATGAAAAATGGCGTGAAAGCGTTCAGAACTTGTAAAATGGTAAATCAAGCAATTATCCTCGAATACGTCGCCGTTTGTGCCGTTACACAATGTAGTTGCTGGTGTGGTTTTATGAGACGCAACAGGGGAAGTGCTAAAAAGCAGTCGAGGACTTTTATCATACAATGCTTAACTTGAACAATTTGGTTTTAGTTGCTTAAGAGATGACAGACAGGAAACTCCCCTCGTGCTTCCAAAAGCTTTTCTTGTAAAGTGGTACGTGTTAACATCACTAGATCTCTAGGAACAAGTCACAAGCCACTTAAAATACAAGCTACACAAAGCTATTAAGAATGTGATGCATGTCTGCTGAATTTCAAATTTCTTTCTTCAATGACGATGACGATGATGATGATGATGATATATGAGAAAGCTGAGAAGAATTCAAAAGAAAGAAAAGTCAATAGACAATCTTCCCTAAATCCAACCAAATTATATCCATATATATATATATATATATATATATATAATATACTATAATAATAATAATATAATAATAATTATAATAATTATAATAAATATAATTATAATTATAAAAATATTATACAAATATAAATGAATAGCTCAAAATACACAATCAGTAAATGTAAAAAAAAAAAAAAAAACGTTGTATCAACAATCGGTTGACACTGGAGATTACGATGAAGGCCAGAGAAGGAAAAATGTACCTTGATAAGCTTGTCTCGCATTTTTATATAATAATTGCGTTTCTGCTTTTGTTTTAAACGTTTTGTCATCAAATATCTTTTATAACCAAATACATCATACTCACAATACCAATTGCAGGCGAAGTACATTTCACAATGTGCATAAAAATGCCAGAAAAATTGTTGTATACTTTGCCTAGTCATGCTATACAATGCCTGCAGTTCAAAAATTAAAGGTAACAAATATATATGACACATTGATAACAACTTGATCATAGAATCAATTCTCAGCGTACCTGAGACTGATGAAGAATTGTTTTCGTCTTTGTGTGGTTTGCGGAAGCGGGATTTTAATCTATATTTTCATAATAGATATGAATATAGACTGCCTTGTCAATTCTATTGCTAATAAAAAAAATTTAGTGGACAAATTGCTTTTGGGAATAGAATCCTCACCGTTGGTTGTTCCAAACACAAGAGCAAACACAGCACTGCTCCTCACACTAAATGTGTTAAAACTAAATCAACTACAAGACACATTTTCTTTTGTCCGAGCCATGTGGTCATACTACCTGAGGCAAAGCTTGAACTACAGTATCCAGCAGCGCTCGCATCCCAGTGGCCATCTTCAACAGCTTTAACACTGTCAGAGACAATAAGAAGTGTAAAAAAATCCACCACAGACACAGTTAAACAACACAACTTGGTATGTTTGCATGGAGAAACACAAACAGTGGTCACGCAAACACTGGTCTCTCCACGCCTCGCTTTAATTCCAGCCTAAATGGCTAATGAGGAGAGAAGGAAAAGGTCAGGTCTAAAATTAAACCCCGCGCTGCCGCCCTCTCCCTGTATAAAACAGCATGCAGATGCAGAGTGATGGCACCCCGACTCAGTCATGGCCGAGGACACGAGCAGGATTAAAAACGTGATTAAACTCTAGACACACAGATCAATTTTCAATAATGGAGCGCCACTGACCTGTGCAAAATACCATTTCGTGTGATGAAGTCAATATTTCTATGGCACATATTGGGTAATGAGGCGGAGTTAAGACTCATCAGCCAACGGCGGCTTATCAACACATGGGCCACTGATCAGGCTCCATGAAGAGAAAATGACGTGTGTGTGTGTGTGTGTGTGTGTGTATGGGTACAAGCATGTGAACACTTAAACATGTACATGTGGACTGCTGTGATTACGAAATGACTAGATTGAAGGTGATTTGAACTAGGGACTAACCCCGGGCGATGCGCAGGACCCTCATGATGCGTATGATGGTGGGGTTGATGGGGAGAGCAGCACTAATCTCAATCTCCTCTAGTGTGATGCCCATGACTGACAGCAGAACTATCGCCAGGTCCAGCTGGTTCCACCTGCACACAAAGGAGAGATTGGCATAGTTACGCTTGTGTAAGCATTAAAAATGAGATGTTGAACTTACCTCATGAAAATTTTTTTTATTACCAAATAGAAATGTATTACAGGAATTTTACTTGAAGTATTTGCTGATATACTATCAATCCAATCAGTTCTAGACAATTCCAACTTAACAAGAAACCCGGGGATTGGGAACCTGTGGCTCGTGGGCCAGAAGTGGCTCTTTTGGTGATGACATCTGGCACTCCAAAAATTTCTTAGCTGGCATTTTCTTAACGCAAGTAAGGAATAATGCAGAGAAATAACATGACACAATTCAATGGTAAAAAATAACATTTTAATTATTTTCATTATTCCAAAAAACGTTTTGCAATATTTTTTTTTCGTGACTGTTAACATCAGCACTTTTTAACAAGTTAAATATTTTTTTTGAATAAATCAGGCAACCCAGAATAGTGACTGTGAGGGGAGAACTCTCGTTTAATTTAAGACAATTCTGTTTTTTTAAGCTTGAACAGATAATTCAATTGATAAGGCGGCTGCTATTAAACCAGCTTCTTTAAACCTTTCTAGTCGCACTACAACATCACTTCCCGAGCCTTCTCTTCTCTATTTTACCCCTGAAATACTTCAGAAATATACTTATTTATACACATGAAAACACTCTTCCAATTCAACAAAAAGAACCACAATCTCATTGTCTCATAACTTTTCAGAAACCTAGAAACATTGCAGTAAGGAAATACTGTACCCAAATACACAAATGCATAAACAAATTAATAGACTAGTTATTCAATTCTCATAATTAAATAATTCCAGCAGCTTCTTTTGAACTAATTAGGGCATAAAATGTAAACCTCTCGAAAGACGTGTCTTCATCAACCAAAGCATAATTTGGCGAAGAACAGTTTATTCACTCACCACTGTACTTTTAAATTCAACCTCTATTATGCTAATCCAACTCTGGCCATGCATTCTGCTAAAAGGTGGCTTCCAGGGCATTAACATTTGAAGTTTTGCCCAGTAATACAGGTAGTTTGGGAACAGAAGTGTTGCTGGGGACCACTTAAAACACTCAATTAAAGAGAATTAAAGACCCTCTCCAACATTGCTGACCCCGTTTGCTAATGCAGGACAGAGAAAAGTCTCGTTTTTACACTAAAGTACAAATCTCAGTCGCCTACATCTACAGTCCTGAGACCAGCCACACACACACACACACACACACACACACACACACACACACCTCTGCCAGCCGGCTTGTAATTGTGACCTAGTTAAGAGGCACAGAGAGCTGCAACAATAAATAATGGCTTGTTGAAAGCTTTCCGGTGTCAGAACTGCATATGCGTGAGTAAAAAAGACAAAGTGTACCGCGGTGCCAGCCTGGTTTTTCTCCACCATGTTAAATGGGTCAATACCATATATTCTAATAAAGCCACAAAGTGCTGTGATGTTTACATCTAGCGAGGAACCTGCGCTCCGGGATTCCTCAAAAATAAATGCCTCGGCGTTTCTCCCTGACGGTGAAGTCCTTGTCGGCTGATGACAAATAGAAGTTCTATTAAGGAAACAAGCACACTTGTAATAAACCGCCGAGGCAAATAAGGATATTCGTGAACGTCAGGTGATCTTTGTTCTATTAACACCACGCAGGGCTAATTTACTTTCTATCTGCAGTGGTAAATGGAGACGCAGAAGCAACATTTTGTCATTAACGCACCCTCCGGTGGCTCAAACTAAGAGGATTCGTTCAGCGGGAATCGCCATCTAATGAAATTATCATTTCAATTACTGATTGCAGAAGAGGACAGCGGGGAGAAAAAAAACCAGAGAAGAAGAATACCTGTCTTTGAAGAAGCGTCGGAAGCCAAACGCGGTGAGCTTTAGCACGGCCTCCAGCACAAAGGTGCTGGTGAAGAAATAATTACAGTACTTGAGCGCAATCTCCAGAGACTAGAGCGTGGAGAAAGATTCAGACAGGGAGACAGGAAGAGAGACAGGATGAGTACAAGAGAGGCGTGCATGATTAAGAGGTGCTCGCCTCAGGTACACAGCGCCGCACTAGAAGACTTTATACTCGCATTGTATGAATATTCTACTGTATTATGAATGTTTTATATTTTAAAAAGCCAAATAGGCCACGCGTCTTTGAACACAAAGCTACTCAAAAGCCAGGAAAACATCTTACGTGAGGCTGGCTGTAGTGCTCCAGCGACATAGTGACAACGTTCACGCAGATGATGAAGGTGATGAAGATGTCCAGGTAGTGGCTGGTGCAGAGCGTGTGGATCATCAGTCGGATCTGACTGTAACTTGAATAATATGGCAGCTTTTGGGCTTCTATGAGGATGAAAAAACATGAATCACAACTAAAGTCTGAAATTAGTTGGTTTTAATCCCAGATTATTTAATTCCAGATTATTTGATCACAGATTATTTAATACGGATTATGAGGAAACGTGCTGCTCAAAAGCATATATTTAAAATGTACAGTCTTTATGTGTTTCTACAAAAATACCAGACAGATCATCTAAAAAATACCAAAAATACCAGATTATAATTGATAAAACATCACACACACACACACACACACACACACACACACACACACACACACACACACACACACACCACACACTGCTCTAAGGCTCATTTTTCTACAAGATCCCAGACGGAACATCTGTGTGCTTTCTCCATCTTGCTAACACGGTTTTCTCATGGTGTCTGGAGAATTAAACTAGTTGTTTAGGAAAAATGGGTTTAAATCAAATAATTTCTTTGTATTTACTGCCAGTGCATCCTTTCTTTTTTTTCTTCATTTTCTGTTCTCGCTGCTTTAAGTTTTCTTTTTTTTTTTTGCTCATTTGCTTTTTTATAATTTCACGTTATATTTCTGGGTGTTTGGTCCAGTTCATCTGTCCTTACAGTTGGTTTCACACCAGTAAAGTCTAATCAATCTTTTGCTTTGGTCAAAATGGGTTTGATATTTCTGTTTTTTATTCATTACATTTTTTAATGGATTTTCAATGTTTTGTCAGAGCGCATTCATCTGGCAGATGAATGCGCTCCCATTTAACCAAATGTTTTTTGACCAAAAGTCTACAATTTTTTTTCTTTTAATTTTCTTTAATTCACTAATTCAATTTAATTCACGTTGAGTTAAATGATATTATAAAATGAGAAAAGAATATCCATGTTCTTTCAGAAACGCTTCACCAGCGTTTGGTTCGCACGTATTCACACAGGAGCAGAATCATACCACAGATCTACAAAGAGCTTCTTACTCCGTCTCTTTTTCTCCATCCGCCTCAGTCGTTTCTCCTCTCTTCTCTTGGCCTCCTCCACCTCCTGGTGCTGTCGACACTTGTGGAAGTTCTCCACCACCACTCCGACAAACATGTTCAGCACAAAGAAGCTGACAATTAGCAGGAAGGAGATGAAGTACAAGAGCATCCAGGGGTTGTTATTGGTTACGGGCTGTAAACAAAGACAAAAAAGCGCGAAACGTTTTTATTGATTTAGCAGACTTCAGCTGTTGACTCATGGACGGTGAACTGTGATGCCCACATAGTAACAACGCGGTACGAGAAATTGCTAGAACAGAAGCGCTATCTGAAATTTAATTATAGATAATGAACCCAACTCCGTCTTGAATCAACATGCAGACGCGCATAAGCTTGGGGGAAATTGGTTGAATTAGGTTAACGTGAACTTTGGTGCAGCTTTTACTGGGTTGCTTAGCAGCGGCGTGGAGCGGAACAAAGGCGCTGAAGTCTAAATGAGCTCATTGCGAAGCATGGGATGAGAACGCTGGTAGAACTTCCATATGTTTTCATCTGGCAATGGACTCTGGTTTAATCCAAGATTTCCTCCAGGTCCACGTTTGACCCAGCTGAGATGCCGTGGTCTTCTTTATGGGACTCTCCACGCTCCATCATCACGTGTTGCTTGTTTAATGGCGCGAGCTCAGCGCTTTTTGAGTGGAGGACTCTTCAAAGTCATTGTTTGTCAGGTTTAGTGCCAAAAGCCCGTTAGTATTCATGAAGCTGATCATGTGTTGTCAGGATTAAATATTCACTGTTGAGCGCTTATTCCTCAAAGCTCTTTAAGCAGTGGAAATAGCACACTTGTTTGGTTCAGACATTTTAAGGAGTCAAAACTTAAGCAATCGAGGCGTTTAATATTTAATGGCCTGGAGTCTTGTTAAAAAAGGGCACTCTGGAAATGTACATTCATATTTATTTTATATACTCTGCTAATTGTTTCATACACTCAATCATAAATTCCTGTTACTTGATTTCATTTTTATTTGTCATTTACAATATTTGTATATGTATATAAAGGGTGTTATAATCTTATAATAATAATATAATATATATATAATTATAATGCAATATGACATACATTCATTAAAGCTACTAAACTCGTCTGACCCCTCACCCTCTATAAGCATTCTGCGCTTTTAATAAATATAATGAAATCTAATGTAATATAATAAGAAAAGCAACATTATTAATATAATATAAATATGAATTATTAATATACACACATACAGAATATATACCTCTGGGGTCTCGAAAAGTGCCAAATAAATTAAATGAATTATGTTTCTGATTATTAATAATATTTAATAATGTATATTAAATACAATAATTAATACAATATATTATACAACATTATATATATATATATAACAATTTTAATTATTAGTTTAATTTTTATACAAACGTTAAAAACAGACTTTTTCATGAAATGTATCCTACCACGAGACCAAAAAAATGAAAAATATGACTGTCAAGATTTTTCAGAACAATTAAAAAAATATATGCATAAAAAAAATACACATACATTCTTTCTCTGTACTAATATTTTTAATCTCAACTACACGTTGAGATGTTTTACTGATTCAGTTCAGTTCAGAAGCAGTTTTGTCATTGCCAATGCTGTCTTAGAAAAATAATTTTTTCCCAGCACCTACAGTAGATGAAGTGCACACTGGGGGTTCAACGGAGGGTATATATGGCTTCTATTATTGTCAACATGGCAGGACGGGAAGAAGAGGAGCATAAAGGAAACAGTACCTGCTGGTCCACGGCTACAGCATCCAGGCCGTGATACATGATATTGACCCAGCCGTCCTTCGAGGCCAGCACAAACAGGGACATGAGCGCCTGCAAACACACACACACACACACACACACACACACACACAATATGAGCACATGCAAGACCACACAGATTGATGGGGAGTCAAAAGTGACAAAAATAGATCGCTGGACACAAACCAGACATGCAAGGACACAAGTATAAAAAAAAAAAACGGGATGTGTTGAGTAATTATCTGTAATTCTGATGGACAAACATTTCAATGACTCGAGAAATCAAGCCGTGGAGAAATTAGTGATTTGACGTGATTCTGATCCTGGGTTTATGTCATGTGATGTGATGTGATGCTTCCTGTGACAGAACAAACCAACCTGCCCCAAGTTGTCAAAGTTGTACTTGTGATGGACCCACTTATAATTGGCCGAGAGACAGTCAGACTTGTTGGTGATGTTTTTGACATCCAGGCCCAAGCAGTAGTAGAACTTGCCTTTGAAAAGCTGTTGAGGCGAAAGACACACCACAGTCTTCATGTCACTCATCACCGCATGACTCGAGCATCTCTTTAATAAAACTGTCAGAGCACGGAGGAAGATTTGGAATAATAATATTGTTAGAAAAAAGGAATATTAAGGAGAAGAGAAGTAGCACTCAAAACATAGATTGACAGAGGATTGGATTTGTGTTCTGAAGGTTGCAGGTTCAAATCCCACTCCAACAGGTTCTGACACTGAAGATGTATTTCTTTTAGATTTATTTCTTTCAGAATTAAGTGAAAGTATTCTGAAACGGTTTCTGATGTGGAATCAATAAATGTTATTCTGATCCAATTTCAGAGGAAGTTTTAGTCCCTACAAACGAATAAATAATATTACAGCAAAACGGTTGTTTAAAAATGTCCAAATATCAAACAGTTAAATCCTGGACAACCCCAACATTTATTGTAAAAATTCTAAACACAAGCAATAACCATTTTACAGTAACTCGTAATTCTCATTTCAAAAGCATTCCCAGAGCTTTTCTACCTGGACTCCGAGGATGCCAAAGATGATGAAAAAAGCACAGCAGATGAGAACGATGTTTCCGATGGGCTTCAGAGACGTGATCAGGGTCTCCACCACCAGCTTGAGGCCTGGAGCGCGGCTGATAACCCTGTCGGACGGAAGCACACATTTAGCCAGTCTGAGCCGAGGATTAAACCAAGCAAATGTTATATGACAGCATCATTTCCTCAATCGCTACCTGAGGGGCCGCAGTGTGCGCAGAAGTCTGAGGACCCTCAGGACCCCCAGGATCTTCGCACCGCCTGCCATTGACACAACGATGTCAATCAGCGACACAAACACCAGGAAACCGTCCAGAATGTTCCAGCTGCTGCGCAGGTAGGCCTGCTCGCCCAGATACAAGCCCATGGAGACCACCTGCGACACCACCACAGCAGTTAGAAGCGTCTCACACCACACACTAGTCTGAGCAGAGCTGTGAAACTAGCACATGTTGGGTCACACAATTTTGGATACCCAATAAGAATGTGTTCGTTTATTTTTTTAGCTAACTAAGCTGGAAATGTTCCCACACTTAATATACTTAATATACTATAATCCTATACTTATAATCCTAAAATGTTCAGTCATAAGTCACAAGTGAAAACAGAAACAAAATATCTCGCTTGACTTATTATTTAAAAAATAAATGGTTTAAAAAATTGTTGTATTTCTTGTTATATTTACTGTATTTTTTTTGTACAGTTATCTGCTGTAAAAATGCAAGTACCGCACTACTGGACAAAAAAACATTTTCTACAAAAAAACTGACCGAAAACCTGCAGAAAAACACTTGCTCCGGTCTAAAACCGATCTAGAACAGTCTAAATCTGGACAGCAAAGTTAGCTGAGCACACGGATCGGAAAGACTCTGCTGAGAATATATTCATTTATTTGCTACTAAAATCAAATAAATCAGATGTGCTACCTGGAGAGTCGAACTGTCCGAGCTCAATTTACAGAAAATAATACAGGAAATGAACAACCTGCAATGCAGATCTAGTCTCGTGATCAACTTGGGCGTTATCAACTTGACAGTTCTTTACAACAGGGCCAAAAAGCCAATAATAAATCAGCGACATATACCAGCGAGCTCAGTAATGTGACAGTCACACCAGCAATTTAAGGAGATGCTTTCTGAGTGAGAGCAGATCTGCTTCCAGAACTCCTATTAGTCCAGTGTGTGTGGGATGGAGACAGAAAAAAATCACCCTTGGCCCTCAGGCAACACGGTATGGGAAAGTATATTTTTGCAAAAGCTGCAAAAATCTACGTCCCTGGGGATGAGATGTAATTGTTGATTTTTTGGATCTGGAGCAAAAGTGGAACCATAGTTTGACGGTCTCTCTCCGCACTAATACTTTGAGAAACTTCTAGAGTAATACTCTCTAATACAGCGGTAATAACTGCTTGAGGGAGACTTGACATGTTGACATGACACGTTTTTAAATGTAAATTAGATCTGTAACCGATTCCTCCCATGATTCCATGAGGTTCTGTTAGTCTACTAGAACAAGAATTTGCTCATCCATGTGATGTCTTACAGAATGAGCTGATTGGTCCAGGATTCAAACATTGAGCTTGTTGGTCACAATTTCAACTCTCCACCACTTCTGCCCTTTTTATCCAAATGAGTCACACCAGTTTATACAGTTCTGTCAAGTTTATAGAATGTAGTACAGCAAATATTTATTATCTCTAATACCAGATCACATTAAATATAGGGCTTTAATGTAAGTAATTATAATAGTTAATAATAGATAATCGATTTCTTTGAAAACATTACAAAAAAGTCAAATTTAACAATGAATGTGCAGTAATTCCACAATCACACGTTTTTTATTCTTTTTCAAATAACGGCAAAACGTGCTACTTAACGCTTGTATGTCTGTTTGCATGCATATATGAATACACACTGTATATGAAGTGATATTAATACGTAACATGCCTTAATTCTCCCAAAATAATTTTTCATAACTTGGTGTATTTTAACTATTTTTGTAATATTTAGTTTTACTTTTTTATGTGTGTAATGGTGTGTAATGTGGTGTGTAATGTGATTGTAAAAAAAAAACATCTTTATCTCTATCTATCTATCTATCTATCTATATATCTATCTATCTATCTATCTATCTATCTATCTATCCATCCATCCATCCATCCATCCATCCGTCCGTCTGTCTGTCTGTATGTCTGTCTGTCTGTCTGTATGTCTGTCTGTCTGTCTGTCTCTCCATCACCCTCTATCTATCTATCTATCTATCTATCTATCTATCTATCTATCTATCTGTCTTCTGTCTGTCTGTCTGTCTGTCTGTCTGTCTGTCTGTCTGTCTGTCTGTCTGTCTGTCTGTCTGTCTGTCTGTCTGTCTGTCTGTCTTTCTTCTTCTATCTATCTATCTATCATCATCCATCCAGCCAGCCAGCCAGCCAGCCATCCATCCATCCATCCATCCATCCATCCATCCATCCAGCCAGCCATCCATCCACCAATCCATCCATCCATCCATCTATCCATATTCATTTGACACAACTAACAAAATGTGTGCACGCTGGGGTAAAAAGAGAAACAGTCTTGCGCATTGCAGTCGCGGACCCCTGGCAGTGAGTGGCAATTTTGACAGGTCTATCTTTCAATTGTTCCATTGGCTAATAATTGATTAGGTTACATAATTGATGGCCTACAAGTGCCAAGTGCTCACAGCGGAATAGATGGGCCTGGCTGTGAGATTGACTGCATCTGAAAGGGGAAACTGCCTCTAATTAATATCATTGCTTAATTGCTCGTCATGAGACAGGCAGAAAACCCAATCACCCCCTCTCAAGTGGTCCGGAGGAGAAAGTGCAAATGAAAAGAGGCGAGCAAGACTAACCAGAGAGTGATTAAACAAATCAGATCGCCACACACACCTAACGTGGTCCCATCAGCAGCTTCCGTTCTGTTATTTAAGAGACGGATGATAAAGTCAATTGTGTTCAATAGACATTGCTGCACTAACTGCTTGCTTTTTAAACTCAGAATTAGGTTTGATAACACCGAGTAATGACGAGTAAAAGACGAAGGGACAGAACACACTCCTTCATCTCGCACCATGTTTAGTCAATTTAATTCCTGTGAACGGATAGTTTGAATTGTGTGAGAAAACCAAAGCTAAACAAGTAAAGGCAGCAAAATCATATCTCAAATACATCTCCGTGATGTCCAGAAATCAGACACTGAATGATTAGACAATTAAAAGTCTAAAATGCATTATCAGTGAGGACAGACAGCTATTTTTAATAATACATTCTTTAAAAATTTGGTCTGGGAAGTTGTAACCGCAGCTCAGTATTGATCAGTTTCTCTTGATTCTCGAGCAAACATCTGAAGTACTGCCGCACATTCAGAATATGATGAAAAAATCCATACTGTACATAGCACAATATGTCAAGCTGGGAATATCAATATTTACCTTCAGTGTCATCTCACCCACAAATATGGCTGTGAAAATGTAATTGGACACTGTGAGGAAGAGCCTCTCCTGCAAAGAGCGGAACAAGGACGTACAAACAGAAGAAAGAGAAGTTCAAAAAAGTCAGATTATGTCAACACTTAACAAATTAATAACGCCCAAATGATTCAAATAAAATATACAACAAACAATCCACTGCCTTACCAAACTGCCCTGGAGGATCTTGGGTCTCTCCAGAGCAACAGTGATGCAGTTTGAGAAGATGAAGGCCAGAACCACGTAGTCAAACAGCTTATGTGCTATAATGGACTGGCACAACAACCGGAACCTGATGAAAAAAAGAGGCTTTGTACGTTTTAAATTACAGATACTATGAATTTCAACTGCTACATAACATTGTTACATTATTAAATAAAAAAAAATCTAGTAGTGTGGGTTTTCCTGTAATATTAAAATTGATAAATATTATTTCATATATTAATTAATATAGTAAATTCATAAATATTACTGCATATATTTGTATTTATACACAGTACTGTATAAATAACTGTTTTTTTTAGAATCTATGTAAGCTCTATATATAATAATATATAAAACAATACGCAATAAACAAACACAATGCAGTATAAGTAAAAAAAAAAAAAAAAAAACAGACACTTAAAAATGTTCAAATAAAATAAAAACAAACAACCAAAAAAGACAGAAAAAAGCCCACTGTGTGAAATATTTTAGAGGCATTTATATTTGTAATTGCATAAAAATTTCCTTGAGGTAAAAAAAAAGAGAAAGTAAGAATCAATTTGTTTGCGTTTCCTATTCCTATGCCACACACAGATGTGTATCAGAAAGCTGTAGAACCATCATTTATTGACTTTCACAAATGTATAATTAACCTCTTTATCTGCAGTAATGGATTCCCGTTCTCCTCAAGCTATTTTGGGAATGCTTGGCTTATAAGATATGCAACGATGGCTTCCCAAGTCCTGTCCTGTGCCAATTTTGCTCTTTTAGGTGGAGTTGGGAGTCCAGCACAAATTTAGTCCCAGGACCAAAAATATTATCCTTTCTTTGCGACGGAAATGTGGCTAGACACAGAGACTAGATAGTGGGCTGGACTGACACAAATGAAGGTGGGAATAATCCTCTGCTATCTCACTGAAGCAGATCGATATCCTAATCAAGCCACTCTCTGAAGAAGCTGGCAGCCCATCAGTGCTATTGATCAGGTAGGGATACCAGAATAACTGTTGGCCGAGAGAATAGATGTGTGGGCATCCTGTCCGCGGCGTTACTCACAGATCACATCAGAGGCTCTATGGGAAACAACCTGTGACACCAGCTTCGCTTTATCTGCTTAAACTCCATCCGCTTTCAGGTGTGAAGCAGCTACTAGCTAATCTGTGCGGCCTTATCGTGTTAGAATAGATTGCTAGTAAGAGTTTTGCTTAAAGTGAGGGGCAAATGTAAAATTCTAAGAAACTTACGAACATGCTTCATGTTTACGTTGTGTCTTTTAATTTTCGCTTGCAATTACGTCTTTTTTCGTTCACCAGCCAATCAGAGTAAGGTCTGCTTGCACCTGAAGCTTGTGCAAAAAAAAAAAAAAAGTTTCAAACAAAAACGTGAAGATTTTCGCAAAAAAAACAAATTTAAAAGCAAGTGAAAAAAAAAAAAACGTAAATGTGAAGCATTTTCTTACGTTTCTTTAAAATTTACGTTTTATATTTTTTGGCACTAATCTTATTCCAAACAGATTAAACCAGTTAGACAAAGTAAATGTGCAGAGATGCTTGAGATGGTTTTTATGCAGCTTTGACAATAACACTAAATGCTATTTGAGTGTTATACACTAGAATTAAGCATTGCAATCAAAAATCTTATTTTTCACAAGGTCATTCATAGAAAGAGTGACGCTTCTGACTTTTATTTTATTTCTCTGTTGTAGCATAGCTGCAGATGTAGTGCAGAAAATGTATCATCTCGTATTAACTATAGTTATTAAAACATTATCTTTCTTCATTAACTATAGTTATTAAAACATTATTTTAATTCAATGAAACTCCATGTTATTGATGTATTAAACACTGCTGATCGTATTTTTCAGGTAGTTATTGAGTCATGTGTTGTAAAACAAACTTTTAGCTCTTGTACTTGATTACTATGCAGTGTAAATCAAAGCCAAAGCACTGACTTGTTCTGGGGAGAGAAGAGGAAGACAGACCAGTCTTCCCTGGTCTCACACCAATCTGGTCTGTACACTTCTATCATCTTCTGCACACGGAAACACAGACTCTGCCAAAAAAAAGGGGCAAAAATATTTAAATTCTGCAACAATCATGAACAATGGTTTCTAGTAGTATGTGTGAAGTATACAGTAGTTGATAAAAAAAAAAAGTCAACGTTGCGTTTGGTTAACGTTTCTACTAAAATATAAATATTGTGCCATTTTATTAACTAAACGGTTTATAAGCATTTTTTTTCATTAACACACTCTCACTTTTCATTTTTGTCTATTCTTTTTTTTTTTTAATAATTGACGACACACTTTGCTTTTCCCGAGCTACTGCAACAGGTAACCGTGTCATAATTATTAAAAACTGACCCCGGTGTTAAACACTTATGGGATGTGCTGCATGACAGAAGATCCCATGCTGACAGTAATGAAAGCATCAACCAGAATATTACATAATCGCATGAAAACTGAGACTGTAATACTTCTACAACCAGGCTTCTTACGGACTGTTCTGCCACTTCTCTTTAGATAAAAATCACTACAATGAAGAAAACATTCTTGTTTTCTTAGATTTAGCAAACCTGCGCAGACAGGATGTCAGCCTGGATCTCTACACGTAATGTACTACAGTAGCCGTCAAACTCACGTAGCTCATCTTGACAGCAGGACGCTTGTGCTAGCAATACCAAATTATTGTGCCTATAAATGCTTTATTCTTATGAAAAGATTCCTAAACCAATGGAAGACGAGGGACTGTAATCCCACATATATAAAATGAGTATAGAATGTAAAAACGTGTATACAATGCTCTTGAGGCAGTTTTGTGTTGATTACTGTTCAGATTATATATTTTTTTATTATTTACATAACAACTACGTTTATTACGAGTTAACAACACTGTAAAGATTACATTTATATATATTACAGCAACAACAAAAAAACAGCTTGTTGCATTTTGCTGTTGTTTAAAAATTTTTAAACAAACTTATTATGTGTTTAACTCAACAACTTTACAGTTTTCTTTACAATAGTCGATTTTTAAAATAATTTTTTTTCTTATGTTTTTTGAACATTGCTTGTATAAACAGATCTATCTATCTATCTATCTATCTATCTATCTATCTATCTATCTATCTATCTATCTATCTATCTATCTATCTATCTATCTATCTATCTATCTATCCATCTATCCATCCATCCATCCATCCATCCATCCATCCATCCGTCCATCTCTTTCTCCGTCTATCTGTCTGTCTGTCCGTCCGTCCATTCATTTATGTATCCTTCCATTCATACGATATGTCACTGTATTTGTACATTTCATCTTAATAATTTGTTTCAATATTATTATTTAAGTGTACTGTGCGATAGCAACATGTTTCACAGAGGACTGCAGAAGAACCATACACTTACATAGTCCAGCTCATCATCCAGATCATCCCTGCCTTTACGCGTGTTGACCTGAGGGTAAACGTCTTTGATAAGTTGAGGTTGAGCTGAAGGAGTCTTCCCATTACAGTCCTGGTGCTCTCCAACACTCCCCAGGCCCCCAGAGAAGCTCTTCTTCCGCTGCCGAGGATGAAGAGGGGGCAGCACTGGTCCAGGCACTTGCAACAGCTCTGGAAGTTCTAAAGAAAGAGCCCGGCGTTCTCTGCGTGGGACGAAGCGTCTGGAGAGGAGAGGTGGATGTAGGGGAGGTAGCGGAGGAGAAAGCAAGGACTCCTGCTCAGCTGGGCGAGAGTGAGGGCTCCGGACCCTTAAACTGCCCCCTGCTATCGGACACCTGGATGGTCGGCTCAAGCTGTTCCAACTCGACCTGCGACTCCACACACTTTGTCGAGCGGGTCGTCCCCAGTTGTGGTACAGAGAAGCCCGGCCTGGACACTGAAACATAGACAGGGTGAAAAAAAATGGTCCAGTCATTGTTAAATCTGGAATTAAGTGGCCGTTATTTGTATATTTCATGTATTATAACACCATAGAATTACATTGCTTTACAATTGAATAGAAAAAGCTAAAAACAGCAATGTGCAATGTTATGTACTTTTAAAGTATTATTACAGTATTATTATTTTAAAATTTTATTATTATGTATTATTACATTTTTGCATCAATAAAATCGATAAAATCATTATAATTGCATTCGTTATGAAATATGCATTGCTGGTTTTTGCATCAGCTACTGCTAAATTGACTAAAACCTTAAAAATAACTTTAATTTTGCTTGAACAATTTTCGCAGATGAAAAATAAAAATGGTGACTGTACAACACAGAGTTTAGGCTGCATTTTCTTCCCTTTAAAAATGCATTTAAAAATCTGGACAAAAATTCACATTTGTACAAAAATACAATGGGACACTTTTTTTCAACAAAAAAAAGATGGTTCTCGTTATGCCTTTTATAAGAAAATCAAAATTTTTCAAAAACCAAACTTTACAGATTGAGCCACACGAAATAACAAAACATTTTTTTAGTTAAATTAAAAATGTAATGCACTTACACAAAATGATCAGCATTGTTTATCAGCACAACAGTAATTACAAGTGCAAACCCATTAATTATGTGTGAAATTCTTGTAAAAGCCTTTAATTATGATAATGATAATTATGATAATTTAATAATCTGATAATTATAATCTGATAAGGCAAACAATTCTATCAGAATTTATTACAACTGCTACTCTATGATCAACAATGGCATAATTGTTACATTATTAAAACAAAAAAAACCTAGCAGCATGTTCTCCAGAACAATGAATCCTCCAGTAAATATTTTAAATAAACAAACAAACAAACATCTGTGGCCACATCTGTGAGGCTTAAAACAGCAGCTAGCTGAATGTTTTAGCAGAACTATAGATGTTTTAGAGATTTCCAACTGATGAATATCTAAAGGCATGTGCACATCTAACGTCTTCCATCCCTTAAAATAATCAGAGCTGAGTCTTTCCGCGGCCGCTCTCGCCATTAAACGAGAAACTGTGGCTTTTGACTCGCCATTGAGCGAGAAACGGAATTCCTGCGCTGCTCTCGGAAACCCGAAGCGACGCAGACAGCACATGCAAATGAAGCGCACTTCCATTCTCTCAGTCCCACCTCACGGTGTGGACCTCTCAAAAGCCGACCTCCTCACCGAGCCTATTATTATTTAAACCATTGAAAAAATAATTACGTAGTTTAGAAGTTGCTCTCAGCTCTTGGAGTGCCCGCTCAATGACCCTCAGTGTGTATGCTAATACACCGGCAGCTCGGCGAGTAGACGCTCTAAGTGCTGAGTAAGTGTCTTATTAATGCTTTGCTAAATGCTAATACATGCGGAACTGTTGGATAATTATTGTGTTCTTTTATCAGTTCTGGAATGGTATAGCATAGCGTCTAGTAGAGCAAGTCTTATAGGAGGTAATAAAGTCATCAGCCAGGCTTTGACATCCAGCGGTTGAGTTCATATTGTGCTTGTAACCCTTCACCTTCTCCAACACTTTGTGTTTTATGGTCTAAGATGGTTGACGGTGGCGTGTGGACCTGCTCACCAGTGTGGTTTGCTCCAGGCTGGCTCTGCCCAGAGAGCTCACGCTGCTCTTACGAGAACCCAGTGCAAAGCTCAGCCGTTCCGACGCGTACACGCCTCTGGCATTGGGCAACGGTGCCAAGTCCAGATGCCCATTAGGAGTCAAAGTGGAAATCTTGGGATCTGAAAAGGAATGGATAAAAAGCCAAAGTCAAAAACGTTCAGCTGATGCTTCGCGGTTTGAGGATCCAAAAAAAAATAGATGTTTTGTGTTTGTGCTGCAGAATCATGAACAATCGCGTTCTCTGCCCATTAAAGTTTCACACGCGTGTGGTTTGGAGAACATCTAAACCCTCCTCTCATGCCACGCAACACTGGCGGGAGCGCGAACGTTTGTCGAGCGAAAGCATTGCATTATTCATGCCGGCGTTTCTTCAGATCTCAGCGTCGTTTTTTTCTGGCTGTACTTTGGCTTCTGAAGAGCTCTTGTTGGCAAGTACGAATTGCGCAGATCGATTTACACACACACACACACACACACACACACACAAATATAATTCCTAAATAGTGCAATGCATGTGGTTGTGATGGGGTTTTTGTCGTACCTGACAGCTGCAGCGACTCCTTTTTCTCGGGTTCTTCTAAGTTACAAGATGATCGATCGTCATCTGAGTAAGAGCGGTTGGCGTCGCCCTGTAAACAACAAAGAAAACCAAAAAGATTCAAGTTATAAAACACTGAGAGGACACCTTTTAAAATCCACACACATTTGTCAAACTCAGACTGGATAATACGTAAAGTGAAGTATGTGAGCTTGTCAATATGGACACTAGGGACCGTATCAAAATTGTGCATATTTTTGGGTTTCATAAAAACTGGTGAGGCATATATTTGATCACTTAGCCGCCATGAGCAAGTGTTTACAGAAATACATCTCCGTCCCCTTTTTGAATGTCAACGGTATTTGCTCCAGTTCCCCACTCACCCTCGTATAGTACACTGAGCTTCAGATCTAGACCACTACACTACCTGAAGGCCCACTTCTACATCATCCCCAGAGAGATAACCTGCTCCAGAACTCTCTATACTCACCTGTGAGAGGCTTACATAAAACAAAAATACCTGATAGCAAGCCGTAACACCTCTGTATGTGTCATTTGGCTGAAATAATATACTTTTTCTAAGAAAAGGTATTTTTTTAATCATTAATTTTTTCTTGTTATATGCCATGGCCTGAAATCCAGACAGCTGGAGGCGTATCCAGATTATGAGGCGTATTTCTTACCTCAGCTTGAAATCCTTCCACCAAAATGGCCACGAGCAGATTGAAGAGAACATAGTTCCCAAAGGTCATAAGGGCCACAAAGTAGAGGGCGGCCAGAGGGGATGTAGAAGCCATTCCATTATACAGAACCATGTTCCAGTCTTCCTGGGTTAGGATCTACACATACACGCACACACAGCATTATTTAGGTCACCACCTAAACACCAACAGGCAACTTGTGTAAAATTCAAATTAATGACCAATTAGTTTGAAACAAGGAAAAACTATTTTAATTCAAAGTAAAAGTTGAATTTCATATTCTACTAATGTGTTAAAAAGTTATTGGATCTAACTAATAGAACGTTAGTAATTTCTTCTTAACTGTACACGTAATTCATAAAGAATTCATCTTTAGCTTTCGAAAAACTCACTCCATTTTTAAAATTATAATTTTACAAGACCAAGCATTAATTTAAGAGCAGCATTTTCGAACAACAAAATCCCCACAACAACCAACGTTTTTGTAATATTTCAGAATCAGCTGCTACATTGTTGTGGATCTAAATTTCTTGCACTACATTACCCACAGTGTCCGAAAATTGTTTAGGTGGAAAAAAACTCAACTGCACAGAAGCTAACTCAGATTTCAAGTTTTTTTTTACCATTTTATTCACGCAGAGCTGATAGACGGTTTTCATTTCTAGGTCAACAGTGTATTTATATGCCATGAATAAAGCTAATATTTAAATACACTTTAAGCGCTTTGGGAGCAAGATTTTACTCAGATTTAAGGTTTAGAGTCTAGACAAGCATTTCCAAGCTTTTGAAGTACACGCCAGACATTCTGTACTTCTTAAAGCCCAAGCTCCTTAAAAATAAAGCCTGGTGTTCATCTATTAAAAGCTCTTTTTGTGTTACCAAAATCCGGGTTGTTGTGTGTTTGCGTTCCTCCGCAGACGAGTCTTCCTGAGTTCTGGAAGTTCTACCCACCTGAAACACTGTGACAATGGCCCAAAGCAGGGAGTCAAAGTTCTTGCGATCAGGAACCGTGTCGCCCGCCTCTGTCTTCAGGCTGAACTTGCAGCCAAAAATGTGCATTCCCAGAATACTGTGGGAGAAGAAGCAAGATAGAACGGGATCTTACTTCCTTGTTTAGCGATTCTGCCACCGTGTGTTTTCAATCAACCTCGACGGGATGCGAGATGAATGAGTCTGCCAGAAATGAGGCTATAAAGATGATATCAGAGCCATGTGAGGAGACTTATGTCCTGGTTGGACAGAAGCCAGAGATGAAACCTTATGTTGGGAAGATAGATCACAGAATTCCGAGTGCAAAACCCACCAAAATAATGAAGGGCGACACAAGACACATGCAAACATACACAGAGCCGAAAACTCCACTTTGGAATCTTTTTGAAAACACTTAGATAACTGTAGACCAAAGACCCCTGTTAGAAAGTCTACCTGGAGTAGGAGATTGTGTGTTTTATTCTGTGTGTTTCCCACTGTTCTATCACTTTCTTATATTCAATAACAGTACAATAATCAGGATTTAATATGGTTTATTTCAGTATCTGATGCAATTATGGAATATGCTGCGCCATTGTTGTAGATACGTGCTCGTCACCAGATCATCTCCACGGAACTCCGCGGCAACCAGACTGTTGTGTACCGAATGTTTGTGTACTGTTAGTTAGTTACCTGATTTCCATCAGAGGAGACAGAGGTCTCCTCTCTGTTCTGTCAATAAAAGGCCTTTTTCTCTGGCTAATCAAGTTCCCTTGTTTCTCTGACCGGAAACCCACTTTCTGTACTGCGACCGCAAGCAAAGATCCCAACTATCCGCAACAACCCCTGTTAATCGCAGTAGTCAAAATATTCCAAAGTCTCCTTTTAAAAACGAATTTCATAGCGGCATAGAACTGGCATAGAAGACCAATAACCAAAAACACTTCCTCTAAACCTTTTTATGCACACACATCAGACGAAAGAAGACAGAGTGATAGTGACGAAAAGCATTGTTTGCTGATTAATTCCTCAATAAATCACAAAAAAACTCAAAATAAAGCAGTCGTTGGTCCATGATAAATGTTAAAGTGAGATGAAAGTGAGTGAGTTTGTCATTATGGCCACAAACGATGCTCTGTATTTAACCGTGAAGTTTTATTTAGTTTTATTTTAGCAGTGGGCAGTCTAAACCTCCAACACTAAATCATGTAAAAAAAATGGATGCTTAATTTTCGCTCCGAAAAGCTCAACTAGCAAAGCAAATTTTAAAAAGAATATAATTTCTGAGCTCGGGTCTCTAGAGGCGTCAGGGGTCATGTGGGGGTCCTGCTCAAGGTGTGAACCCACCAGACCAGGATTCAAACCTGCAACGTCTGGGAGGCAGGCCCAACTCCGCAGGACCACAACTGCCCCACAAATGTGGAACGCAAAATGGAAAGCACAGTAAAGTGGTGGTCTAGTATTATTCGTTTTGCGGAATGAGATCTGAGTTGAGTTTTCAAATGGTTTAGTTGGCTTATGAACCAACCATCAAAACGGAAATAAATCTGTGCAGAGAAACAACAAGTGTTGAAGTCTGGGATGTGGCTGGGCAGCAGATTTACTCATCCCAGGAGTTCCCAGGTATTGTCGCAATAAACTTTGCAGTTGTCAAGACAACAGCATCCCCTCGGCTCTTTTGTTGATTGCACACAGTCTAAGAGATTAAAGGCATAGTTCATCCCAAAATCACATGTGTCACTGTGTGAGTGTCTCTCTGGAAAAAAAAAAAACACTTGAAAGACATTTTGAAAAATTCATGTTTTTGCATAAAACAGGTGAAAGAACACAAACCCGGTTACTTTCATAGCTAGACCACAAAACCAGCTCACACAAATGTACTTTAGCACATTTATTGTTTTGTGGTATTCTAGCAAACAATAAATAAATCAGTTGAATCAAATAATTGAAACTAAATTAATCGGTTAGAAAATAATATTAATTTAAATAAAATAATTTAAATAAAAATAAAATATTATACTGTAAATCACTTCATCTCTATCAAACACATATTAATATTCAAATGAATGTTAAATAAGAAATATTTAAATAAAAAAAAAAAATAGATTGAACAAAATGCTTCAAAATTCTAGGCATTCTAGGCACATACGGCTGTGAAAAAGTTAAAGAAAAGTAAACAAAAATTATGGCATGGGTGCATTTTCATTAAATGTCTGCATTTAGCGATTCCTTCATACTATCCAAAAAACTATAGGTTAGTATTTTTTTACATTCAAGCAACTTCCTAATTCTCTGGGAATCGAAGCCACAACCCTAACCATGGCTCATATGGAAGCCACAACCGCTTTAGAATAAAACAACCGGACACACCATGATACAAAAAAACAGAGGCTCAATATGACCATTCAATGGTTCACAACGGCTTCTTCATCTCAACTCTAAACCTTTTCCTCTAAAACAGCGAGACAGTGATGCAGATGAACACTTGGCAGGCCCATGGCTCCTCGTCTGCAACACTGATGCATTCTCCTCATTTTCTCCGACAATACATCATAGCGGGCATCTGCTAACACCTTCAGAAGCCTTCTGCCACTATGCGGAGGAAGCCGAGGACAACTCCATCCATTTAAGAGACATAAATCAGGGTATTGTTTTCAAATGAGGGCTTATAAATGGAGATGCATGGGGAACGGGTGAGGCTGAAAGCTGAACGTGAGTGGGAAAGACGGATCATCAGGATTGGTTGGTGCACTCAATCCTGGAGCAGCCATCATCTGTCTCAACGCTGCAGGGGAACGTCAGTGGGCACCAGGGGCCGGAGTGTTATTGTTCTGCTCTTCATCAATCTCACTCTGATCCTTATGGGTCTGTCACTCGCAGCCACCGCTAAGGTGTATCTCAGACGCATGGAATATCTAGCTGTAGGCCAGGGAGATTAAAAGTCCAACCATTCTAGGTGTAATGATGGAGATGGAGCGTACCTGAATATGAAGATAAAGAGCATTAGTAGCATGCAGAAGGTGGCCACGTTGTCCATGGTCTTCATCAGGACCACCAGCTGTCTGCGGAGAGCCGGCATGAACCGCACCAGCTTTATCACCCTCAGCAGTCTGAAGGTCCTCAAGACTGAGAGACCACCGTCAGACTGGCCGATGATCTCCCACACGCTGGACAGAAGGACAAAAAGCAGTGAAATAAAATGTATAAAAAATGCTTTTTCTAGGTCATTAACAACATACAAAAATACACTAATCAATAAAAAATGAGGATATCGAAAATCAGTCTGGCCATTACTTAAGTGCTACATGATTTTATTGTTATTTTCATTTTTAAATAATGATATAATACATTTCATTCTTTTTGTTATACAATACATATTTATGCAGTGATATTTATATTTATGTTGTACATTTTTACAGTTGTTTAAATATCTATTCTTCTATATATTCGTTCTGCTCTTGTAAGACGCAATTTTCCATCTTTCAATTCAACTTTCAATTCAATTCAATTCAATATTTTTAACAATTTTTTAACAACAATATTTTTCATAATTTTTAGAATAAAATCTGTATTATATGTTTCTAACATCATGGAAACAAATAGATAAACAAATATACAAGGTTATACAAACATTGACTCTGTAAAAGCAAACAATGTATAAACAAACACTGACATGCAAATATAAACATAAACATATTAAAAAAGAGGATCACAATATTCCAAAAGTCAATATTACGGTGTGTGCCGTGTACTTTGTTCATGATGTGTACATAGTTGTTGATGTTCATGCTTGTTTATTTACTTATTTTTATGTATACTTTTTTGTATCTTATTGATTAAGATATACATTGTATTCTCTATTCTTATTTCTATACATTCTGCTGTAGTGAGATGCAATTTACTTGTTATGGGACAAATAAAGGCATTTTAATTTAATTCCAAATGAAAACTATACGTATTGAAACACTGTATAATGTACTTAATAATAATAAAACATGAAAATAAACAGACCTGATTATTACAATGATGCCATCAAAGATGTTGTAGGGATTTCTCAGATACTCGAAGAATCCAAAGGCGGTGAGCTTGAGGATCATCTCCAGGGTGAACATGCTGGTGAACACGATGTTACAAATCTCCAGGACATTGGTCAGTTCATCTGGCTGCAGACAAAAGTTGGAAGGATGAAACGATGCAGATGCAGAGAGGTCATTTCGGATCAGTATATTGTCTATTCAAGACCGTTGTATCATGCGCATGGCCAGCTTTTGACAACATCTGTCTTCCTCAGACAGGTCGTGACCTCTAATTTACGATAAAGGTCACAGCGAACAGTTTAAACCCGAAAAGTCCTGGTAGACCACCAGTTAGCGAGGCATCACTAAAATATTGATATGTGCCTTGTAAGCCAGAAGAAAGAATTGGAGTTGTGCAGCTCATTGCAGCCGAGAACTGTCCAATTACAGCCACAATTCTACCTTTAAATGAATCTATAAAGTGCCAGCTTTCAGACTAAATGGTCTGCAAGAGTGAAATCTCTGAATACATTTCACCATGTCCGTCAAATAAATTGTCCTCTACATAACGGTTCCGCCAACCTAAAATATTTGTCAAAAAACAAAAAACTGGTGGATTAAAAACGGATAAGGATTTATTTTCCGCTCTCAAATATACTCCTTGTCTTATCACTAAAGATAACCGGCTGCTATGTGAAGGCGGCAGAATTCAGGAAAAGCAAGAAGAGAATTTCCAACGCTGTTCCTTTTGTTCTTTCTCCCGCTAACCCTCCTTTGATCAATATCTCTCCATTGACAAGTTAAATCAGAGAAATAAAGCTGAAGGACGACTAAAAACGGAAGCACATGCAGCTCCGGGGAGATGCCATTTAACGGAATTGAATATTGACACTGCAATTACCTGTAATAAAGGCAAAGCATCCTGTAAATCCACACGCTCACCCCTGTTTTATTTCTAGGCTGTTCTGTCTTTTCCTTATCCATCTGCTAATTCATTATTGGACCTATTAGGCCTTTATTTTTAAGCTTATTTAAGCATTAACAGTTTCAGCAACTCTGAAAATGTTCCAATATTCCAATTAATCAGTTATAGTGAAACAACTGAAAACATCTATGGAGTCTGTAAACATAAAAAAAGACTGTAAAAACAGTCTGTAAACTGCTTGTGAGGAGACATCAGGGAATGATTTGCTTTGTGAGTGGTGGGCAACCGGGCACAGCTGAAAACGTGAGTCACAACATTCTGTGTAAAGACAGACCGCACTGACACCCTGTCGCTCGACTGGTGTGTGCTAGCACAAACACACAACCACGCTTTGCCCACGTGTGTAAACAGTGCAATCTGCCAGTCAGGTTACCCAGCGGACGATGCCATGCGACAGGCATGATCAGTCCCCGGAGTGAAAAACACACTGTACTTGTTCTTTTAAATGAAAGCTGATAAATTTTTTTTTTGCTTATTTCAGACTCCATTTTTTGTAATTCTACCGTAAATAAAGAGTAATGCGATAAATCTTTATGAGTGCACTTTAAGATGAGTCTAAAAGAAACGTGTTTTCTTTCCACTTTGATTGTCTGTAAATTAATTCTTCAACAATTCATTATAAAGTCATCAACAATTTGTTAGATTCTTTCTAAGGCAAGATAACAATAACAGTGCAAACAGAAAGACACGGATTAAAGAAATGCAATAGTTCTGGAATTAATGCTGGATTTAGCTGGATTTGATTTGACAAAAAGACTTGTTGCAGAGTAATTAAATTCCCACAATTAATTTAAAAGCAGAGGTGTAAAGTACTTGAGTACACTTCAGGAATGTTTGTACATTTTGTAAATGCAATATGCAATATGTATACTTATGTTTAACACTTGCATTAATAGTAGTTGTACTTTATTTAATGCATGAAAGTATTGGGACTGTGTGAATTTAAAAGTTGTTTGTATTTTTGATACACAGTACAAGTACAAAGTATTCAATATACTAAGAAGTAAAAATATACGTATAATATTTACAATTTGTACAAAAATAAAATAAACCTAAAGTATACAAGTACTTTACACTTTTGTTTAAAAGTGAGTTGAGGCAAAAAGTGCAGGATCTTTCTTAACTGTAGCCAAGATCAGTTTATCTTATCATTTGTATTACTAAATTACAGTATGACGGTTTTTTATGACAGAGACGTGTATTAAAACCAATAGAATATATATATATATATAGTTTATTAAAGAAGAAAAACCATGCTATACAATTCAAAGCTCATACTCCACTGACTAGAAAAAATCTGTCCTGCACTTTACTCTAGCTTATGTTAGAAAAAGGTTTCAGAACAGCGTAAAATTCTGGTTATATCTTTGTATGTTTTTATATATCTATAGGCCACGTAAATGAGAAAAGCGGCACTGTTGACAGAAAGGTGAGGCGGGCAGGCGGAGAACTGTTGAGAAGAAGACATGTGCATGAATAGCAGTTGCCTTCCACGTCTTCCAACGATTATTAACCGCTCTTCATGAGGAAAAAATGATTCAACAAGACTCCAAAGGCCATTGCTCATTACTTTGAATGACACCCTGTGAAGGCTCTATCCACGACGCAGAAATAACCAGCCATTACAGTAATATTGGAGATGATGAGCCCGAAATGCTCTGTGATGTTGGTTCATTATACGCATCCACTTCTCTGAAGGTGGAATTACCTGGTTATGGTGCTCGATGCCCATGCTGATTGTGTTGATGAGGATGGCAATCATGATGCCTCTGTTGAAGTACTTGCTCTCAACGATGCCCCACAATTTCACCCTCATCTCATCCCACACGTCTTTGCACTTTCTCAAGAACGTGCGCTTTCTAGTAAGCGTCTCCTCCTCCTTTCCATCCAAGTGGTTCTCCTCCTTGTCTGTCTCATCCAAGCTTCTGTCTCCGTCCTCACCACGTCCCATCAACCCCGTCTCTTCATTGAGGGACATGGTGGCCGCACACTGTGGGCACCCCTCAGGGTTCTGGGAGGCTGGGAAGGTGAGAGCGTTCTCCGAAAACTGGCCACCTTGGTCCAACTTGGTCTCTTGAATACAGTGCGTCGCTGAAGAGTGACAGAAATTTACAAAGAGGAGATGAAAAATTCAGCATTTCGGTTTGACATTTTCACGTAACACAATGGAATTGTTGCCTGTCAGTATGTGAGGCTACTGCCATGCTGGTGTCTAGAACTGAAATGTCATTGGGCCATAAACGCAAACACTGGGATGGATTTGTTAAAGTTTTTCTTGGAACCTGCTCTTTGCTTTTATAGCTTGGTATTTAGTCAGCAAAGCCAGTTTGAGTCTCTCGCTCAACAGGAGGAAAGGTACGTCACACTTTTGGATTTTTGGAACTTAACGGCCAGTTGAACTCAATATCGCAGTCATTTGGGAATCAGAAAAATGGAAAAGCTATGTATTGAAAATGGTTGTCGATTATAGTTTTGTGTTTAGTTAATATGTGTTATTGTATTAAATTAATGAATATATCATCCAACAACAGGCAAGGTTGTGCATTACAAATTTGAATCTCCTTTTTCAGATTTTGAAGTTAAATTACAATATTTATATAAGCACCCCGCAAATATAAGCGTTGACTTTTTCCAAAATTCCAACAAATTCCAAAATAACCCCCCATTAAATTACTTGTTTCTATTTTTAACAAACCTAGCTTGTGACCTGTATGACTTTGATGTTGTCTTTCTTGAACAATATAAAACAAAAGTATTTTTAGATACTCTCGGAACTAGATACTCCCAGAAATCTCAGCAGATCCCTTTAGCCTGAGAAATATGTGCATATATATGCATATTAGCATCTCTCAAGTTTTTGAGTGTCTAAAATTGAGAAAAAAAGGGTGCTTATATTTGCATAAATACGGCAATGCTAGACGTATGCTAGAGAAACAAAGCTTTGAGTTACTTCCCTTAAAGTTTTAAATAGCCAAACTTACTCTGAACTGTAGGACAATGATGTTTCTCTCCACCATTTACATTGGCCCCTCCCCCTGTGGATTCCGGTCCTCCTCTGCCACGCCCCTTTCCTCCCCCAGGTGGAGGAGCTTTGCCACGGATCATGTAGTACAGAGCGGCTGAGCGGCGACGGGCCTTGCGCAGAATGTGACAGACCAGCTGGAAAAGCTCTTCATAACAGTCTCCAGGTTCAGCCAGTGAAGCCAATGTGCTGGAGGACAGACAGCGAGCGCGCTGCTCCTGCATCAGCTGGTGTTCCCGCTGCTTGGTCTCGGAAAACTGAGTGGCAATGACCACTAGGCACAGATTGATCATGAAAAACGAGCCGATCTAGAGAGGAAACAAAAAAAATAAAAGATCATGAACATTCACATTCCAATGAACGACTTTGTCGCCATTTTTCACACAAATGTCAACGACAGAGATATACATCTATGCATCAAGCAGTCAATTTGATTCCATGTGACCTACAGCGCAGTGCATTTTTTAAACAAATGAAGAAAATAACTGAAGTTTTTCTGGGAATTGCACATATTTATTCACATTTATTCAGCCTCCAAAACCTACCACGCACACGATTTTGCAGAGTTTTGTTTTCCTAGCCACTGTTGCCGTTCTGCTTGCCCACTAGTCATAGTCATTATGAAGTTCATTGTCATAGTCATGTTAAATTCGGCTTTATTTTTATTCAAGTATTTTTGCGACTATAACCAATTACTCTTTCAAAAAATTACAAAGAAATATGTTTAATAAGTGCATTTGTTGACAGAAAAAAACTCAGAAAACACCTTACAAATGTATATATTGAACACCAGCATTTTTACACAAACTCATTTTTTCCAAATTAGTGTCATTTGGTCATAGCTGACTGAGTAAACTGCAAAACCACTCCACTGCTTGTCTCCTTACACTGTTTACCAGTTGCTGCTCTGGTTTAGTTTAAAACTTTAACTTATTAAAGACTTCTTGGTACTGCTCTATATATTCTCCTCCACCACATCTACGATCCACAACAAACAGCGCTTAGTAACGAGGATTAAAACAAGTTTTCGAAAAGAACTAGAATCAACTAGAACCTTCACGCCATTTCAAAAAAGCACTAAACACTGAGCACTTTTGTGAACACCTTAACTCTCGTATAAAAGTAGAGTAAAGAAAACTATCCCTTAATTTATTTATTACTTTAAATTTATGCAATTAGCAGATGCTTTAATCTCAGCAAATTGACATTGCACAAAACAACTGCATCCTTTCCTTGGAAACCAAACTCACAGTCATGAGGATATAACTCCATATTTATCATTTGAGCTACAAGTTTATGCCGCTACTACATACCCAGCTAAAAAATACAAAATTTTAAAAAGTAAATACAGACTCATGGATATTTGTAGGACCTGGAATGAGAAATGACATGTGGACAGAAGAAACATGTGTGTCTGGCCAGATGTGTCCTGCCCTTCACATCTGCTGGTCTGATTTGGGATTCTAATGTGCGGACTGGAACTAATCAACAGCCGGACCCTCTCTCCTTCATCTCTGATTTATGAGGAGAAACACCTTCTTTCACATCATTTTTCCTCCTCTGTACTTTTCCACATACTGGCATGTAGCTCATCCTCTGATGTTTTATATACCGTATATTGTTTATCCGTTAACCTGTAAACAACATTTTCACTCTTAAGCGTCGATTTCCTTTGATTTTCTTAAAAACGATTTTGTGTGAGGAGAAGAGCTGTCGATGAAATAATGGAGAAGCCTGAAAGACAGAAGGAAGCGGGGGTCAGATGCACAGTGATGCAGAGGGAGGGATGGAAAAGGAAAGGTCGGGAAGGTGCTGGTTAGTGAGTTTTCTTCAGCTGTTACAGCAGGATGAAAGATGACAGGTCGTGATTAATTCTCTCATTTAATACTGTCCTTACAACAGAGGGGTCTTCTCCGCCGGCAGAGTGACCTGATGACCGCCTGCTTAGAAATCTGCAGGCAGAGCCGATCGCTTCTCTACCACGTCGGAATCCCGTCATTTTTTTTGTTTTCACTTGAGGTTTTGTTTTCCTAGCCACTGTTGCGATCTAGCTTGCTCTTCTGGCCATAGCGCTTAGTCTAAACACCAATGAACAATGAACATTTTTCTTTAAAATCTTTTTTAGGAAAATAAGAGCAAAAGAGAGAATGGGAAAAAGAGAGAAAGTGAATAGAAAAATATTTTACTGTAATGAATTTGTTAGGGCTGGTCATCGGCTAAAATCTTCCTCCTTAAAGAATTATTTATTTTGCTGGTTTTATATATGAATTGAAACAATATATGAAACAGATGAGGTGAAAAAAATTGAAAGGGAGAAATTAGGAACGAAAGAGTGAAAGGTAAAGACAAAGGGATAGGGAATGGAGAAAAAGAAACATTGAAGGAGAGAAAGAAACGACAAAGGGAAAAATATAAGTTAAAGAATAAAAACAGTTGGGGAAAAAACTACAGATAAGAAAATAAGAACAAAAGAGAGAATGGGAAAAGAGAGAAAATGAATAGAAATATAGAGGCAAAGAAAAATAGAAAAGGATGGTAGAAACAGACGTAGAAAAAGAGTGAAAAGTAGACCAAAAACAGAAAGAAAGAGAGATAGAAAGAGTGACATAACGAAAGAAACAGAAATAGAGAGTGTGAAAAAAATTTGCCAGTATTTGTTATTAAGTACGTATAACAATGGTGTAATTGTTATTATCTGTTAACTTACATACAGTATACATAACATATACATATACACCATTATACATACAGTATACTTAACATATACATATACATATTTAACTTATGCTTCACACAACAAAGAAATATGCAGAAGAAATATTAATTCACAGGCTTCTCATGACCAGACCATCAGACAACAGGAATTACGATAAACAAACATGAAAACAAAAGAGGACACAAACAAAAAAGGAAAACCCTGAGCTCAGAGACTTGAAGGAATAGATTGGTCTGGTGATGGAGAGACGTGAATAGAAGGTCCAGAGGTGCATCAGCAGGGTGTGACGCCTTTCTCTACAGGTAGCATCGGGTGGCTGTGCGGTTGCTAGGTTACCGAGCGAGCAGGCCACCAGGGAGTAAATAAAGGTCCCGGGAGAGGCACTCGCGTGATGTTGTTTTACACACACACACACACACACACACACACAATTTTGATTCCGGCTGTGCCTTAGTGACACTTAGTGAGAAAATTCTTCGTAAAAAGCTGATATTAACATATTGTATTATTCAGACTAAGACGCATCATTTATAAACATATTCCTAAACTTTTTTTCCTTATTGGATACACATTTGTTTTTCAAGTTCTATTAATGTAAAAATCTGAATAAAATACTGAATGCCGATTTTGGGAATCAATGAAATATTCCATTTTATAAAAATTAATAAACATTGATTAAAGAAATGTCAAATTATTGAATTAATCATGTAAAAAGTATAATTATTATTATGATTGTTGTTGCCATATGATTAATAATTATAATATCGATATGTATTAATTAATATTGTTAGTGTTGTATTTTTAGCTATAAATTATGGTATATTTAATATTTATATTTATACTATACTATATACAGTACACATTTTTTTCAAATGCTTGTGTGCAGTAGACTTGTGAATGTGTGTGTGTGTGTGTGTGTGTGATTATTTTTTTAGTCCACGCAACTGCTCGTTTTACCGCTGCCAACTGCTATTTTGGACCACTTGCTTAGGAAGCAGCATATGTGCGAGGAAACCATTATCCAAAGGATGCTTTTCCTCCACAACATAATGCAACGTCCAGGAATCAGGCCAACGATGATGCCGCTCACACATCTCACTCACTGGGGCATGCTGGGACGTATCACATGACCGATCAGAAGGACGCCGGCGTGAAGATGCTGGGGTCTCTGTCAGGAGCGTGTGAGACGCTGTGATGGTAGCAGGGGTTTGCAATCCTGATGGCGTCTAATTAAATGCTAATGCGTCTGCTTGTGTGACCTACACAGGATGTCATTAGCCGCAGACACACCAACGTTTTGCCAGGGCTGGAGTGGCTGATGATGCCTCCAGCGGAGCGATCAGCTGTCTGACCAGGAAGAGGAAGAAGGTAAAGAACAGCACAGACACGCTGACCTCCACCTCTCACTTCCAAAATCTGCCGCGTTCCTCTTTGGTTCCTTTAGCCTCCTGCTGTCGTTTAGCCTCAGATCTTCCTCTCCATGTCCTCAGGGTCCTTCTCTCTGCTCTTTCTCGGCTTTAATCTTGGGAGGAGACATTATCCAAAGCACATCTCACTGCAGGACTGTCTCATCCACTGCTGCTCTCACCACTCCGGGAAATGTGGTGTGGTGTGAGAAGCGGCTCCATCACGCAGGGATAAATTCATTTTAAAGAGTCCGGCTATTGATTCTCCACGCTGTCCTTCATTGACTCATTGACCTCTGCGGTGGGCTAATAAACGTGGAGCTAGCGTTGCATCAGCAGGAGTTTTGTGGATGCATGGTGGTGTCGAGAAAAGTTCTGAAAAGTTTGCATCTGGGAAGAATGCGTCATTTATTATGCAGATATTTTAGCTCTAATTGCAGAAGCACCATATGGTTGGACTGATCAAGATGATGAACTGTCTATCGTCGTTCGGTGGTCTTCCACTAATACCAGGGAAATGACTAGAAAGGTTCATGAGTAGAACTACAAACATTTTTTTTTGCTTGAAGGTCACAAGAACAAAGTGTCTGTAATTTTTTGATTTGTGTGTTTGTTTGTGTGGGGGTGGGGGAGGGGGGGCTAATTATTCGAACCAATAAATTGCATTTGAGCATCTGAAAAACACACAAATGACCTTTGATTTTCCTCGCAGCGAGGCCGTAATTCGTGTCCAGGCTTTGGCCCAGTTAAAGGTCAGTAATCTTCAGGCCATCCACATTACTAACAATCCAAAGACTCCAATTTCTCCACAACCAGGAATTTCTCAATGTACAACACGTACCAAACTTCAAAAAACAACTTACAATAATGAGGAATATGAAGTAGATGAAGTTGTAGAAGGAATGAGCATCCATGACGTAGTACATGATCTCCACCCATCCCTCCAGAGTGATGACCTGCACAGAGGATCATGGCCAGGTAAGACTGGAGCTATACTAGGTGGATTGCATTTGAATTTTTGCATTTGAACACACACGCGCGCGCACACACACACACACACAAGCTCAGAGCAGTGGGTAGCATTAATCGATTACAAGTCGTTGGTACAAGTCCAGCTCATGCCACAACAGCTCTAATTATAATAATTTGAGAAATGATTTTCAACTATTTCAAACTATTTGATGATTGACACAAAATATTTACTATTGTAGAAATAAATTATAGTGGAATATTTTATAAACATTTCACATACAATTGATTATAATAATCAATGGAAAATATGAAATAAAATGTACACATTTATACATAAAGACAATAAATCAATTATATTACGCATTCTGTTGGAATTTTTTACATTAACAAGTTACTCAATTTAAATTTTACAATTAAATAATGTATTAATATAATCAATTAAATCTTCTCATTGATAAATAATACAGTGGATATTAACAACAAGAAGGTTGTAGATTGATTTCCCAGGCAAAGTTGGTTATTGTTAGACAGCAATTATTGAAAAATAGTATTTATTCTTTACATTTTTGCTTATTTTAAAAATTGGTAGCACTATTTAACAACTATACTTTATTTAGCATTAACTAAGCATGAATAAGAACTTTAATCATTATTAACAACGTATGAATTATGACACATACTTAGCAACACGTTTGTTAATGATGAACATCTAATGACTAAGCTCATGAACAAGCTGCTTAGTCATTGTTAATTAATACTTAACAACGCATGAAGATATGATTACCTCATACTGTGATTCATGAAGAGTTCAGAAGCTTGGTAATAGTTAGTTAAGGTTTTCTGTGACCTCTTAAAGTGAAAGCTGTTAATTAAGTATTAATTCATGTTGAAGAAAATCCAGAAATGGATCATTAGCAAATGTGTAACTAAGCATTGGTCATGTCTTACTCGAGCTCGTGTCTGATCGGATGGGTTAAATGCAGAGAAAAGATTTCCCCATGAGGGACTAATAAAGGTTCAATTATTATTATTATTGTTATTATTACTCATACTGTGTTTAATAATGAATAAAGTTCTTATTCATGCTTAGTTAATGCTAAATAAGGTGTAGTTATTATAAAGCGCTAGCCAAAAATTATACACATTGTTGCTTTGAACAAAAATGACAAAGTGGTTTGTTGTTCAAACCCACAAATGTTGGTGTTGGTAACCACACAGTTTACTGAATGAGATCCAGGAAAGCTGTTATATCAAATCTAGTGACAAAAAACATAATAGAAAGCTTGGGCTGAATGAAAAGCCTTCTCAATCTGAGATGTTTGTACTGGCACAGCAGATGAAGAACTGTCTTTCTGCTCTGTCCATCACAGACATGAATCCGTCTCATACCTGGAATATGACAATCCAGGCATAGCCAATGTTGTCGAAGTTGATGGCTCCTTTATGTGGGTTGGTGTGCCCAGTGTGACAGCGGGTGTAGTACTGGTTCCAGTTTACACAGAGGCCCATGGCCGAGGCGCTGCCATTGACCAGTGGCTCCGCACTCAGACCCAGAGCCTGGCGGTGTAAGGCGTCTTCTTTATCCAGACAGCATTCCCGTCCTCCCTCTCTCCGAGTCGGCACATCGCTGCAGGACATGATGCCGTTATCCTGAGCCAAGGAGCAGATGAATGGCCGCTCATCATCCTCCTCGGGCTGATAATACGGGGTGGGAAGTGTGACGCCAGATGTGCTGAGGACAAAATGAAAATATAGAGAAGGAAAAAAAAAGGTCATGCTAAAGAAATGTAAGAAAAAGGTCATCTTAAAGGAATTACAAGTGCAGCTTTTACAAATTAACCCCTTCACAATATATAGTTGCAAAGTGAAACCATTACAGTAGACTGACTGTGTTGAGTTTGTGCATACAGATGGATTTTGTCTATTTTTGTGTAAAACTATATTTTTCTAAAACAATTACTATAAATGTTGTCATGGTGCAAACTTTCAAGACAACAATCATTCACAACAAATGGAAACCTTCCAAAAATCCCTTTTGCCATGAAACTTTTTCGCACAATCCTTCACCGAGCAGTGCGACTGGGAGATTGCAACAAGCCACTTTGTCAAGAAGCCAAAATCCCAACAAAAAAAGAGAAAGAGAGAGACGATGATGGAGATCTAGAGGCAGGAATTTCACCTCAAGACTGCTCATTTTGATATTTGAACAAGATTTACGATTTACATTTACAAATGGTGAGGGAAAGAGAGAGAAAAAGAGAGAAAGAGAGAAAGAGAGAGAGAGAGAGAGAGAGAGAGAGAGAGAGAGAGAGAGAAATAGACAGACAGACAGACAGACAGTAAGAGATAGTGAGAGAGAGAGAGAAGGTGGAGGGATGTATGGATAGCCAGACAGCAACAATAGAAATCCCATTGTGAAATTTCTGAAAGGAATCTTACACTTCTCGAAATACTCTTGAATAATCACCTCACAATTATCATCTCACACACAAACACATGCCTCAAAATTCAGAGTTTCACTTCATCTTTGCCGTGAAATAAGTTCTGGTAAATCACACTCTCTCGCATCTCTCAACTCGTCCATTTCTGTGTCAAGAGAGCTAATCTAAATGCACACACACACACACACACACACACACAAACATACAAACATCCGAGACAGGCATGTAGAAAGCGCTGGATTCCACAGAAGCGTTTCATCCCAAGGGTGCAGTTCTCCTCATTTGAACGAGGGACTCAGACTTTTAGCGCAATAAAGGCCAAGAATGTGTCTGCTGTCGTGGAAGACATTTTTCCTTTGCCCTTCAGCTTACAACAGTCTAAGATCTGAATCATTGGACGGCTGTAATGAGAGCGGGTAGATCAGCCTACAGCGGAGAAAGCAATTTGTCTAGGTGGACCAGCGTGGTGACACACTCGTGAATGGTTATATACAAGGATGTACGTGTGGATATTTCCAAGCACCTGTTCACACCCACCAAACCAATCAATGAGTCCATACATCAAACCATCACAGAGATGCTTGAAATCCCGGTGGTTTTCCCACAAAGATGCCGCTTTTGTTTTTCTCCCAAATTTTTTTAACTCATATAAAGAATGGACATTTTTCTTTTTAAAGACTTTTTCACATTGCGTCTTCGCGTCGGACTAAGAAAAGCGCTATATAAATAAACTTGAACTTGAACTTTTAAACAGAGCGCTTTTCATTTTTAGTGCATCTGGGAAACTGGACAAGATTACGTTTTCCCTGTAAGACTTGACAATAGGGTGAAGAAGAGAAAGAAAGCAGCAGCAGAGTGTGAACAATGCCTGTGCCAGGGCCAGAGCGAGGGTCCGGGCACAGCGTGGCGGCCCACTGAGGTGCACATCCCAGCGTGGCACAGGGCAAACCAACTGTGCCTCAAAATGCCATTCAACTGCCGGTGAAACAACTCTCGCATGCAGAGATAATTGACCAATGACTGACAAGCTGTTTGTGGAGCGTCGCAGGTGGGGGGTTGAAGCGTTAAGAGACCACCGGAGAGAATTGTGTGAATGATTTTAGACTGTTTATAAAATGCTCTTTCTTTAAATGTTAAATCAAACTCAATTCTCTGAGAAAAATGTTTAGCCTATTATCTAAAATCCATGCATTCATTCAAACCACTCATCCATCCCTCCATCCATCCATCCATCCATCCATCCATCCATCCATCCATCCATCTATCTATCTATCTATCTATCTATCTATCTATCTATCTATCTATCTATCTATTCCTATATCCATCCATACAAACATCCATCCATCCCTCTATCCATCCATCCGTCCATAAGCATCCATATTTAAGCATCCATTGTTGTTAAAATCTCATATACAAACTACTAGATCGCACTAGATATACTTATATTATTTGTAATTTGTCAATATTTGTCATCCTTAAGGGTCTCAAAACACAAACTCTAAACATAAATTGTTTTCTTTTTACCTTTTTATAATTTTGAATAAGAGTTTTTCTGTCTTGTAGAATAAAAAAAAATGTGTGTGCTTTTCAATGTATCAATATTCCTTATTGATACAATGTATTATATATGCAATGTAAAAAAAATTGTATATGGCACAGTGGTGTATTGGTTCAATAAAGTTTGAGCTTCCTCTGGGTCTTCAATTTTTTCTAAAAAGAAAAACGTGCTCGGTAGAAATTAAGTTTGAAAAATTGTCCTTTGGTGTGACTGGGAGTGTGTATGTGTCCCACTTTGGCCACCAATCCAGGGTGTGTCCGTGTGACCCAGGAATAGAAGAGTAGCTCAGACAATGAATGTATGTTATTTTGACGATAACTCTGCGTGACTAATACCTCAAAATCAAAAATCTGCCTGTATTTATCCCTTTATCAAAACAGAAAAGTTTCCCTGAACCCTGGTATTTCAACTCAATCATGCACGTGCAAACAAACACACGGCGCCGAGCATCGTGCATCCTTTCAAATCTAATCACACAAGCAGGGAAAGGCAGGCAGACTCCGGTTGGCACGGTAACCCCAGGCAGACACCCACTCATGAATATGGACGCCAATCTGAGTTTTAATCAACTGAAGCCTTCCACTGGTTGAAACCAGATTTGCATTTTTAGTGGCAGGTAGGAAGTCGAAAAAAAAAAAAAAAAACAAGATGAGAGATTAAACAGAGACGGGATGAGAACGGAGATAGTCTGGAGGCAAGTCTCGAAATTAAATCTACTTTCCTTTAAGCTTTTAATTTAAAAGTGTGAACACATGAACACAAATAGCTTGACCAATCCCAATCCACGTGACGCTTCCGGAACCTTCTCACAAAAGACAGAGGACAACTGTAAGACAAGTCCAGTCCGATGACTTTGATCAGACACACCAAATAGCATCAGATCCGTCCGACAACATTTAATCCATTTATCCTTGAAACCCTAAACTGTCATCACAATAACCTCATCATATATTCTCAGCCTCCAATTAAATGGCCGTTACTGTAAATCCCTTCCGCACAGACTGTCCTCTCTCACTCTTTAAGTTCAGTACTCACAGGGTGAAGTTCTCCTCCGGGTAACAGCGGTTTCTCAACAGACCGGCCCAGAGCTGAACTCCAATGATGCCGAAAATAAAGAAGACGAAGAAACAGAGAAGGAGAACGTTTCCCAGCATGGGCAGAGTGTCCAGCAGCAGGTTGACCAGGATGCGCATACCTGCAGACACACACACACACACACACACACACACATTTCAAATCAATGATAAGCTTGTACATCACAAACCACTTCCCACAAAACATCCTCACTTAAATCGTTATTTTTTGATTGATGTGTTTTTGAAAAAACAGCTGTGTTTCTCTTCATTCAGTGGAAGAAATAATGAAATTGGAAGAGATGGGTAAAGAATTAGCAATTATTGCAATTTACTTTACGCAAAAAGAATAAATAGTTATTGAACAAGAAGAAACAAAGAAAAAAGGAAGATGAGACAATAAAAAGCAAATATTAAAAAAAAAAAATTAGAAGGGGGTTACGTGAGGATGATACATGTTAAAAGAGAATAAGAGGAGAAATAGAAAGAACAGTGAAAAGACGAAAACAAAAGTGGTAAGAAAAATGCAAGATTGCAAAAATGAAAAATTAATGTGAAGATTAAACAGAACAATAAACTTGGTAGTAAAGAAATGATAATACAGAATGAAAGAGGAAGAAGAAGATGAAGAAAAGGAAGAAAGGAAGACGAAGAAAAAGAAGAAATGAAGAGTATGAGAAAGAGAAAGAAGAAGAAGAGGAAAATTCTTAAGTTTAGTAAAATTTCAGAGCTGTAAAATTTGAACTAAATTTATATATCAGAAATATTGGACTAAAACAAGTGACAGTAATAAAATGAAACATAACAGAGAAAGCAGACTTTTTCAGCATCATAAAGCAAACACAGACGGGCCTTACGTTGGGAAAATGTATCACTTACATACATAAACGAATGGGGAAAATTTCATATTCCAATTAGAATTAAGTAATAAGTCTATAAAGACCACCATTAATTTCCCCACATACAGACCAATACACAGGCAAGTCTTTAATCTCGCGCTTAAACACCACATCTTCATCAAGACTTCAAGCGGCGAAATCAAACGCAAACTAATTCCGTTAACATTCATATTTTATGCACTAGAGCGTGGCCACGGGCTCTGAAATATTGATAAATCCTGGGTTTATTATGGAAGCTAAAAGAAAAGCTAAAGTGTTTCTGCCGAAATAGAAAAGCATATATAAATTATGGCGTTTGATCAAGGACAACTGTTTTTCTACCCAATTACAGGCCGAGTTAATCTGGCTTTGCTTTGGGTGGCGGCAGAGCAGAATTATTCCAGAAATCCTCTTTTGTTCTTCCCAGCTCTGCCGCTTAGAAAGGCCTCTCGGATTCCGGAAGGACCGCGTTTGGAACACATACAGTTTCAAGCCCGATTACACAAGGCCACACCAAATCCAACAGGTATGAAGATGAAATGAATAATGTCGATTCTCGCCGGCTCTCTGATCATGTGATCACAGGAATGGCGGGAAAAAATGTCTACGTACTGGGAACTCTGTTGATGGCTTTGAGTGGTCTGAGCACACGCACTGTTCTGATGGCAGAGAAGTTGATGTTCTGGAGATCAAGAGAGTATTCCACAATCCTGCGAAAGAAAAGCACATTTTCAACGATGTGCAATATCAAACGTTCTGGCATACTGTATGAAAATCAAGTTAAGCGAGCAGACGGACATGCAACATAAAATAATGCATTAAATAAAAGACAGGGGGAAAAAATTCAGCTACAATCCAACCACAATAAAAAAATGAAAAAAGAAATAAAAAAAAAACAAAACAAAACAAAAAAAGAAAAAGCAGCTACAAACCAACTTATAATAATAAAAAAAAACAGCTACAATACAAGTACAATAAAAAAAATAGACAACTCTACTAAAATAAATCATGAAAAAAGAAAGAGAAAAAAAAACAGCTACAATCCAACTAAAATAACAAAATTTTAAAAAGAAAAAAACCCCAGCTACAATCACCTAAAAGAAAAAAAAAAGAAAAAAAAAGAAACAAAGCAGCTACAATACAACTGTAATAAAAAGATGAAAAAAGCAAAAAGAAAACAAAATCAGCTACAATACAACTATAATAAAAAAAAAAAAAAGAATGAAATGGAGAAAAAAAACACCTACAATACAACTATGATAAAACAAACGAATAATAAATTAAAAAACAGATACAATCCTGCTATGAAACACAACTGTTTCAGAAAGTAGTTTAATAATTAGATTTAATCCCAGAATTCTACTCGTCTTTGTTATATCTCACATCCAGCATTCTGGTCTTGTGTACAGGTCAAGAAGGTTAATATAGTTCCACTGGGATATCTGTGAAATTAATATTCCGGTTCTTTCAAACAGACCAGATCTGTGAACAACAAACCACCATTGATCACGCATGCAATAAAGAAGAAAGAAGAAAGAGATGTCCTCGTCCTAACAAACGTGAGACACAAATATTTTGCTGTGGACTTCAGCGCTGCAACTTTAAATCTCTCGACTGAGTGTAAATCCACTTTATGGAGCCACGTTAAACTGTCCTGAGGGAGACTATTTTTGTTTAATGGAGAACAAAACGAGTGATTAATCTGCTACACAGGCCTCATCTGCAGTTGATCTCCTCTTTAATCTGTTTGGTTCATCACAGAGAACCAATCTAGACACTGTTGTACTAATAAACAGTGGATACATACACACACACACACACACACACACACACACACACAAACTGGTCCCTTTTATTATCACCCAAGCGGGATCCTTAAAATCAGACCCGCCTTCTGTGATGTCACCATCTCATTTGCATCTGGGGGACGTTCTGTGGCGAGAGCTGAGTCACTGAAGACAACAAATTATTCACTGTGACTGTAATGACGAGGAGATTCACGCCATTCACAAAATTAAAGTCTGGAATTTAACGCGTTTAAATATTCCACAACATCTCTGAAAAAAACACGTAAAATCAGGATTGTACAGAACAGCCAATCAGAAGACATTTATTCATATTTATTATTCATTAACTTGTTTCATTGTGATTATCCCATTCATCTAAAGATTGATGTTTCGTGTGCTTGGGTAGTAAAAACTTCATAATTGGCATTTTATTATATCGTTATAATTGTTTTTTTTTATATATAGAAAATGTACATACTTTGTTGTTAGCAATGGGTATTAATAATTTTTGTAATCTACAAATATGTATACATAATTTTAAAGTGAAAATCACGTTTAATGATATTATATTCAGTAAGTTATAAAAAAAGTGGAGGAAAGTACGTTTTAGGGAGAAAAAAAATGGTGCTGAAGTCAGACTTTGAAGCTTCTTTTGAAATAATGTTTTAAATAACATTACGTAATTGTATGTGCTTAAAAATACCATTTTATTTAGATATTATAAATAATGGAAATTTTATATTTAATGCCTCTACCAAATGATTTAAAATTTTGTTTTAATATACAATGGCATACCTGTTTTTAGGACACACTTAAGGTTAATGAAACGTGGAATGTCATTACACTGCTTTTTTTCAAGTAATAACTCTTCTTTACAACAAATTATCACAGGATCAATACACTAAGTGAATAATCTGAACACATGCATTAAGAAGAGGAGGAGGAGAAGGAGGAGAAGGAGAAGGAGAAGGAGAAGGAGAAGGAGAAGGAGAAGGAGAAGGAGAAGGAGAAGGAGAAGGAGAAGGAGAAGGAGAAGGAGAAGAAGAAGAAGAAGAAGAAGAAGAAGAAGAAGAAGAAGAAGAAGAAGAAGAAGAAGAAGAAGAAAATTCTTCAATTTGGGAAAATTGTACTTTCTCTACTGAAAAAAGTTAACTAAAGTTATATATCAGAACTATATCTTGAGTCTGTCAAAACAAAGCATTTCCTATATTGACCTTGTTGATCATGTCGACCAATCAATTCAAAGGCTTTCGGTACATTGACAATAATCAGCAAACAATATTCATCCTTTTTCTCCCTGTGCCTGGAAAGATGACTTCAGGGAGAAGACACAGTATCGTGTGATGGAAAGCCAGCAAGAAAAGAGAGAACGACAACTCTGCCCGTATCTTGTGCAGAACTACCAAAGATAAACGCTGCAGTGGAGTGCTGTTGTCAAGCTTGACAATCCCATTACGTCAATTACGTCCGACTGACAGTGTGTCAGCAGACAGGAAGTGGAAGACACCGCCACGCCAATGCCACACATCGTGACATAACACATTCATGGGAAGAGAGACAAGTGAATTTTAGCGTCCGGATGCCAACATTAATGTAGATAGTCGCTTAATTACGGTCCAGTGGGAGAGAGCTGGCAACCCAGGTGTTGTAGGTTCGAGTCCCGGTCTGTTGGGCTTCACAATTGAGTGTCCTTGAGCAAGACGTTGACGGTTTTGTGTGTCTTCACTGCGAGCGTGTGTGTAACTTGGATGGTTAAATGCAGAGCACAGTTTTGATACTGCCCCTAGTGGCCATATTGACAAACCCACTCACTTTACTTCAGAACTTTTTTTTTTTTTAGCAAAAATACTTTCTTCCTTAGCTCAAGTAAACACTAGAATGTTTTTATTCAGTTATTGGATTTATTAATCAATTTGAAGTTAATTATTCGCTCTAGTTAAGTATACATCCTTAATTATTGACTAAGACTATTTTTATATTTTAAATGTAAAGCTTGAACACAAATGCAACTCGGAAGATTTCTTGGGACATGACCAAAACCAGAAAGTTATTTTTTAGTAGTCAGTAATGGAAACAGCCGAATTATTAAAAAAAAAAAAAAAAAACTTAACAGTAACTTAAAATATATTTAAATTTAAATTATACTAAACATGCAATAATGTTACTATAAATGTGGCCCCTCTCTCTCTCGTTTCAGGATTTACTGGAGCTTACACTTCAGTGTTAGGGAATTTCAGTTATGGTTGGCAAATGTATTTTATAATCTCTCGAGAGCCGGGAACAATATTTAAGATTACCCTACAATTCACCTGGTACATTCACTTAGATTTTCTGAAAACCGTACTTGCATTTACACTTTATTATCTCAAGAGACTTACATACCTTGTTTTCTCGCTACAATTATACATTGAAATCTGTGAATCACAGTTATTACTCACAGGAAATTGATAACCTGCGTATTAAAAGCAAGAATATTTGGAGAATGACTGAAAACTCCCTCTTCCCCTCTCACTCGATTCACAACATTTCCATCATGAATAATTGAAATACTGCAGACCAGCATGGCTTCAGGATAAAAAAAAGTTTGATGCATCGCAGACTGATCAAGTCATGTCTTCAACTTATTTTCCGCAACTTCAAACACACAAGCTGCAACTCTACAGGACAAAGGGAAACCGCACAATTAACATCCTAATAAAGTGTAAATTCCTTAACTCCAGCTCAGCCTCATTCTCAACCCTTTATATTCAATATAAGTATTCAGCGAAATTACATCTTTCTCTCCTTTTCTTAATTTCCCAAGCATCTTTTCTTCTTCAGGCCCGGGCCTGTGGAGGGAGGCAGAGCCTGCAGACCCCTGTTCCTCACTCAATAAACACCTGCTAATCACATTCAGCAGCTGGCCGGTGCATCAGCATACATGCATTATTCATTCATGCAAAGTGAGCTGATTAGAATAGAGGATCAGAAAGGGGATTGGGCAGTTAAGTGACGAACAGTATTTTGTTTCAGCGTGAAGCCAATGAGACGAGAATATAATCGGAAACATTGTAGCACTTTAAGCATAGTTCATCACTTCTTTCCTGATTGCAAAAAACAAGGACAATGGGGAAAAAAAGCTCGATTCAGAGGTATAAAATCAGGCTTTCGATGAACACACACACTAAATCTCACTAACACTGCAGGAAAATATTCCGATAGAAGTCTGACTGCCCAGGTTAGGTGGTCCAAAAATACAAACAGTGGTCTTACATTTCCGTTTTCCTGGTGTAGAATCAGTTGAAATGTCAGACTGGCGAATGAAATGTCATGGAGAGTGAGAATACCGGAGAGAGTGAGAAGCCTCGCGCTCAACAAACACATCGACTTTAGCACAATTTACACAACTACGGTTTAATGGCAAAAGGGCCCAAAGGTGTCACGATTCTACCGGACATCCTCATCAGAAAAAGACCGGAGGACATTTGCTAACAGATTAGTAACACATAGAAAAGCACATTGGCGAAATGAACACTAAAGGGTTAAGTCGTTGCTTTGCTAAAAGATAAAACATTTACGCGGATATTAGCACCTGATTTTACCCAATTTTTGAAGCTGAAAAACTTGGAGGGTGCTTGTATGCACATAATTAAAAAATTCATGAAAATATAAGCGCCCATTTTTTTTCCACATTTCGAGTCTGGAAAGCAGTGGCTAGGCTACGGTGTCTCAAATGCAACCGAATTTTAAATATTTACTAACTAATTTACCTGAATAACAGAAATAAAGCAACTTTATCAATGCAATGACACACAGCAGTGGCTTAAAAACAATGGAAAAAATAATAAAATAGAGAAAATTCAATGCAATAACATGTAGAACTCGGAAATTTTGTGACTGTGAAAACCAGAGATATACAAGACTACATTTAGAATTTTATACTTTTAATTAGTTATATTTTTAACTATTATTCAAGTCAAAGTGTCACACGTTAGGCGTATTGTTAAGAAAATTATTTAAGAAAAATGTTTTATTGTTATGAAAAATGTAGCCTGTTTCTAGAAAGTCAGAACACCAAGAAAGTAAGATGGTGCTTATTTTCGCATATTATTCAAATTTTTATTTTGGACCTGAATAATCAGAGAGCGTGTTTATATTTGTGGTGCATTTCTATAAATAAAAAAATATTTTAAATGTAACAAATTTGTATTATTTTTCTTATAATTTACACTTACATACGGTAATAGAAACAAATTGTAATCGTGAAAATGGCTGAATAAACAAAAAAAGCCATCGACGGTCTATAATCTGATGGCGATGGTCTATAGCAGGCCCCAAATGAGTCTAGTTTAACTTCAACAAATAATTGAATTACAAATCTACCAAGCTGTGGCGTGCAGCAAGGGATTGTGCCAAAGGAGGGGGAAGGCAAAAGCCAAGAATACTAAGTGAAATAAAAAAAAATAAAAATCCCGGCATATGTGAGGTATTGCGCAGAGAGACATAAATAAACAGCACAAATCTCGAACCAAGCCTCAGATGGATATGAGGTTTGTCTGCTGTTTCAGCACACATCAATCAGTGTGTGTGTGTGTGTGTGTGTGTGTGTGTGAAAGAGTAATTAGCTACCTACCGACAGCCAGCCTCTCTCTAATTGTTCCCTGCTTTCCCGAGGCCTCCTTTCCCGTCTCTTTCTTCATCTTCCTCACTTTTATCTTCCGTCAGTCTACCGCAGAGCTAACGTGTGGCATGTAAATGTGCACGCATGCAAAAAAGTGATGATTCACGGCTGGATGTGCATAAAAAGACTGCAGATCGGGGGATTGCTACTAAAAAATAGGTGAAAATGCAATCTAAGCTTGTGAGATGTCTTGTGGGGGCTTGAGCTGTTGCGTGAGTGGAAAATGGAGAGAAAGAGGCATGTAATCTGGCTGCGCGGTTGAAGATAGCCTCGCTGACTTCTCCCCAAACACAACAATGGGATTAGCCGAGGAAAATCGTACAAACATGCAGGCGGAACGGCACAAAAGAAACTGGTAGTGATGATCATCAAGATTTATTCTCAGACACAATGCAACTGCGCTCTGCCATGTTTGGCCGATCTGGCACAGCCTTTGTCGGCCTCCCGAGTCTTAAAATGATTCATTTTGTTGTTGTTGTTGTTGCTGCTGGTAGGACAGGAGTTAAAAAAAAAAAAGTCTTACAAATATGTTGCTATATCTGCTTTTAATGGACCGGATTATTTTCACCGGGTTTCCAATTTCCTTCCAATGTTCAAAGACATGCGTTGTATTGGGATTCGCCAACTGGCCAAAGTGTGAATCGTGTGTTCTGATTGGCCAGCAATCCTGAGGGTGTGTCACGCCTCAAGCCCAGATTTGCTGAGGATTCACAGCTTCATGTGATCCAGAAATAGAGGAAGCGGAAAAAAAATGGATGCATTGTTCAATGTCTTAGATAGTTTTGTTTTGACCGCATGCTGAATTTTGCCCATGTGACCATCTTTGTTTGCCCTTCTTGTCTTTTTTAAATTTGATTTCTATTATAGTTGTTCAACAGTTTTACATTTTCCCTAAATATTTTAAACACTTATATTCTACATAATAATAATTATGACTTATGATGATTTAAATACATTATTGGTGTATATTTCAAGTCTAATTGTGTTACAATTAATAAAAACGAAATTAGGGTTGTATAATGCTTTTAATGAACTATGAGAAAATCAACTTTGATTTAACTAAGGGCATAGTAAGGCGTTTTAAGCAACAGTGACTAAGAGACTATAACTTGTATCAATCCAGAATGCTTATCTTTGGAACTATTCCTTGCAGGGGAAGGAAAAAAAAGAACTTGCAGAAAAAATGTACTGAATAAAAAGAAAAAAAAAGTTCCCACAGATCTCGTAGATAGATATCAAATAGATTTCTTGTGACATCCTGGACTTCCTTGGGAAAAAGCAGCCATTTCTTTTTGCAGCAGCTGTCTCTTTTCACGCTTTCAAATGTGCCCCGATCTCTCTGTTTGCACTGTGTCCCCCAATCAACAGTGTGTCCAATCTGAAGCTGCGGGGTCTTTCTCGTCCTGACCTCCTTGCTTTAGACAGCATTATACCAGGCAACACAGAATATAGGATAACACAGCCCAGCGGAATCTCTCTGTGCTGGTGAAGGGATCTCTTTACATAGCTGCCTTCACACAGCAAGGTCAAAATATTGTGTCGGATTTGTCGTTTCCACTGATAGTCGGTGAAATCATGCAGCAGGTCGACCGTCTACGTGTGTTTAATTACATGGAAAGCCCATTGCTGGGAAAGTTTGATGGAATGCCACTAGCGCGATGATTTGCAAGGCATGACGTGAACCACTGAAGAGTGCCGAGCTAATTCTTCTACATGCGGTGCCAGGTCCGTGGGCACTTAATGCTGGTCAATTTAATTTAGCCGTCGCAGCTCACGGCGACGAACAAGTCAAACTGCTCAATTTTCTAATTGGCTTTCATTGAGTCCAGCAGGTGTTTCCTGTTGTGTGTTATTCACTCAAGTTGGTAACTAAGCTAATCTCCTGGAATGAGTTTCCATCTCTTCTCCTGATATGTTGGGGACTCTTATTCTGACAGCAGAGGTGTCAAGTAGCGAAGTAAAATTACTTTGTTAATTTACTTCAGTAGAATTTTGGCTTATTTGTACTTTACTAGAGTATTTATTTTTCAGCTTACTTTTAATTTCTTCTTAATTTTTAAAGAAAATATATGTACCATCTACTTGCATCCTTTTTTCTAGGCAATCGAAATATGGTCACCCTAGTAAAAACAACTTTTTGCATGTGCTGCAAGCTCTGCATATACCGCTTTTGTGACTTAACGAAGCATAATAATAAATTGTTGATGCATGTTCTGTGCTTAAATTATGTTATTTTTTTACGTCACTCCAATAAAAGTCATTGATGACATGCTTCTGAAGTATGACTTGTTTCATCATTACAATACTAGTCATCATATTTCCACTCTGAAGTAAATGTCAATGCTTACTAGAGCGCTTGTATGGTTCTTTAATGTGCAAGGCTAACCATTGTATTAAAATGCATTATTTCTGATTTTAATATATTTATTTATTTATTTAATATTTTAATATAACAATATAGATTGATGGCATCTTATCGTTGCATTACTTTTACTTATACTTCAAGTTTTATCAGTACTAGTAACAGTACTTTTACTTCAGTAAAAAGATTGGGCTGTTGCATCCCAATTTACAAAAGTTGAACTTTATGTTACATGTGTAATTTATTCAATGTAAATTATTTGTCTTAATAAGCAGTTTTTTTTCCGTTTACCTGTGTTCTAATTGCCTATTAATTCAGTAATTTAATACAAATGATGGATTATTCAAACCCTTAGGATACAGTAGCATCCCGCTTAAGTGCGCATTTTGTTCCCTAAATTTCTAGGTTCGTCATTTATTAATTAAATATGCTATTTAAGTGTGACAAGTGCTTTAGTTGCAAGACCATTGTGTTTACTTTATTAAAGTATTTAAATTGGTACCGTTTAACTGGTAATCTATCCATTTTTGAGTTTATAATAATAAAAGCCCTTCACAAAAATGGAATTGGGACTTTATTATGTATCAGAATGTGTTATATTAGTACATCAATATAACATTTCTACATATCATTCATTTTTATATATCAAATAATATTTACGTAAGATAAGTTGCATTCAGTTTCTATGCAACCAACAGCTGATTGAATTTTGGAGCGTCTGGTCCAGTGGCAAGTGAGCGTGAAGCCTGAATGATGTACGGCAGACGTGTGGCTGGCCTTGCTGAGAGTCTCAGCGTGTTTTTGTTGTCAGTAATAAGACATGAATAACGGCTGGACCGGTGCTTGATCTTTAGCCTTCCTTACTGGTACAAATAAGGCCGGGTGTTGTGTATTAAATACTAGGAATATTATCAGTAATTCGTTTCTCTGTTTTTTTGCAAAAGTGACAGTTTTTTGTGGTGGTAATTTACAGAAATTTGCGACAGTGTGCTTTTACAATGTTATATTTCAAGTTAGTTGCAACATATTTGTAGAGGATACAAATCACAATAGAAATCTTGTTGAATTTGCCAAACTCAATATGACTTTGAAAAGTGTGTGCAACATCTTTAGCACAATATCAAAACGCTGACAATATAAATAAATGTCATTTTCTTTCAATCAAAACGCTGATAAAATAAAAATGTCATTGTCTTACATCGTTTCCCAGCTGCGAGACAATATTTCAAAACACATTCTTCAAAAAGCACAGTTTATTGAAGTTATGAAATGGGAAATTATTATTAAAAACTTGTTAAAGATTGTTAAAAAATGTGGCCAAAAAGAGCCACAAAATTCCAAGTGGGAAATTTTTAAGCATTGTTTTTGTGTTAGTTTTAACAAATGCGCATATTCTTTTTTTTCTCATATGCATTTTCACATCTTCATCGAAAAGTTTTTCTTAGAAGCATTACAGTTTTAATAAAATATGAAAAAGCTGAAAAAATAAAACGTGATCTGAAGTGCTCAGAAAGATTTGTTCCTGAAGTCCACGAACACAGCAGAACAAATTCATCACAGAACTACGGAACAGATTTATATCGCAACAGAAGTTAAGTGACGTATAGACAAGCATTCTCTCTGTGAGCAGGATTTATATCATCACAGTGACAATGACAGGCTCCATCATACACATCCCCAGCATCTTTACAGAGAAAGAAATGTCTTTCCGGATCTCCATTAACATTCGATCAGCAGGAAATCAATTTCGGGTTTGTGTCAGCAAAATAAAATCAATAACAACCAAAATAAGTTCTTACCCTGCCATGACGATGAAAAAGTCCAGTCTGTTCCACGTATCACCAAGATAACAGCGACGGCCAAAAATCCCCAGAGCCACCATCTTAACCACCATCTCCAGCGCAAAGAAGATGTAGATAAACGCATCAAATGCCTGAAAAGAAGTAAAACTGAGACTGAGAATTGGAAAAGCGTTGATGTGATATATGTATAATTTGAAAGAAAAAAATGGATTAATTGGTATAGGATATTCACATTATAAAGACAAAATGTCACTTTCTTTAGCAAAAGTAAAAATATAACTATAACGGTGTTATAGTTTACATTTTTTTAAATTAATGGCTACAGTTCGAGGGAGTATTTCATTTGAGTTTTTTTTTTTTATCTTCATTTATTGTTTACCATTGTCTATTCTTATCCTCCTGCAAGAAGGCCAAGACAAAAATTAAAAATTAAACAAAATTCAGAACATTAAAACTTCTCTGTGTTGAAGTGACTGTTTATTTTTATTGAATGACTATTTCTTTTTTATATGAATTAAAGCCTGAAATATAACATGACATGTAGTAATGTTGATGACCTGCTAAATTTAAGGTTGAATTTCATTTTCATCTCCAAAAAGAAAGAAAAACAGAAAGACAAAGAAGGCGACATGGAATTAGGCGGGTAGAAGAAACATCTCTAAAAAGAAAGAACAGAAATAAATAAATAAAGAAAGAAAGGGCGATGTAGGATAAGATTGGAGATAGAAACAAATCTATATACTGTAAAGACACAATACAGAAATAAAAAGCGAGTGAGACAAAAAAAAAAAACATAAAAAAGACAGAATTGAAACAAATGGAATGCCACAAAAAAAGAGAAAGAAAATTCTGAATATTATGAACATTTTTTTTTTATGTGAACAAATTAACAGGAGAAACACCTTCATGGCTTGATTTTTCCAAGCACTATTACTATTGCACTACATTTAAGGGTGCGGCTATAGGGTGGCATGAATTTGTGGGCACGACGAGAGACCGGCTATAATAGAAGAAGCAACGTTCCGCACACTAGTTAACACTAAAAAGGAAAGCATGTGGAACAGCGTAACATACTGCCCGACAGTCTGAGTCGCTTCGCTCGACGACCATTGCAAAGTGGCAGCAGATTTAGTTTGGGGCAACAGCGAGGGAGGAGGGCGCGGCGCAGCTATGCCAGTTTGGACCGGAGCCTGTGGTAGTGAGCGTTTGAAGCCAGTGCGGTGGCATGGGCTTCAGCTTCCCTGTGGGACCCCAGGACTCCAACATCCTGGCACCGAGAGAACGCTTCCTCTTAGCTACCTTTATCCACACGCCACACCTGACATATGGCGCCCGAGCAGACTCTCCATTCTGCCCACGGATTCTTATCTGCTACAGCAATTTGGCAGTCAAACTAATATAAGAATAATGAAACTCATGTTGATGGTAAGATGTGTTTTACATGTTAACGTAAGTTCAGCATACTGTTAAATGTCTGCTCGGCTTAAACTCTAAAGCGTTTCTGTCAGGCAGCTTTTGGCAGTTTTTGAGTTTTATGAAAAGTTGGATTTGGGTCTTGCTAAAAATGTTATCGTTATTAAAGCTGGTCCCTGTGGGCCGCCAAAGTTCACGGGCCCTAAGAATCGTACTAACTCCGCCCCTGATTGGCGCCCTTAATTTCAGAAGTTAATAAGTGGCTAAGTATAGACAATTTAGCGCCATATTTTTTTGGCTTTGGCCCTAAGTTTCACTTTGTAGAACAATTTTTTTTGAAAGTGTGACATGGGATGAGGCGGGAAGTAGAAAAATCTCTTAAAAAAAAAAAAAAAAACAGAAAGAAAGAAGGCGATGTAGGATAAGATTGGAGATAGAAACAAATCTACATAAAGACATACATAAAATAAGTAAAAAAGGGTGAGACTAAAAAAAGACGACAGAATTTAAACAAACAGATTTCCACAAACAAAGAACGGACAAGAAAATTACATAAAAGAAATAAAAAAGAGTGAGTCTAAAAGAAAACTTAAAAGAAGACAGATTTTAAACAAACAGAATGCCACAAACAAAGAACGGACAAGAGAATTCAGAATATTATGACCATTTTTCAAATATTTTTTTTTATTGTGAACACATTAACAGGACAACAGGTGACATAAGGTGTGATGTTTCTGCCTGCGACACTGACCTGTAGGATCTGACAGCGCTCGGAGGTGCAGTCGATGTTCTCGCAGGGCTGGTACATCCCCAGAGTCACGCAGTTCAGCAGGATCACCATGATGCTGATGCGCTCGAACCACGTGCGGAGACCAGAGTTAAGGAGAGCGTTTGTGGGAAGACATGAGCAGAAAACAACACCAGCTCGCATCTGCGTTTACTACAGGAAAACCGAGAAACACGCAGAACAGCAACACAAAACTTCCAGTACTTTAGATTAGACAATTACTAAAACACTTTTTGTCTTCTACTCATAGGGAATGTTCTTTATAAATACATATCATACACACACATTATAGCGGCTCGATACAATCTTAATTCTTTAACTGATACTTTTACATTTATACTTTTACAAATAAAACACACACACACACACACACAGAATATATATGATGCAGTTTTACTAAAACACCCACACATCTGCCCTAATTTAGACAAGTTGCGCAGCTGCACATTTAGTGTTGATTATAATAACTCATCTAATGCCTTTTTAATCACCATTTTAAATCATATTGTCTTGTGTTTAATAATTAGATTTTATTCTACTTTTTCAGGCTTGTGCTTACACATTGTTAGGATACAAGTGACAAAGTGCCATCTAAGTGGCGTCTTAACGTTGGCAAGACTTTCCCAAACCTGTTACGTTAAACCTAATCATCACAAAACCAACTTTAAAATTCAATCCAGACCTCAAATCCAATCTTGATCCTCACATAGACCTTCAAAGTTGTGGAATTCCACTATTGGTCCTCACAAGTACCAATAGGGTCTCATTTTAGTATAAAAACCCACAGTGTTTGAGTCCCAACTGTGCCATGATTGTCAGAAAACACACACACACACACACACACACACACACACACACACACACACACACACACACACACATATAAAGCCACAAAACTCTATTTTCCTCTCTTTCGCACATCAGGTCTTTTAGCCGGAGCGAAATCTTAGAGCTTCACCACTAAACCTCTACAAGCCTCATCTCTTCACCTTTATGGACCATTTCTTTTTTCAATTTACTCCATTCCCTCTTTTCCTTCAGCTTGGTCAACCTTTTAGCAGGCTATTTTTTTTTTGTTTTCCCATATTGCCTGTTCTTACCTTTTTTTCATTTAGCCCATCTTGTTCCCCCCTCCCATCAGTCATCTACCATTTCTCCGGACTCCCATCCTCCAGATTTGTCTTATTTCCTGTTTTCATTGGAACGCTGGTTGGCGTTTGAACTGGATCAGCCACAGGGCAAAGACCCGCTGATTCCACACTGTGCTGGATCCAACAGCAGAACACGTTCCTTGCCTAATTAGAACGTGCCAAAAAACACATCGCACTGGGAAAAAATGCTTCTGGCGCTTGATAAAATGTGATTTATAGACGTTTCTTTCTTTTTAACCTCCTCCAAACTTTCGATGTAAGAGAACACGTACATTTCAATATGCATGCCCAATTAGACTAAGGGATTTGCCACAGTGTTGGCCATACTTTGAACTTGCATGTGTAATATTGTAAAAGCCTTAGAGGCTTTTGTCACTGCTTTAATCAGAGAGAAGAGTGCAACCCCCAAAGCGCTAAAGCAAACAGCATCACGCAGAAAGACTTCGCTATGGTTACTGCAGGAAATTGCTTTTTTTATTTTTTATTTTTTTTATTGTTGATACCTCATTGGGTTCTAAGGCGGTCTTTTGGCAGAGGAAATAAAAAAGCGCTCAGAGAAACACTTAAATGATATTAAAGGGAAAGGAGCACTAAATCAATCTCAGAGGAACATATCACAACAAGAGAGTGAAGGGGAGGAGTGATGCAACAGCAACTGTTTGTCTAACATTTTTATATTCTGATGGGAAGAAAAGTTATGATACTGATAAAGTACTGCATATATATACACACACACACACACACACACACACACAGTAATACAATTTCAGAATTTAAAATGTTTTATGCACTACGAGGACCATGTAATGTGTCTCCATTATGAGGACTATGAAGCGTATTTGAACAATGAGGACTATGTAGTGTGTCTCTACTATGAGAACAATGTAGGTGTCTCCACTTTTAGGACCATGTAGCGTGTTTCCACTATTAGAAGAATGTAGTGTGTCTCTACAATGAGACCAATGTAGCGTGTCTCAACTATTGGAACTATGTAGTGTGTCTACTATGAGGACAATGTAGTGTGTCTCCACTATTAGGACTATGTAGCGTGTCTCCACTATTGTGACTATGTAGCGTGTCTCCTCTATTAGGACTACCAAGCGACTCATCACTTTCAGGACTATGTATTGTATCTCCACTATTAGGACTATGTAGCGTGTCTCCACTATAAGGACTATGCAACATGTCTCCACTATGTGAACTATGTAGCGTGTCTCCACTATGTGAACTATGTAGCGTGTCTCCACTATGAATACTATGAAGTGTGTATCCACTATGAGGACTATTTTGCATTTCACCACTATGAAGACTACTGTATGTAGTGTGTATCCACTATGAGGACTGTGTAGTGTATCTGAATTATGAGGACTATGTAGTGTGTCTCCACTATAAGCACTATACATACTTTGTGTCCTGCTTTTAAGAATATTGTGTATAATGTGTCCTAACTATGTCCTGGAAAATTAAATCAATCACTACTCCGCTAGACATAAGTCACATTGGAAATAAGTCATAAAAACACATGTTTCAGATAGATAGAACTGAAGTGAAATGTTGTTTTGAGTTTTGGATAAGGTAAAGATCAGCAATGAGCACGAGGTCTTTCCTGTAGAGGATGAGTCGAGTCAGCATCCAATCATCAACCTCCTGCACAAAAGTAAAGGCACCTCACTAATTCCAAGTGAATCTGCTTAATCTGTGTAAATGTGTTTACTATCAGTCTCAGGATAAGAGTAATGAAAAGAGTTAAAGTTGAAGAAGAGGGAAAGGAGCTATTTTAGGCTTTCCTCCAACCCTGGAGACTTTAATAACGAGGCCAGGACTCCAGGTCCCACAGGGGAGACCATGTCCTGAGACAAACACAATATTTGATTCGCATCACAAAACAAACTGTGATTTAAATGCACCACCAGTGCTGCACTGAAACACGTTACATAGAGATTTGAAAGATAAAGCAATGCGGTGTGAGGTGACGGTTTAGCGCGTGATGCTAACGCTGCTTCAGGCGGAACATCTGGCCATGTGCATGAGCTAATTTCGCCCACAAAAAGCTGCGTCCATCACGGTTTCACTTGGAAAATCTACGGCTTTGCTTCTTAACCAACATTCCTGCAGTAGTTCAACTAGTTCACAAGAAATAGTTGCAAAAACTTAGAGTAATTGTTGATTTAATTAACACTGTACAGTATACTTGTATACCGGTAAATATGATGTATTTACAGTAAAAGACGCTTTAAGGATCCCTAAATATTTTGTTGTATAAAACATGTGTAATGTTGACTTTCAAAGCATTTGCCGCATTTGTTACATTTCACTTTTTTGCAAATAGGGTGCAAGTATAGTTTCAAATTACAGCAACTTATAGCAAATTATACACAGAGCAGCTTTACACATTTACGGAATAACGCTCAGACTTTAAGTCTTGATTCAAATTCAGCAACACTTTCACTTTGTCTTCTCTTGAGGTATTAAATATAGCATTAGCACAGCTAAGCTCTATCAGACATGCCACTGAAACACAAAGAATGTTATGAAGCACAGGGCATTTTGGGTGATGGAGTTCAAAAAGGGCGGCAAGGGTGGAGCAGTGGGCAGCGCAACAAGGACCTGTTTAAGACTCAACGCGTGAGCCTTTACTTTTAACTTCTCATTAGCTCCGTGCCACTTAAACATTTCTAGCGTCATTCATTGCGTAAACGAATAAAACAAAGCATTTTCTGGCAGACTTTTGTTCAAGGAAAGCTGTTCCAGTAACTTTCGCCATTTTTTCGGCTGAGTGCCACTGCACACAATTCGCTCGTCTTTTTCAACCAGACAATCCTCTATGGAAAAGTGAACAAATTCCGGAAGAGTACCTCCTGTGCATTAGTAGTGCGTATGTAAAGAGCGCACGGGCGATGTGGATTTACAGAAGAGGTTGTGTGGCTTTGCTCTGGGTAATGGGTTGAAGAGTCCTTACGAGAATTATTACCATTGGCAGTTGACTTACACAATTTACTGCGTTGAATATAAAGCGAGCTTCCCTCAGCCTAGAGCGTATAAGCTCATATACACCGTAAAGAAATTCTCTGAAACGTCCTTGTGTAAAAGCGATCTTCTACAACGACCTTCTTGACTTGCAGTTGGAACGTTGCTCTCTTTCAGCCACATAGTCGTTATGCGAGTGTCGGTGCGTGTTGCATTCTGGTTAGATGAATGTGTGATGCGAAGTGTGAGTGTCCGTGTGAAACTTGCTGACGACAACTACTGCGAATCCCGGACCTTGGGAAATTCATTGCCTGAGGAGGAAAACGACTCGAAAGCAAAGCTGGCATCCTGAGTCTCTCCAGGAACTAGAAACCTTATTAGTGAAGCAGTGGTTCAACTGAAGTGAGCACCAACTACAGTGATACATTCAGGTTAATTGAAAATGTAATGTAAAAAATATTTTTTTTAGACACAATGTATACTAAGATTTTATTTAGAGCTGGAGACAACAACAACATGTACATATCTTGGCACCTCCAAGATGGAACAAGCATTATCCAGCCAGAATTACTAAATTACTGTAATAATTTACTTTAAAAGTAAACTAAAGTCTTACATTTATCTTGTGTGTGTCAGTCAAATGCAGAAATGTGTAGAGTGTAGAGTCAGAGCCAAACATGCAACACACCAGAAACATTCAAGAAATGTGTATATATTAAAAATGTAAAAAAAAAAAAAAAACGTATGCCTTGTAAACTCACTGTCAGTTGAAAATCTATTGAACAATTCAACAAGCAAAAAGTTGACATCCACGTTCAGATGTGTATAAAGCTTAAAGTCTATAAAGAAAAAAACTTAATTGAAATACGTTTCAGGTTTTCATTTTATTTTAGTTAAATTAGCTTGAATAATTTGTTAACAATATTTTAAGAATATAACTACACCGTGAAAATTATCCCAGTAAAAGAAAAAACGGAAAGGTTTGGTTTCCAACATCATACTACAAAACTTTGATTCCTGATGAGAGTTTTTATATCAACAGGTTATGTATTGTAAAATAAAAAAATCCGTTAGTACGGTAAAGTAAAATTTACAATTTCTTATAGTAAACTATACTGACTTAAGGTTTCATTCTTCACCTTCATCCAAAAGTTGGTAAAACTCCGTGAAGTTTTACAGCTGGTTGTTTTCTCACACCAGTCAAGATCAAAATCAGAAAAATATCTGATATATATCTGAACAAAAACAGTGTGTTTGTTCACACAGAAAACCCTCCCGACAGAGAGAAAGAGGAATGTTTAGTAAAGCCCCCTGACAAGCGCTGACCTCTTTATACGATTAAGCCACAAAGATATTCCTCTCGTCATCTGAATCTCAACACATACTAATTTTCATAAAGACCTGAGGTTAAGCTGATGACAACCTAATAAGAACAGCCAAAAAAAACAGAACGAGAGAGGGAAGAGGAAGAAAGCTAACTTGCCTAAACCAGTATTAAAATCTCAGTCAATTGTAAGCCCTTCCGTAAGCTGTAAGGCTAGATTTGCATAAAATGAAATAAATGAATCGAGAAGGCAAATATTCCAGAAGAATAAGAAGGTTGCACAACTCAATGAAAATATGATGAATACAATCTGAAAACAGACAAGATTCTTTAAGTCTTTACTTTGGGGGAAAATGCAGAGGTTCAATTTAAAATAAAAAAAAAAATAACTTCAAACATTTTTGAAGAGTTCAACACTCAAAGAGTTTCTGAAAAATGTGAGTTTTAACCTCTTGCGAGTTTTAATTTCATTACCCTAAAATAGAAGCAATTATTTTCTGTTATCCGATCGTCTACTGTTTTTTTCTGGGACTCCAGAATGAATTGCATCTGAACAGCAGATAAAGAAAGAAAAAAAAACTTTCATGACTATGATTTAATGGAAGTTCTTAGAACAATCTAGCAAGCACAATGTCCTACATAATAGCCCAAAGTTGCGTGAATTGTCTCCAACTCCCTGTGACCCAGAAATAAAATGAACAAAATGTATAGATTTATGTTTATACTAGCAATTATTCAACAATTGATCAATTGATTTTTTCTTCTGGTCATCCACCTCGGAACTAAACAGACCACTGATTGACTGGTGTTCTGTCTTGAACATACAGTTCAAGATACATTCTGATCTACAGGACCACGGATGAGATGCTCATCTGTCAATCAAACGCAAGAGCGGAGTTCCTGGATGTAATGGAAGGAAGTGAGACTGTGTCCCAGATGTGGAGCTGCGCTGGACCCTGACAGTAGCCCGGAAAAAAGGCAGGTCCTGTTGCCACAGCAACAGAATCATACGAGGAGCCTCTTTAGATAGCGAGCAAAACACAGCATCTCTCCTGTGAGGGAAACAAAATGGGAGATTCAAAGAGCACATGCAATTTGATTATATGCGTGTGCTTCTCATGTGTCAAAAGAACTGAAGATCACGCCGCGGGATGAAGCGAGAGACAGACTGAGCTCAAACGCATCCTATTTCCATAGCAATGACATGACAATAAGGATGGTAATTAGGCAATGATGTCAAAAATACCAGGATGTGAAGCCTTCTACGGAAGAGGGAAAAAAAGGCATTCGGCGCGGCACTTCTGCGGCTTTAATCACATGTTAACACACAAACAGCCTCTCTCTCACAAGCCGGGTGCTAATTGATCCTCCTGTGTCCCAAAAGTCTTTGATCCATTGATCAGGGCGATGTTTTATCTGTGTGTATCAGAACGCTTAGCAGGGTTTGATCTTCAGCCGTTTTATGTCGCGAGTTGGTTCGTGTGTGACCTCTTTGTTCATGCTCTTGAAAAGATGCCCTTCTTTGTCCTTACGGGTCAATAAAAGTTTTCTACCCCTTCAAAATAACGTTTCATCAATTTATAATACCAGCCCGAAATGGGATAACATTGTAGCTAAGAAGGAAAATGAAGAAACAGGGTGTCTAGGGCTAATAGGCTAAGGGTGGCAAATTTTAATTTCCAATTTTTTTTAGTTCAAAAATGGCCTCTTTGTGGGATCAAGTTGCACCTAATCTAAAAGGTCCAGTCAGGGACTTTGTGTGAGTTTGCAAGTACTATCGGTGCTCGCATGCGTTACTCTTGGTCTCTTTTTTTCTCCGATAACTTGCATTCTGGAGAACCGGAGGCTAGTAGAGGTGGGAGTGAATGTGTGTCCTGATCTGTGATTGGTTGGCTACAGGCCTAGCCCAGTTGCAGGCATTGACTCCTCCTCCATGTGACCAAAAATGGAAAAGCTTTTTACAAAATGCATGGAGAACCAAGGATGCATGAGGCGATTTTTTGTACTGTACGTTGTCTCTGTACGTTCTTTGTCCAGAATAAGAGAGTACAAAGCAGAGAGATACAACGTTGCCAGCATTATATTTGCTCAAATGTGACGCTGCCTTTTACAAAACATTGAGACATTCCCATTTTTATCGTTTCCACTGCGCGTGATTAGACAAGTTCTTTCATCTCATCCATGAAAGGTGATTGCCACAAAAAAATAAAGTTTGAGTCGTAAATGTCAACACCAGTGTCACAAAAACAGCAATTACAGTCACATAATGTTTACAAGCAGCTGTCAAGTGCTTAGACGAGAACAACGGGCAGGCAAACATCTAGTTAACACTAAACCTATGCTCGAGAATGAAATGGTGCATCTTCTTTGATACTGTCTTTCTTAGACGCATCTGGTTTTCAAACAGCATCTCAGCAAGGTAGATATTTCTTTGCCAGGGGATGATCTGAAAGTGTCAGAAATGATAAAGAGCTTAAGAACATGATCGACCCAGGTAAAAGAACAACTGAAAGCGAGAGACGGGGTGGGAGACAGGAGGGGCAAGGTATAGAGAAAGCAAGGGGGTGGTGGGGTAATGAAAGAGGACGAGGGAGAAAGAGAGAGCAAAGGACAGAGAAATAAAGAGTTTGAGAACAAGATCCAATCCAGATAAAAGAACAACTATAAGTAAATGATGAGAGAGGTAGGAGGCGGGAAGCGAGTGTGAGAAAGAAGAAGAGAGTGGGAGAGTCGAGAAAGATAAAGAGTTAATAAAGAGCAAGAGCAAGTGATGGGGAGAGAGTGAGAGAGAGAGAGAGAGAGAGAGAGAGAGAGAGAGAGAGAGAGAGAGAGAGAGAGAGAGAGAGAGAGAGAGAGAAAGAGAGAGTAATCCAGGTGAAGATATACTGATAAACTGAGTGGCTTTCTCACTTGCTAAGCTTTCCCAATAACTCAGTTTGTGAGCGCTGGTATTTGGAACAAGGGAAGGGAGTATTGATACTTTACAATTTTTCCTACATTGCACTAAGCCAATACTCATTTAAACATGTATTGTATCTATAATGTGTATGTTATGCCTTACATTTTTCTCTTTATGTTTGTTCTTACTTACATTTTCTTATCAGAAAATGTTACACGTGTTTAAGTGAGTTGTGAGTTGCTTGATTTTACAGTATTCTGTCCAATAATTAGGACTATTGGATGAAGTAGGCTATAAACTTTTATCTACGCATGTTTTAGCTGGAGGTGGATGTGCCTGTCGTAGATTTAGTACAGTGCATGACATGGTTTTTTAATGAAGCAAAATAAAATTTTAATTTGAAATGTATTTGGAATTGGAAAGACAAAAATATAGGTGAAATTGGCTTAAACCTAAAAATGCTGCTTTTCCTGAAAACAAATCTAAAACTTAACAGATGTCATGTGATAAATGATGTTTTATTGTTACATATGTACTGTTTTGATACGTTAAACACTCCAATTGTAGTGCAGGTTTTTGAGAATTGTTCAATATCAGAATTGTGGTATAGCCCATCCCTATTTGGAACACCAGATCACGAGATCAATTCCCAGGGAAAACTGGAAGTTGTTGAATTGTAAAAAATGTAAGTCGCTTTGGATAAAAGCATATGCTAAATGACTGTAAAGTAAAGTAAGGCATAGCAAGTTAAAGAGAGAATGTGAGAAACAGAGAGGAGAGGGAGAGAGAAGGAAGGCGAGAGAGAAAAGATGGATAGAGAATAAACCAAAATAATATTTTAGGGTTGAGATATAGAAAGAAAATTTTGAGAAATTGGGGGAGAAAGAGAGAATAGAAAGAGAGAGAGAAAGAGAGAGAGAGAGAGAGAGAGAGAGAGAGAGAGAGAGAGAGAGAGAGAGAGAGAGAGAGAAAGAGAGAGAAAGGATGTACATTGGAGTGACTTCAACATGTCGACAACCAATGCTGTTACCCCAGCATCCCTCCGGCCATCTGTCGCTCCCTTCCTCCTTATATGTTTCTCCCAGTCTTTATATGTTTCTGTAGGTTTCACCCAATTCTTTTCATCCATGATGGTCATGACACAAAGACCAAAACCTGCAACCACGTCGACAAGCTTCTCCATTGAGACATTCTCCATCCAACTGGGCCAGAAAACACAAGTTGGTTCAAAATATTCCACTCTAATAGTAAATTAATAAGCACAGCATGTAGAGACACATGACATAACAGGGTAGGACATCAACTAGGCAAAAAAAAAAAAAAAGAAAGAGTAGAAATCCCGTGAATGACACTTTTGATTCAAGGTGGTATAGGACATGGCAGTTAAGCGATTCTGAAAGCCCTGAAGCTGAAACCCTTCATTCATATTTCACACACATCTAAAGTCGAGACATGATCCATTTTCATACAATGTCCAGAGGAGCCTGATCAGACGAGTCGAGTGCAGCAAGGCATAACAAGTTAGAAAGCGAAGACCATCCCTCCCTTTCCCATCCCACCGCAAACGTCACGTAGCCAGATTGAGATGTACATTTGTCTAGCTCTGATTTATTCATTGCCTTTTTAATTATTCTAGAACTCTGTCCAAATCTAGATGCATTTTTAACAGAATCAGTAGAGACCAGCCAGCGCAGAAAAAAAAAAAAAAAACGAGAAAAATTGTGAAACGGCAAGAGGAATGGCGTAACCGGAGGAGGCGGGATTTTCATCTCGATGTGGCTTGGCTCATTTGCTCATCATTAGGTTTAATGAATGCCAGGACAAGAAGGGTACAAATAAAGCATCTAACATGCCTCTCCATCAAAAATAATCATGCAAATCGCAATCAAAACTCGACAAACTTTTGGCTATTGGAAGTCCGAATCTTTCCGAAAAGATGCTGGGATGTTCTTCAATCATGAAGAACTTGGAGGAACGAACCCAAGTGACAATGGAAAATAAACAAATGCGCCAAAGGCCTCAAAGGCCAGACAATGGGAGGAAGAAGGCGAGCTAATTGCATTATTAATAGGTAAAGTCTAGGGCATTTTGTGATGGCAATTTGCAGAGTGGAAGCGGAGGGTCTGTCACTCTATGGGTGGATGCCCACTGGTGGATGTGAAAAGTCCTATAGCTGCTGCTAATGAGCCAGCCACGGGGAAGAGAGGAACCACTGGCGTGACGGCCCATCAGCAGCTACATGATCTGTTGGTCTAAATTTAATACGCTGGTATGAAAGAACCTGATTACTCGACTGTCGTCTCACTGGCACCATAATGAAACGATGCTCTTAAGTGCTCTTCATATTATGCACAACAGGCATCAAAAAAATGTCCTACCGCACCGAAAGTCTGGCCTAAGAAATGCAAACTAATAAAATAATACATAGAAAGATTGAGGCCTAATGTTTTGTGGATCAAGGACAGTTGTGTTCCAAAAAGATACATTTAAAAATCAAAATTCAAACAAGTATCAAATGTCAAAATATCAAAATTGAAACAAGATTGTCGCCATTTTAACGATTTGTCGTAATTCAAGCGATGCATCGCAAGCTGAAGATTAGGTTTCGTTCGAGCAGATTTGCGTGCGTAATTGAGCGGCTTTAAACAGTTTTAACACACTCCACCGTCTTATCTATTTCAGCGTAACGTAAAAGTCACGTCACGAGACTGAAACGCCGCCTAATCCAGAAGAAGCCGAAGCATTCTGCTGCTCAAGCTCTTTGGAGAAGTCAACCTCCTAATGGCTTACTCTTAGCTTTAGCATTAAACATCGCAACTAGGTATTTTACAACTGAACAAAAATTACACGTCTCACCTTTAAAATCCCCTCGAGACTAATTAAAATCTCATTTGAGATGTTCTGGAAGGATTTTCGCACCCATGAGAGATGGCATTCAGTGCTCCGGTAGAGATTCGTGCATGACTCATTTTAGAGCAACCTCCATATCAAGTGAAATGAAAAGGAATGAGATGAGACGCTTGTTGAAATGTAACATTTGACCCGACAGGAAGTGCTTTCTGAAGGTCCTAAATTATTCAAGCTTAACACCGGGTTGAGTAAGTCAGAGTTCAGAAAGATAAACACGGTGAACGTCAGGAGTCAAGGCCAGTGTTTGATGATCTCGCGTGACTCAATATAACTTTGAAATTTACCGCTACAAACATGTAAACAATGTTTGAATAAAATATGAGGGAACATGGTTATTTTAAATACATTTAAGGCTGTACATTTAAAAAAGTGGGTGATAATGTAAATATGACCACAAGGGACCGTATCAAAATTGTGCTCTGTAAATTAACCATCCACTGAAGTTACACACACATTGTGAAGTGAACACACACAGTAAAGTGAACACACACAAACCAGAAGCAGTGGCCGACAACCTAAGAGACCACAACCACCTAATTAAAAGCAAAAACTGTGCTTATTTATTCATTTGATTTGCGTTTGTTTATGCATTTATGTTTTTTCTTGTTTCTTTGAGTGCTTAATACCTTTTATTTTTATTTTATTTATTTTATTATCACTACAAAAACACAGTTTTAAACTCGCAAGAGCAGTGTGCTTCATCACAAACAATCACAAGCAATTTACCAATTGATAATTACACAATTAAAAATGTTAATTAATGTCCAGCTAGAATCAGTAAACAATTTACCACGCTTGCTGGAATCAATGTAAAATCCTTATCTAAATAAAACATTAGTTCATTAAAGCCACTTGTCAGCGACATTACAGATGTTGTGTAACAGGAGACGCCAAAATATAAAGATCTGACGCTAAAAAAAAAAAAAAAAAAACCTAAAACTGTAAATTCGATGTGTTGGTTAAATCCTACTCAATCTATTTTTGAAGTATTGCTTTTTGCTAAAAAAAATGCCAAATATACGTCTTTCTACTTTTCAACTTTGTCGCATCCACCCTCCATCTTCTCCCATCACCACAATAACCGCCTTACAATTAATATCTGTCAGATTTATGTTCCTCTTGAATGAGTAACTTTAATCCCCGTGTCTGTTTTTGTCTCCCTCTCTGAAGCTAATTTAGCGAGTGTGAGGAGAGCGAGGAGGTGGGAGTGCGCTCCTCTAATGGCTGCATTCTACCAGTCACGTCAAGCACAGCAGGAGATCCAATGTTCCTGTCTTTTTTAATTACCATCTAACAGACTTTCAACACTGTGATCCCTCAATCCTACTTCTGTTTTCCATTCCTTTTCCTTTCTTTTTTTTTTTTTTTTTTCTTCTTCTCATTGTCAAGTCTGAAACTCTATTGGTGATGCACATCACAGAGTGATGCAAAAAATATTTGAATCTCATGTTTATTAATTCTACAGTGTAGCGACATCGGCCACTAAAAAGCCTTGTTTTATCAGACAATCATGAGAGAAATGGACAGAAAATAAGCGTTCTGTTTGTAATGTAATATCTAGTGGACGTTATTCTCAAGCCTTTAAACATTCAGACCCTCGGGTATTAGCAGCACTTTTAACGTTAACTGTTTTGACAGCCCAGCAATGTATAATAGATGTAATAGATGTGTAATAGATGCAATGTAATAGATGTGTAGAATATAGTATATACATTTGAATACATACACTCCAATTACCAATAAACTGCTTTTAAAAAGTAGAAACACATTACAGAAAAAAAAAACAGATGACATGGAGCGAAACACACATGGATTGCGTTATCTCTTCATTAGTGACGATATGTATGCGCAGATTCTCATATTGTCTGGAGAAATATCTGTTAAGAGAATGTCGAGCCGTACAACCCCAAAAATGTGAAGCAGATTTGAGAGTGACAGTGGCTTTACACTAACATCGATGCTTGACTTTCTTATCTACCTCAGCTTTTCACAGAATCACATCTTCTAAACCAGTGGTCTCAAACTGAGTTGCACAGGGGGCTGAAACTCAAGCACACTAAGTCTGGGGCTGAAGATGATAACCATTTCTAAAACGCACTAAAACTAAACATGTAGATTAATAACAGGCTGGAAAGTTAGTCCAGATAAATACGTATATACGTAAATAATACGCAAATAAACGTATAATCTAAAAATGCTAATAAATGACTTAAAATAACAAAACATATATATATTTTTTTTTTACCAAAAACATTGTTCAAATCATTCAAATTAGACTTAAGAACATGTTGAAAAACACTGAAAAAATAAATGATCTTTTAAGTTCAAGTTTTACCTAGTCCCAGACCAACACAACGTCTCTACACATCTTTTAGGTAAATGTTATAAAGTATGCAATTAAAATACATATATAGAACATATACAAGGTAAGCCAATTAAAGCATTGCATTGTGGGATCTGTAGTTAGTGTTTCAACAGCCCTGTAGTTTGTGTGTTATTACCAATACAAACAGCTTCATAACTAAAGCTAAAATTAAACGTGTCCTTCTACACGTTTAAAGAGTTTAGTTGTGTTTAAATGATTTGGAAAATTAGGGTGAGGTTTCTATTTACAGAATGACACAAACTCATTCGATTCTGAAATGTATGGGCACACAACGTCAGCTAAACACATGGATAGAACTGTATCCATGACAGAAACAAATGTAGTCAATATCCCCAGATGGGCAAAAAGCTGGAATCTCAAACGGTTTTCCAGCTTCCCGCTGTTTCAACCTTCATGCATGTTGTATTTGTTTTTCCTACACCAACATTGAGAGCAAATCCAGGTCCTGTGTCAGAATGGATGACAGCAGACAAGCTGAAGTCTGAGCCTAGGGGACAGAAGCAGTCTGGAGGCAAAGGTGTGACATTTTGACAGGACGCTTTTGTCACACTAAGTCAGCCGGTGACTCCGGGCCAAGGCCATCTCCACACGGATCCAGCCCTTTACCCAGCGCCGGCCATGACTTTAACCCACAGTCCCATTTAACCACCAGCTGCCTGTTTGATCTCTCACACTATTCCACCTACTGCATTTAGTCAAAATCCCCCTCAGCTCGATTAGTAGAATGATTTCTAAAAGAAAAGTGAAAGTGAGGTTGTCAGTGTGGCCACTAGGGGCCGTATCATAAACGTGCTCGGTTTTGAAACCCATTCGGTGAAGTTAACACGCACAAACCCGGAGCAGTGGGCAGGCTTGAGTCGAGGGGTTGGGGTGCATGTGGGGGTCAGTGTCTTGTTTTGGGTAGAGAGGATGGGTCAGAAGAGGAAAATGAAGTGAGAAAGAGATAGAGAGAGAGAGAGAGAGAGAGAGAGAGAGAGACCGGGTCTAATCGGACCGGGATGCAAACCTGCAATGCTTGGCTGGCGTCTAACTACAAAAGACTGGACTTCAACTGCCAGCATATTTATTAAAATTTACTAAAATGTTTTAATACACACTGGTCACTGTGAAAACTTGACAAAGAAAGCAAACACGAAATGACAAACTTTGTCTGGGAACTGTCAGAATAAGAGTCCCCACCGTCTACACCAAAGACTTGAATCTGGATTGTTGCATTTAAAACTGTGTAAAAGATGAAGACTAGAAGGTACGGTAGCCTTCAGGATAACTACACACCCATTTAAGTACACAAGCAAGATAGGTAGTCGCCTAAAATGTTAGATTCATTATGTTATTTGTTAAATGAGTCCTAAATCAAGCAGGTGTTGAAGATTGTTGTTTAGCACGCAGAAGTGTATGAGAGTGACACACGATGGGAATCAGTAGTAGGCGAGATAGACCTGAAGTGAGCAAGTGAGACCAGAAGTGTGTGAGAGAGACTGTCCCGAGCATCATATGTAAGAGGCCACGCTCGTATCTTGCTCAGTTACGATTCAAATGATCAAATCCCAGTCAACAGTGAGGATTGATTGTGGATCACGACACGATTCACTAGCGTCATACTACTGCACTACTCTTACTGTGAGAAGATTCTGTTTAACTGTTTTCATCGTTTACAACTGTTAACATCAAACGCGGTTGGCTTTTTTCTAATGTTTGGAGGGAAGAGAAAGAGCGAGCGAGTTAGAGACAGGGAGACAGAGAGAGAGAGAGAGAGAGAGAGAGAGAGAGAGAGAGAGAGAGAGAGAGAGAATAGAATAGAATAGAATAGAATAGAATAGAATAGAATAGAATAGAATAGAATAGAATAGCCTTTATTGTCACAGTGCACATATACGATGTGAGTCATATAAATGTACAATGAAATTATAGTGACTTCCTATTCAGTGCAACACGCATTAATAAATCTATTCAAAATTTAGTGAGAGGAAGGGAGAGAGAGAGGGAGACAGAGAGGGGGAGAGAAACGGTGAGCAAGAGAGGAGGACAGAAAGAGAGAGGGCGAGTGAGTGAGACAGAAAGAGAGCTAGAAAGAGTGCTCGAATGAGAGACAGGTAAACGAGTGAGCGAGTGAGAGAGATTGAGATGGAGAGAGAGAGAGGGAGAGAGAGATGGACAGATAGAGGGAGAGAGAGATGGACAGAGAGTGAGAGAGAGAGAGAGAGAGAGAGAGAGAGAGAGAGAGAGAGAGAGATGGACAGAGAGCCCAACGCCTTCCGCTGCTTTTCTTCTCTTTTTTTTCTTTCTATTTTACTTTCTTATTTTCTCTCCGTTTCTTTTTTCCTCTCTGTTTCTTTCTCTTTCTTTCTTTCTTTTATTTTTTCTTTCTCTCACTCTTTTTTTCTTTACCTCTTTCTCTGTTTACTTCTTTTTTTTTCTCACTCTCTCTTTCTCTTTCTTTCGTGAGAATCAATCTTAAAAGAATCCCGAAAAACTGGCCGTATTTTTAAAATGATTTAAATCTGGGGGCAGTTGTGGTCCAGTGGTGGGGAATTCTTGTCTCTGATTCTTACCTAGCATGTTTGTCTTCTAACAGAAACCGCAGTGTCACGCCGCATGCTCATAAAGTGTGAGACGATGATAGATTGGCTACACTGTTAAAACATGTTTTGTGGAAGTGGCTCACATTTTTCACCGGAAATTTGTTTTTTTTTGTTTGGTGGTGGGCTTTAAGAGCGGGAGAGAGATAGACGGCTCGGCCTTCATGTCACGGGTCAGTTTGAGCCTCCTCCCCAAGAGCTCACCTATGTTTCCCCTTCACCCTGGTTTGCACACATTAGCATGGCGCTGCTGAAGCTGGCTGGCGGAGCATTACTTCGGCTCTAGGCACACAGCAGGCTGCCCACACTGACACTGATGGCTATTGGCAGCCGCTGGCCACTGAGAGAGGCGTTAAAGTCCAACTTGCCAGCAGGGGGTGGTGTGTAGAGCACACGAGTGGACCCGCACAATCACACTTACACAGACCCACACGCGCAAACAGATGTACAAACACACCTGGGTCTGCCAGATGCTCAGCTTAACCCTCTGCCATTATTCAATTGGGTACCGACCACTTTTGGCTGAGATCTGAAGGCTGTGGAGCCAGAGGAGGGAAAGACGTGCTGAAATGAGCCTCTCTGGGAACGTGTAATCCGCTCCCACTCCTAAAAGTTTCGGCCATGAAGCCACGTTTGCTGTTGTTTGTGGGCACTGAGCGCTGAAGAACCCAACACCAGACAAGCTAGATTATGGAGCTTTCAAACAACTTACACCCACCACAAACTCTTCAACTGGGATTTCGTTCAATAGTAGTGCTGTCAAAAGGAGTCACATTTATTACTCAAGTGGAAGTAAAGATACTAGAGTTTAACTTTTAGACTTTTGTGGAAGTTTACCTGTCAACTCAACCTTTTACTCAAGTACTGATATTGCACTGCAAAAATACATTCTTGACAAGCCAAAAAGTCTTGAAATTGGACAATAAATTAATTTTTTTCAATAGAACATAAATTAACTAGCATAGAACTAAGAGTGAATGATTAATTTGCTTGTTTTGAGAAAATAGGACTTGTTTCCAGCTGTCTTACCAAGTAAAATGTACCTCATTGGCAGATAATTTTGCTTGATTTAAAGTGTTTTTTTCTTCTCATTTTGCTTTTTATTTTCTGATTCTCTCAAGTGAATTTTTTGCAGTGTAGTATGTGCAGACATTTGTATAAAACTCTAAGTAGAAATAAAATGTAGACAAAAATGTACTCAAGTAATGTATAAATGGGCCAAAATTAAATGTTTTTACTTTGTTAGGTGACACCTCTGCTTAATAGTGTTCTCTGTAGCCACACAAAGTCACAATACCAACATGCCTCCAAAAATAAGAAAAAAATCTATAATTTCACAAAAGCTTCTGAAAAAACGTCCTCAACACGTCCACTTCTCCAATCAGTCAGACTTCATTGGATCCATTATGACTAACAGCGCTCAATTTCTCAGAAAGATCTCCCTTAAGGCTCGTGTGTTTAAGGTAATAACCTTAAGAGTTATTTATTGAAATGAGAAGAAATAGATCCGCTTCACACAAGCCATTAACAGACAGAAGCAGATACAGCCCACCGTGACCCCATCGAGAGTCAGGCGGACGTATTAACAGAACAAAAGGACATCATTTAGTCTGAGCATCAGCGCCGCACGGGATAATTGTACACACAGAAAGAAAGGTCCTGGAAGGTCTGAGCTCAGAAGTCAGGGAGACACGTTCTTCACAATAAGCCAATAGCGGGTTAAATTAGGCTTCTTCGCTTCTTTCACAACCCCAGGGACTCGCCAGCCAAGCTCAAAGCCAATAATGCTGAATTTAGCCTCCGCCGCGAAAAAACGAAGCACAAAAGAAACATCTCACCATAACGAAAACGAAAAAGCTTTTAGCTCATCATCATGTGGAATAAAATCCATTTCATGTATGAACTTGAGCACAAATGGCAGGGATGCAGATATTATGAAGGTGGTAAAGCGCATGATAAAATTCCAGGAAAAAACACCAACATCTCATTTTTGGCCACGTTCTGTGGTGTAAGCAGCTGATGAAAAGAATAATACACACATATTTCCATCAAGCTATATTATACCCTGGTTGAAGAGTTTTCACTGGTGCCGGGAGTGATTTCAGTGACGGGAAAGCAGGTGCATTTGTGTATTGTGTGTGTGTGTGTGTGTGTGTGTGTGTGTGTGTGTGTGTTTATGGACGTGGAATTTCGATTTTGATGTCAGTTGAGCCGAGCGTGAGGACAGCCAGCAATGAGTCACACTCGCAGCAGGGTCAAAAACAGACAAGTACCTGCAAACTGACGGCATGTGTGTGCCAGAGCTTTACAATACACCTGCCTCCGAATGCCGACAAGATAAACTCCATCACAATGTGCCCGCACCACGTTACTAACAACACTGATGCCGTGCCGAGCAACAGCCATGCAACATTTGTTACAATTAGACAAACTCTTGAAAAAGATATAGTGTATGCTATTCATGAGTAACTAAGGAATAATAACACTGTCCACAAGTCCTCTGGGTTTTCTTCCTCCCTCCGTAAACATGGAGGAAAATTTGTGTCTGAAAAATTGTATCACAAAAGTGTGAGTGAGAGTGTGTATCTGTGTGTACCGCTCTGTGATTGGCCAGTTATAGAGGCCATATATGTTTTGTTTTCCTAGCCACTTTCGCAATCTAACTTGCTCTTCTGGTCATAGCCCAAAGTCTGAACACGGTTGAACAATAGACAAGTTTCTTTTTTAACTGACAATTTTTCCTTATTTTGAACACAGATGAACAGGTTCTTCTTTAAAGACTATTTTTTCCTAATTCTGCATAGCGGCTTTGTGTTGGTCTGAGACTAAGGAAAAGTCATATATTAATCAACTTGAACTTTTAAATCCATGTTGTGACCCACCTTCAGGCCCAGATTTTCTGGGATTGGCTATAGCTCCCCATGACCCAGAAATGGAAAAGTGGTGGATGGAATAAAGGACATAATAATCAGAGGTGTAAAGAGTACCGTAAAACCACACTTGAGTAAAAGTACAGATACCTTATTGTAAACATTACTCCCTTACAAGTTACAAGTCACTAATTTCAAAAAGACGTAAGTAAAAGTCATAAAGAATCCGATAAAAAAAAACAAGTATTTTACTTGTACTGAATTTAGGAAAAGTATCGAAAACATAAGTACTTTACGCCTCCATAACCATTTAAATAACACTATGTAAACACTGATGTCTAAAGGGAAATAAACCCGTTTCTCGCTTGTCTGGGAAGGAAAGTCTTGAATATACAGTTGAAACAAGGTGAAATGGATTGTGATCTGTGGCCGGCTGCTGAGAACATTGTCTAAACTGTTCTGGGATCTCTGTGGACTCCTGTCTGCTTCTTTAATTTTCCTGGGAAAGTGTCCAAAAGGATCATCTTGATAAACTGAGCTCTGTGCTATTTCATGCTTTAAAAATAAATCGAACCCAATGGTCCGATCAATTCCAGTGTGTATTGAACATAAAAAAACGCTAGGCAGAGAAAATGTTCACGGAAATTTGGAAATTGAGAGTCTTAAATTGTACGGATTTTGTAGAAAATGAATAGTAGACAAAAAATATGTCTGATTATTGACATGACAAAAAGATTTACTCTCATTTCTACAACTAAAACAAGCATCGCATCCTAACAAATGACCACAAACGACGCAAAACTGAGCCAAATAACCTTTGTTGGAACCTTAGAGTAAAAAATAAGTTATTAACTATCTGTGCTCTGAGCCAGCTTGGCTTTCCGTTTCATTGTAGAACACATAAAGAAATCTGAATCTGAAAATCTGATCTTTTCTTCCCTATGAATGAAAGAAGAATAAAGTACTTTCAATCTTCAAAAAGGTTGCAAAAGCAGCACAAAAGCATCAAAGTGGCTGATATGACTCATGCTCTATATTCCATATCCACTACGGCCCAAAAGATTCTAATTCATGACTTTCTGCAATCTTTTCAACCCTTTCCTGTGAAGTGGTGTTCAATCTTCTGGGCTTCACAATTGTGTCTCAAACGATTTAAGTCACTGTTTGCTATCAAAGTCACTTACAGAATAAAATACAAAACAAAGATAAAGATTAAGACAAAGAACTCATTTTAAGGTTGTGTCTTGTAACTGAATTATATTTGTCATTAATAATTATAATAATAATCATACATTTTGTTTATAAAGACATTTTTTGAGACCCCATTTTTTGAGTCGCCAAAGTCATTGATTATCATTATATCCTCATATATAAAGCTCTGTACTGTATATAGCATGATTCAGTCACATCTTTAATCAAATCATAAATTAATAGAAATTAGAATTGATTATTACACTTGTTATAATGTTTATATACCTCTTTTTTTCTTTTTAACCCTAGTGGGGTATTTTGTGAATCATTTATTTTAAAACCTTAAAAAGCAGCAAGAAACAATTTGCATGTTTAGAAAAGACGAGTCATGGTACACGTGACATTTTGAGAATTTTATTCCATGTTTTGCATCTATTAGAGTTTAATTTTAAGGGGTTTTAGAATAATTGACCTTGAAAAAGGGAATCCTACTTGTTTAAAATTATCTCGTTCTCTGATGCACAGAAAAACGAAGGAAATAGATTAAAACAAATGCCAATGTGTATTTTAAACAATTTTAAGGTTTATGGTGCCAAATAAAAATAACGTATAAATGAAAAATGATTCATTAGAAAAGAAAAAGGACAACAAAACATCTTGTCTAAACTATTTACTAAAATTAAAATCTTTACTTAAAAACCATCACTTCTTTGGCTTCTCAAACATATTTTTCCTCTTGTCTTTTCACAGACTGACAGTTCCATGACACTAATCTGGCCACTGCATTAAAATCTAGGGATTTTCTTCATCCAGGAATAATCTGACACCGAGAGAACTTAGATGTCACCGGGAACAGTAGAGCCACTGATCCGAGGTCAGCGGGAGACATGGGGAAAAAGCTCGACACAGGTTTAAGACAGACTCGCAGCGAAGAAGAAACCTCAAGATTAGTGGCCCACCAGGAAACATCTGGAATCAAATGTTGAGTTATGCCTGTTGTGCATCCCTGTCATCCATGAGAAACCTTTCCTCGACTCTCACAACTGCCCTTTAAGACTCGCTTCTCACAGGAAGAGGCAAATCTCATAAATCTTGTCCAGATTGTACACACTCATGCCTGCAAAACGTCCTAACACACGCAGAATCGGATGTTTGCAGAAGATCTGATCAGATCACGTTGTCTCGGAAAACGTTCCATTACATCTAAATCCCAAGGTTAACTTGTGTGTAATCCATCTCTCCTCCACTACGTCCGCAGACTGTCAGTAATGCACAAGGCTAATGGTTTTTTCTTGGAGTAAATGCTGCTTTTCCTCACACCCGCTTTTCGCTTCCATTCACCTTTGTCTTCCCTTCTCTCTGTCACTGCTCACGCTGTTCCGGGCACAGCCTGTACCGGCCCCAGCCAACCGCACAGTGAGACGCAGAGTGCTCCACCTACCTGTGTATCGACAGTCTGAGCAGACAGCAGCCATCAACTCCTCTACACACACGCAACACGACACAACACATAGCGTAAAATACACCTTAATATCCATTATTTTCAAGGGGGAAAAATTACTATTAATAAGTTGAGTTTTAGTCATGAGCTATCCGTCTAACTACCCATCTAGTCATCTACCCATCATTTGTTCTGAGTCTATCTATCTATCTATCTATCTATCTATCTATCTATCTATCTATCTATCTATCTATCTATCTATCTCTGTCCAATCATCCTTTCTTCCATCCATCCATCCACCCATCTATATATCCATCCGTCCATCCATCCATCGATCCAGTGCATTTATCGCCTATAAGTTCATTCACCCATCTATTTATCTATCTGACTGTATATATATATCCATTCTTTCATGTATCTACCCATCAACCAGCCTATACAATGTTTATTCTTTTTATTCGTTACTCCAATAGTCATGTTCTTCCATCCCTCAATCCATTCATTGGCCTATTTTGTTCATTCCTCCTTTTGTCCAGCTGTCCATCCATCCATCGGAATGTAGGTTCAATCATCCATCAATTTACTAGTCTATATGTTCAATCATCTCTCAATCCATCAGTCGGGATGTCTATCCATCTATCCATCTATCCATCCATCTATCCATTCATCCACCCGTCCATCTACACATCAATCTGTTGGTTCAACCAACCATTAATTCATTGGTCTGTTTGTTCAATTATCCTTGTAATCATCTATCAGCCGCATCCATCCATCCATCCATCCATCCATCGGTCTTTAAATTCATCCATTCATACTGCTCCTTGAGAAGTTTATTGCTCTTGCCGATTGTCTTGTGTAAATATATACGTATATAGATAAGAGACAAACACTTTCCATTAAAAAGCCAGGTAAATGACAAGTGAAAGAGTAGAAATGGCAGAGCATTTAAGTGCTAGACAAGTATTTGTGCGGAAAGCACAAAGTGAAAATTTCAATGCAAATAGAGGCATCTTATCCTTGTGAGATTTCTGACACCAACTCAGATGGATAAATAACAAACAAAAAAAGCGTCGACTGATAAATAAAATTACCTTAGCATTGTCAGAGGATAAGAAGTGATTTGTTTGAAAAGAGATACGCCTGATGTGAAACGCTCGATGTGTTTAAATATGTCTGATGTTTGAATGCATCTCATCATTTGGTCTATCTATCCATCCATCCATCCATCCATCCATACATCCATACATCCATACATCCATACATACATACATGTATCTATCTCTAACTGAATGGTTTTTGCACATCTTTGCATGCAATTTGTTAGGAATTAATACCGTTTGTACAACTACAATTCACAAGACAAATAAGGTTTCATGAAATCTGTGGGTTAAAGGTTCAACAAGCATCAGCACACAACACCATTTCCAGTTCCGGAACAAGATCACCTTTCAGAACTCGACAGAAAGGGCAGAGGGCAGATTACCAGTGTCATCACTTTCCTGAAACAATGCCAGAATTGTTTCTAGCTCAAGTGACAAACGAACGAGTAAAAAAAAAAAACGTGATTCCACTTTGAACAGACTGATTTAGCTCTAACAAAAAAAGGCAGGAACCTGTGTTTTATTTTCTGTACATCAACCACACAGACGCTGTTACAAATAATAAAAACATATTTTATCCAACTTAAATTTTGCAATACTATCGGTTTCCTAGACAGAAGATGAGCAACCGCAATTCAATGTCACGGTTCATACTGTTAACTATAGAGGATGAATAAAGTTGAGTTCCGCTGGTGAGAAAATAGGTAAAACAGTTTTGGTGAAATTCGACTTGTAAGTTTGAGTGCTTTTTACTACTTGTTTGCCTTTTTTGTTTACGCTTTTTTTTTGTTATAATTTGCATGTTTTTTAGAGGGAGCTTTAGGGATGACATATTGTATTTTTGCTTTGATTTTTGTTTTGGAACTATACAAATTTGTTGGTGGTATTTATAACAATACGGTCTAAGACTCCTTGAGGGGAAAAATCTGGTTGGAGTTCCATATTAGACACAATTCTTCAATTTCACAACTCTACAATGACATTCAGGCTGAGCGTCAATGGATTTCTCAGTTTTACGCAAACTCTGTCGCGGGTGGTTCAAGTTTCTGAACGGTATGATCTTGAGCAAAAACAGGGTCTTATGTCCCAGCGCCCACCTGAAGTGGAATTAGAGAGCCGTGCCATCGCTCAGCACACACCGACTCTAACGCTCCATTACCACAGAACCCTGACTGATCTATGATCGACCTAAATTTACTGCATAGTGTCGGATTCAGACAAGTAAATGGTGTTGAAGCACAGCGAGTGCAAGCTTATGAAGTGGAGGGAGGAGAAGAGAGCGATAGACAGCGAGAGACGCTAGTCCTCAGTAATTACTTTAACATGCTGTGACATAAATCACACACCGGAGAGTTCTTATTGAGTGCCTGGTGAGCAAAGAGGCAGAGGTGATAGCGGAAAGGAGGGAGGAAGGAAAAGATACAGCCGGAGAAAGACCAGGGTGGATGGATGGATGAAAGGATGGATACGGGATACAATTCAATCATTTGTAGCCGTCGCTTTAATGTTGAGTAAATGTTACTTTGTTTTTCTAAGGAGACATGTGGAAAGAAGAAACATTTTAACCTATTTCCACGGTCTGTACAATTTTAAGCCAAAAGAAATGCAATTTTTGTAATCCGCAACGATGCTGACATTGTATTAAAGCAAATACAATGTCACTAAAATTTACTGTACTTTAACATTTGTATCAGTTGTTAAAACATTTTTCAGAAACAATATTTTCGCTATATAAATTATGGGAAATGGAAAAGTAACTTGAGTTTTTGTGCTCCAACATTACCAAGTGAAAAAGAAAATTATTTTTCTGAAAGAAAAAAAAATGTAGAGAATTGTATTAACATTTTTAAATTTAAAATTTTTAAATGTAAAAAAATGTTTAAAATAAAATTAAAGCGAAAGTTTGATTGTAATATCCATCCATCCATCCATCCATCCATCCATCCATCCATCTATCTATCTTTCCATTCATCCATCTATCCACCCATCCGATCCATCCATCCATCCATCCATCATCCATATGTCCAACACATCTAACATCCAACACAAAAGTATGACTGTTTAGATGTATGTCTGTCTATTTATCTGTGTGGATGGATTCATATACAGTCAGATAGAAAAACATTGCAAAAATAACACTTGTGGGCATTGCGTACACTGCTTGAGGAAATGAAATTTGGAATGTGGAAACACACCTTTGAACAACACATGCAAACAGAGACAATGTCTTTAAGAGGGTTTAGAAAGCAGGAGAGCAGACACGGGAAGAGACAGGTCGAGAAGGTGAGCGAGCATCAGGCCTGCTTGTGTGATGAGCTGTCATATCACCACGGAGAACAGAAAACTCCACAGGCCAGTAAGGACAGAAGATTAGAATTAACCTCCTGTTCCTCTTCAGACACTGAGGGATTCCTTCTCTCAAGACCGACTAGCTAAATGTGTATTACAGCGGGAGAAAAAACAAGAATTCAGAAAAATAATCTATCCAGAGTAACACTGTAAAATCATATAGACAATAGATTTTTCGTCTCATCTACCGATTATAACGCAAGTCAAATACACAAAGGGCAATAAATACCCGGAGCTGTGGACCTCCAAAAACGCCTGACAACATGAATTTGGATTGAAAACCCCATGTTAAATGGGTTCGGAAGTGTTGACAGATTCTAATCTGCCTTCTTTCATTGGGAGTCAAAGGTTTGGAATATCATTATTCCATTAGTGCACTGTGCTGATGGCTGTTGTGATGGTTGGAACGCGGATGTCAGAGGGACGACACAATGAGCCAATCCAAGGCGACTAAATGTTTTGTTCCAGCTTGGTTTACAAATAGAAACGCGCACTTGTGAGATTTATCATCGGCCCGGCAGACTGTGATAAGAATTCCAAGTATCGCATTTAGCATATTTGTCCGTCTAAATATTTAGCATTTTTATTAGTCGCATGATGACAACCTTGGACAAATGGAATTGTGTGTAGATGCGTGTGCTAATTATTGCATTTACAAATGAATATACACATTTACGAATAAAATATCTATAACATTTTAAAACATAATTCTCTCTTGGCTTAAATACTATTGTAAAAATATTGTAAAAAATATGGTAGTTATTATATTATTACTTAAAAATTGCTGAACAAAACAGAACCCGTGTTTAAGATGTTCCACTTTCAATTATCTTTGTATTAAATTATCTAAATTAACTCCACTTACCCTGCAGTTTGTTATTTTAGTCAACAGCGTTTGAAAGCATTTTAAATGACTTTTAAATAAACATCCACTCTTTTCTTTTTATTTAAGAGTTCAAACACTATCCCACAATGTCAAAAATATAATTAGTTCTGTATTTGTCACACCAACCTGTGCCATAGGCAATATTCACACATGCGGACTTGCTTAAATACACAGTAAACGCATTTATTTAATACATCTATTTAAAAACAGCCACAGATTACAGCGTTCTTCAAGTGCAAACAAAACAGGTTCGGGATCTCTTCTGCACGTAAAATACCTACTCACCAATTAAAGTCTTTCAGCGGAGCCAACAATGTGCGCCAACTATTAACAAGATAATGGTTCATTTAGTCGCCTTATTAAATATGCAGAAAACTGCGTGTAGGGTGGGCACAGTTTCCTCCTTCCTCTCTCTAATCTCTCTTATTAACAAATGATTAGCAAATTGCCCGCTGGGCCTGACAAAGAACGTTCCGCCTTACTCTGTATTTTTGAAAATATAAACCATTTGAAATCAATAATTCCTCTGTTCTCCAGAAATTGAGTTTTATGAAGTTCCTTATTCATAGTGTAAATGTTCTTGGAAAATTAATTTGAGAAAATGTTTATATTAGGCACATGGCCTTCTACAAACAGAATGTGAATGTAGAAAAAGTAATTGTAGGTTATACAAAAGATTTATAGACAATTCTGTTTATTGTGACAGTCTTTGGTTGATTGTGAGGTACACATGTCACAATGCTTTAATATTCCGTTCAAATTAATTGTCCATTGCATCCCAACTTGGACTTTTACGACTATGATATTGGAAAGACGCATTCCCCTTTTAAAAACATTCTTGCATGCTCTGCAAATTACAAGCGTGAAAACGTTTGACATTTTTAAAGCAGCAATTTCAAAGTAAGTGTGTAAAATTTGTCATTGATGTCACCAACATGACTACCTGATGGAAAATGAATCAAATCCATAGAATAATGTCTTAAATCCCAAGTTAAATTCGTTAAATACTAATTTCTTATTTTTTGTGAATAAATTGGCCATCAATTTCAAAGCAACATATCATCGAAAAATGTATCATTAACTGTATTTTCTGCAAGTACTGTAGCCAAAGGTTATTCAAATCAAGCTCACAGTGCACAGAATTCCATTTAAACGGTATTTTTTCCCAGCGTAATGGTGAAAAAAAGCTGGACATTGGTAGGCAAAAAGACCCCTGCCCACCACATCTAAAAAGCTTTCACAAAAACCAGCCAAATGAGAGTGTCAGCCAAACCAACGCAGAGACGTGAAATTCGATTTGGGACACTTTGCAAAGAAGTCTAAGTCCCCTAGGCAGTCACAGCGAGCTGACGGAAAAGCACAAAAAGAGGGAATAAAATCCACTTTTTAACTTGCAAACCTCCCACTGAATGCACAATGCACTTTAAACACCTACCCATGCCACTCAACCTGTTCATTTATTACTGTAATTTATTGTTTTACCCATAATGCTTATATGTGTTGACTGCTCCGGCTTCCGTCACGGGCTTGTAAAACCGTGTTGGAGACAATAAGCGATATGGCGGTTTGTGTTGTCACATCCACTGTGTTTAGTTCGGCTTGTCACTGCAATGGCACAGCACTTAATCACTCACTCGCTGACTACACAGCAGCAGGAAGTTCAATTAAATAAACTAGCTACCCAGTCCATTAAATCCTTGTGTACTCACAAGCGGGACGGAGTGAAAGGATATGGGCTCGACACCATGCGGATGCACCAGTTGCGTGGGCAGGTGGTCTGCTTGAGGCAGAAAAAAACCACTGGTGCCAACTCCGGGAATGGCACAACCAGAGTGCTGAGGTCACTTCCTGCATCGTCGCATGGCCCCACCTCCTCTATGATGTCATCCACCTGTCCAAAGTCCTCGCATAGCCCCGCCCCCACCTGGCTCACACCAAGCGGCACGGGACACTCCTCAGTCGTCATGGCGACGATGCGACAGCCTGGATGGGAAACAGCAGATGTTAGTAACAAATACATACACTGTGTTTACGTGAATATAAGCACTCCGCTAAATTAACCCTCCTATTATGTTCGGGTCAAATTGACCAGTCTTCAAAGTTTTAAAAATATTTTTAAAATACCGTATTTACTCGACTATAAGCCGTGCAAATGAGTAGCACTGACTCCGCTGGCCGCTGCTCCGCACACACACACACACACGCGCGCGCGCGCGCTCCGCGCACACTCTTTCGGCTGAGCCCTCTTCTGTCTCTAGCCTCTCTTTGGCCTCTCTCTTTCTTTACCACCAAGCATGCCTTAATACTTTTATTATTTCTATAGGAAGGATTAAAGAGCATCTGAACAGGTGTTCTATCATTATTTCCCTGTGCCACTTTAGTGTCTCTGTGGGCCCCAAATAACCAGAATTTACTTTATATGAAATGAAATAGGTTTCTACTAATTTCCATCTATTCACTTTTCTCTAATATCTTTCACCCGACTTACAAGGGGGTCTAAACAGAATACCACAATCTCACAGCTGAAGTGGGGGGTCTTTTACTTTGTACTTTAAAGTACTTTGAAACTTCTCTTGCCTGTCTTATTTGGTGTAATCATCATATAAAAAATATACTGATTCAGTTCACGTATTTGTAACACCACGTTACATGTTTATATTACAAAGATACTGTGTGTGTGTGTGTGTGTGTGTGTGTGTGTGTGTGTGTGTGTGTGTGTGTGTGTGTGTGTGTGTGTGTGTGTGTGTGTGACAGAGATTAGAGACAGTAGTGTATTATATCTCATTGTTGCAAAGAAACACATTTTTGATCTTTCTGACCCTTTTTAGCTTCCAAAATGGAAGTTATCTTTCTGAACGTTATCTTTGTAAAAAAAAAAAAACATTTAGCGGGCAATACAAATATGTCAACTGAACCATTATTTGTTTTATGTAGATTACACTAAGACAAGCAGGAGTAGTTTCAAAGTGAAAGAATACTTTTAAGATTTATTTTTTTTTTTTTTTTTTAATTTTAACACAGGTCAATTTGACCCGAACATAATAGGACGCACCCCTCTGAATAAAATAAAAATTCCAACAAAAAAATTACATATTAAAAAAATTATATATAAATATCTGTTTAAAAAGAAAATAAAGAATTTCTGTCTGAATTAAGTTATACTTCTCTTAAAATACTTTTTTTTTTAATTAACAAACCTAACTTGTGACTAACAAACCTAACTTGTGCATCACTTCGATGTTGTTTTTCTTCTTTGTAATAGGTAGAATAATCTAAAAAAAATCTACCAGATGCTCTTTGGCTTGTTAAACTGTATATTTGAGGCATCAGGCGTTGCAGAAGACCACTAGTACACTAAAAAAGTATGTACTAGTAGTTCTAATGGTCGAATTTGCTTCAATTTCAATGACAAATCACTTTTTTAACACAAAATCGACCTCACGTCAGTGTGTCCGGGCTGACAAACGGAAGCTCATTTTCTTGCACATCGCTTCCTGATAAACGGCTGAGGATGTGAAACGCTTTCAATTGTGGGTGCAATGATGAATAACAAGAAAAGAATATAACAGCAGCGGAAAAAAAAAACAAGCGCTATTTTAGAACAGCAGAAGTCAAGCGCTCATCAATTCCATTCCTAATGAGTCTCTATTCTCAGAGTTCCTTGTTTCTTAAAGGTTCCCAGTGTCTCAATCTTTCTCGTCTCACGCTCACAGTGGTAAGTCCCTCTCTCGTGTTTTAACGCTAAAACACATTAACACTCCTAATGGGAGAATAGACACACTCTCACATTCAATAGCAAAACCCGCAGGACGCCTCAAACGCTCCTTCTGCTTCCAAATCAGCTCGAATGTCAACGTTTCCAGGACGTAAAAAGCTTCAACAGCCAGGAACATATATGAAATTCTTGACCACAAAGCCGAAATAAAAATTCTCCCAGAAGATGATGAAAGAAATATTTAAAATGGCGGGCGACATTGATAGGGTCACATAAATCTCACCCCGCTGCCTTCTAGTAGAATAAACACGCTCAGGAAGTCAATGCCAAGCGTGTGCAATATACAGATATTTAGTAGTCTCTCTACACACGCACAACAAGGTTGGTCAAGGTCAGACAGCCATTCCCAACACCCAACATTACGCGAGGAAGGTGACAAAAAAAAGACTGTGAATGAGCACGGCATGAAGGAGAGAGAGAGAGAGAGAGAGAGAGAGAGAGAGAGAGAGAGAGGGGACGTTTGATCCGAATTGTGAAATATATTAATGCCTTTTAATCATTTCACCAGACAGACACTAAAAGCACTACGTGTCCCCGCAGACCCTCATGCATGTGTTATTTTATCACCGTTCTCCCCGGACATCACTTAAAGCTACAACAAGGCCAGAGTCTGGCTTCCGCCTCTTTATCTGCCTCTCACCAGTGAAGCGCTCTCCGCTTAACCCACTTAGTGACATAATCTATCAGCGAATAAACCGGCCAGGCGCTATAATGCTTGATTTTGGGAAGGAAATAAAAAGACATTTTTCTTTCAGACTCATTTGCATCTCATTAGAAATGCAGCAGACGCATGTTTACCACGTTATGTCGCAAAACTTCTTGCAAAGAAAAACATTTTTCCGCAATAGATGAAAACCCTCGGATATTTCAAACAAACATTTGCATATTTAAAATGGGTCTTGCTGCCGAATCGTGCAAAATCACTATTTGGCGCACTCACTTTACTTGGTTTAATAAGCACCGATGCCTGTTTTATTGTGACGATTCAGGAAGAAGTTTTGAAATATTTGGATCAAGTTTTGTCACATTGTTTCTCAGCACAAAACTTCTTAGCCCAAAATGTCAATTCTCGTAAGACTGTGATTATTTTTATCAGCATTCTTTTTACCAGCTCAAAACAAATACAGTCGCTAAGTTTGAGCGGTGACAGTTCAGTCTGAAACTCTGATAGGGATTTTCAGATCAAACTAGAAAAGCAGCATAAATCTGTATCCCAAATAGTAATTAACATTCATAATAGCAGCTGAAACATTATGAAGACATTACTATGATTGCTGACAGTTATGGTTCAATTAATCTTGGCCAGTCTTGGGAATTTACATGCTTGAAACTACAATGTCTTCTGACAACCTTTCTATTTGATTTGTAGCTCCGATAGCCAAATGTCAAAAATGCGGCCATTATAAACAAATCAAAGTGTTTTAAAGAAGTGGACGGCGAAGCTTTCATTAGTACCAGCTTTTACTTGTTGTCTCTACGAAATCCACAGAGTGCGAAAATCGGTAATAGAGTTGTCATACAAAAAAAACAAGGCAAAATAAATCAAATTCAATTATAATTGAGTGCTTTTTTAACTATAGACCTGAGTGGCTTCAGCAAAAGCTAGGAATAAATAACTTCCGCAAAATGGGAAAGCAGTTCTGTAATTGCCAGTCTGACTCATCAATGTATTTAGAGAGAAGTTCCGAACCTTCTACGGACCGAGAAGCAAAACAGCGTCCTATCAATTATTCCAGTGGTGCCAAACTCATTTTCACCACATCAGCATAATGTCTGTCCTCAAAGGGCCGGATGTAACTTATAAATGTAACTAAATGTAATGTAAAATAAATGTAACTACTCCTTAATGTTAAATGGCAAATTTGTTATTATAACCTATTTATGGCAATTATAGTTGCGTAGAAAACACAAATCTGCTTTTTTATGAATGCCGTTGAAAATCACCTGTTTTATGAGTAAAAGACGTCAAACTTTTATGCTTTTTTATTGTAGGTTATGGTTGAGAGAGAGAGAGAGAGAGAGAGAGAGAGAGAGAGAGAGAGAGACAGCATGAGAGTGTGAGAGAGCAGTGTGTGAGAAAGAGAAAAAGAGCATGAAAGAGAGGTAATAAGAGAGAAAGAGTGTGTGTGGAAAAAACTCAAGTTTGCTTTTTGCTCTAACAAAAATCCTCTTAAACTTTGTCAGCTTATGAAAACCCACATAACTCCATTAATGAAGCAAATTGTCCAAGTGAATAAAGGAGAAAGGCATTGTGGGAAATGTAGTTTTTGGTCAACACACTCTTAGTTTGGTATTTATTTTTAGACACTCACACCTTCTCGTGGGCCACATACGTTTTAATTATACATCTAGTTTGAATTATACCTACGCCGCAACACAGCAAAGTTAAGCAACTTTTGGTTGCCAGAAAAGACCCGTTTACAATTCTTCATTAAATGCACAGTACAGTGTGTTTAAATCCTTTTGAGTTCCAGCCGATTTGAGTTCAACCCGCCTGACAAACACATCCATGCCGGGCTTTCTTTGCACCCCATAATTACAATGTCAATCATATTCCAACGCTTAAAAATCCATGCAGAGGCAGTCAATACGATACTCTTTGTGCTCTCGAGTGTCGTCTTATTAGGCCACATTTCATCAGACAAATACGCCCGAGGCATCTCTACAATTCTGAAAAGAAGCATAAAGTCCCTGGAGCTTTCCGAAAGAATCAACCTATTTCCAGCCATTCCACACCTCCACTCCATCCTTTCTAGAATCTTCTCCTCTTCTTCTCATTGCCTAGATGGCCCTTGTAATAAGCCAAGTCGCAACGAAGCTCCAAAGAGTGTTTGCCGGTGGATTAGCAATTTGCGAAAGCCATTCGCGCAATCTGTTTTCCAGCATTAGCTTTAAGAGTTTCATTGCGATGCCAAGCCGTGGCTTTGCGGCCGGCGTTATTTAAAAGCATTAGTATCAGAGAGAATTCCAGAATGAACTAATTCCTGGGATGGTCCTCTGAATTTATTAGATGATACTAAAGACAGACCGAATCTAGCGAAGACACTTTCTGGCGGTCTTACGTAAAATAAACGCAGCTTATATAACAGGCTTACATGTGCCAAGACCAGCGTTTGAACTACTCTCACATAATAAGTTACATTATATTACTCGGGCTGCACGAGGAATCGCAGTATCAGTGTGTGTAATTTCGTGAGGATTTCATTATTTAAATTAGGGCTGGTGTGAAAACAGTCAAGCGTGACATTTCACCGCGAACCCCAGAACAGCCGAGATCTTCATCCATGTGGTTTCCACTAAAGTCACAGTTAGAAAAATTATATTTTCCCGCAATTACACGAAGGAAATGTGGACCGCGAGGAGCAACTGAGAACATCGGGTCGCTGAATCCATGTCAAGGCAGAAGAATCATCATGATAACTTTGCTGTAACTAATTCACAGGCATTAGGCAGTTCAAGTGACTGAAGCACATTTATTTTTGGATCGCACTGCCAAATTACTTTTTACGAATGCCGCTGAAAATCTCCTGTTTTGTGACTAAAAGAACACTTGAATGTTTTGATATTGTAGGTTATGGTTGAAAGAGAGGATGATTGTGAGAGAGATAGATAGAGAGAGAGAGAGAGAGAGAGCTTGTGAAAAAGAGGGAGAATAGAGAGTGTGAGAATGATAGAGCGTAAAAGTGGGAGAGTGTGAAAGAAAGTGGAAGTGGAAGAGAAAACGAGAGAGAGCATGAGAAACATGAAGAAACAAGAGGAAAAGAATTGAGCGAGAAAACATGAGTGAGAGAAAGAGTGTGAGAGAAATTGCATGAGAGTGTGAAAGAGATAGAAGTGTGTGTGTGAGAAAAAGAAAAAGAGCATGAAAGAGAGGTTGTGAGAGAGAGAAGAAAAGAGAAGGAGATAAAGTGTGAGTGAGAAAGAGGGTGAAAGAGAGAGCATGACACACAGAGAGAGAGAGAGAGAGAGAGAGAGAGAGAGAGAGAGAGAGATTTAGTTTCATTATAATTTTATTTAGTAAATATGTTGTTTTAATTGGATTGACTAACTTTACATTAACAACTTTGTTTGGATTTTATTAATTAAACTTAATCAATTAATTAACATGAATATACAGTAATTGATCCTGTATTATCAAAAACCTTTGTTTACATTTACGGTTAACCAATAAAATTGCAGCAACATACACACACACACACACACACACACTCATAAGTCAATTGAAATCATCTCAAAATGACTTATACAGTATTTCACTGTGCTGCCTTAACACTTACACACAAACTTAAATATGTGGTTATAAAAACTTTTTATAAAACCATTATAAAAACACTTTGAAAAAGATATGTGGACAGTAGAAATTTGTAATTTATTCAATAAATTGCATTTATTTGCTGTAAAACAACTTTTAATGATAGGTGTGTTGTATTAAAGCTCCGGTTGGCACACCAGGCTGTCAGGGTAACAATACATGTCAGAGCAGCTACACTAATCGTGGCCTGGAGAAGCCTGTCGGCGCTCGGCCTCACGTGATTGACATGTGGCGCGTGGATCCAACACATGAGCCACTGTCCTGCAGAAGCAGATAGCCGCCTCCGTCCTGTACAGCTGATCGCATTGAAACGTTTGTTTGGTAAAATCGACAGACCTGACGCATGAGTGCGAGAAAAACGACAAAACTCAATTGCCTGAAAAGAAAGCCTGGCCAGAAATAGAAGGAACTATGCGGAAGGCGTTCTGCGAATAGTCTCGAGCTCCCTGTGACCCAGAAATGGAGTAAGTGGTAGAAAATAGATGGAATGGATGAATGACAGTGGGTTTGATTCAGAGGTGTAAAGAGTACCTGAAAATACTTGAGTTAAAGCATGGACAGCTTACTGTAAAAATTACTCCATTACAAGTTATCAACTAAGTAAGAGAGTTTTACGAGAATAAAAGTCGTAAAGTACCCAATTTTAAAGTAATGTATTTATTTTATTCCTACTGAGTATTTAGACTCAAACACTCAAAACTATGAAAAACATGAAACTTTATTAATGAGGCTTTTCAAGTTCACGTGATTTAGCTCATAAATAGCAACCAGTTCCTTCAGCATCCTGCAGATGGCAATATCACCTCGCCAGCCCAATAAATTAACCGTGGTAGAAGATGCCGATCTGCCGCGCACAATCACAATGTTATGAGTAACGTCCATTACGTGAAAGTGTCAATTCAAGTAGAGATACTCAATCAGAAATGTAGTCAAGTACTCTCCACTTGTTTTTTTTCTCAAAAGTTGTTTTTTTTTTAATACTAGTGCAAGTACAAAGTAGCCAGAAAATACTCAAGTGAAATCAATTTTCTCAAGCACTTTACACCACTGGTTTGCTTCCATCTTTAACGTCAATTCCAAGAGAGGTGAGACATTACCAAGACTTCTGTGGTCTGTTATTCCTGCAACAGTCATGACAAAGTCTGAATGCGCGTCATTTGTGATCTACTGAATGAACAAACTCGGATGGATCATGTTCAAGCGGCTGTGTTGCTTAAAGCGATGGGTGGATATTCAAACTTCCACTGGTTTGTATATTGTGTATGCCCGGAGAGACAGAAAGTATAATTTTCTTGCAGGCATGCATCGTTTCACCTCGGTGGAAAAAAAGAATCCGGGAGAAGACTATTGCAAACGAGGAGGAAAGAATCAGAGGGTGGAAAATGAGCTTTCAATTGACTGTCAGTCCAATAGACTCAGGCAGGAAAGAGAAGGAAAGAGTCAGTGCGAACAACGATATAAAGCCGTTTCAAAGCTCAATTAGCTCCAGAGAACTCAGAGTTCTCCCCCAGCATAAAATCCAAAAGTCCAGTTTATTCTGCACCTTAAAAATGCCATACAGACAAACCATTACAATTTACCATTACATATATACTAAAATGAATTCATGTGAAAACGCATCTTCTCACTATTTGAAATTCCATAACCCAGTTGTAGAGGTGTAATGAGTACCTGAAAACAATACTTGAGTAAATGTACTAATACCTTACTGTATAAATTACCATCCATAGTTACAAGTCACCAATTTGACTTGAGTAAAAGTCATAAGGTATCCAATTTTAAAAGAACGTTGGTATTCAAACACCTTGTTTGATTTTATTTTTAATCAAACATTTTGGATTTCAATTCTTGTCTTCAATCTCTGAACAGAAATGACAAAAACACAAAATTGTTCTAAAAACAGCAAAAAAGAATAGAAAATAAAAGAGAAAGAATCAAAATCACTAAAAACTGAGAGAGTCATGGTGTGAAGCAATTAGTTTCTCTCCAATACTACTGCTTTCTCCATTTCTGGGTCATGGGGAGCTGGTGCACAGCAAAAAATGCAAAAAAAGAAAGAAAATAAAAAACAAAATGAGTATAAAAGACTTAAATCAAGTTACATTCCCCATGCCAATGGGGAATTTTACATGGTAAAACAGCTTAAAACTAGTATTTTTTTTTGAAACAAGCAAATTATTCTTAAACTGTTATTACTAAGCTAGTTAATTCGTCATATTCATATTTGCAGAAATGGAACTGAGATTTATAGTGTAATTTCAAGATTTTTGGCTTGTCAAGAATTTTTTTTTTAACCTCAGCAGGAACCAACTATTTTTTTGTTTTAAATTAAGTGTAAATAAGTAAAAAGTTTAGTGTAAATTATTGTAAAAAAAAAAAAAAAAACTTCACTTCACTTTTACATTTGTTTCTGTTGATATTTGCATTATAAAAGCGGTTCCGACTCCTTCCCCTCATCATTGTCCCAGATGCCTTCTCTCTCTCTCTCTCTCTCTCTCTCTCTCTCTCTCTCTCTCTCTCTCTCTCTCTCTCTCTCTCTCTCAGTGCTGCATCAGCGGTTTGCTCATCTCCTTGTGTGCTGTGAAATTGGCTCTGGTTTTGGATTTAGAAAGGAAGTATTACAACATGAAAAGGACATCAGTGAACGGAGGAGGATGTAGGCATGAAGACAAGCACATGCAAATGCAAAACAAAATCTTCTCTTTAGAGTCAGCAATATGTAATTGACTGGCTCATAGTGATTTGTTCTTTGGATCCTAAGGCTGTCTATTTTTTTACGTTGTCTTTCTAGTAATCCTTTTATTTAGTTATTTTTTTTTTTTATTCTTTTATATTGTATTTTATTGTTTTATTCTATTTCAAGGAAATACTTGAAATTCTAATTAAAACCTCCAATATTTGGACAATATTATGTTCACAAAACATGAAATATCTAAATGAAACAATAAAATCCCTGCCAGCTTTTAGTTTGTGTCTCTTGACACTAGTGGAATCGCTCATTTGACTTTTGCATTGCAAGGAGCGAGAAAGACTGAGAGCGCTCAAGACAGAAAGGGAAAAAAAAGAGAGAGAATTGAGAGGGTGGGAAAAGGACACAAAGACCCTTCTTTGTTCATCGATCATGCTTCTTTTTTGGAGGCAAAGAATGGCTGAATACTACTGGGTGCTGTCAGTCCCTTAAGCTCTCGAGATAAAGAGTGAGCAACAGAGATGAAGAGAGAGGAAAGACAGACAGACAGTCAGACAGACAGACAGAAAGAAAGACAGAGAACAAGGAAACTAAATTAAATGGAAAGCGAATGACTTGAAGAGATGTGCTAGAGATAGACTATGAATAAAATAGAAAAAAAGAAAAAGCAAAGAAATGGAGAGAAAGAAGGAAAGAAGGACAAAGAGGATGAGCAAGATTCTTGCAAATATCTCTGAAAGGTAGACTGAAAGAAATAGAGGGAGAGAGATAAAGAAAGAAAGAAAGGAAGAAAAAAAGAGAGAAAGAAAGAAAAAAAAAACAAACAAAGAAAGAAAAATCTGGAGAGTGATGAAGTAAAGTAACCAAAGCGAAGTAGTTGAAGAGATTTAATGAAGATAGAGAATGCATTAAATAGGAAAAGAGAACAAAGACAACAAAGAATAGAGAAGGAAAGAAATACAAAGCGGCAGAGCAAGATTCTTGCAAATATCTGTGAAAGGTAGACTGAGAAAGATAGAGACACATAAAGCAAGACGGATAGAGAGAAGAATGAAAATAAGAAAGAAAGCAGTGGGGGAAAGGAACTGATTTTCAACTGAAAGTGAGTGAAAAAAATGTGTATGCAGAGATAAAAAAATGTAAACAGAATGATAAAAAGAGAATTTCAGTGTGGCAAAAGAAATGGAAAGCAAAAATGTACAAAAAGATACAGAAAAAGAACATTAGAGTGAGATCAAGTTCAAGTTCAAGTTCTGAGCATTTTTAAGGCGCTTTTCACAGTTTGAACTGTCTCAAAGCGCACAAATTGAGAGAAAGAAGAAAAAAAGAAAAAAAGCAAGTCCATCTGTCTGTCCGTCCATCCGCAAGATTCTCCCCAACATCTGCGCTAATGACAATCACGCTAATACACAAACGCACTGGACTTCAGATCCTTCGCTGACTTCCACCAAAGCAGCATGAATCCTTTAAACACGAGTAGTGCACAAGCTCTAACACTCTGACCAGGGCAGCCAATTAGAAGGGTGTTGCCGTGGTACCCAGCTGCTGGCGGAGGCTGTGGTACAAAAGGTGATTGGATTGGTCGGCTGCACTCAGTCGCATGACTAACAAACTCACAGCGGGACGGCAACAGTTTGGGATTGTTAAGCTGACGTTGCTGGAGGTTTAGAAGGATGTGATGCTCAAACTATTCCAGGAGCTGCTGGTTTGGGTTGGAAATAAAATGAAGCAGCTCAAGCTACGAATGTATTTTTATTTTGATATTTTTTGCCTTGGGTTTGAACTCAAAGCACGGTGGAAACCTCACAAGCAGCTATTTCGGGAAGGTAGTGAGGGGCTTAAGGTGAGGATTTAGTTAGGATCGTTTAACAGTGAGCGAATCACCAGAGAACTGAAAGATGCAGGATTGCGTTTGGTTTTGATGGATGTTCTGAAAAAGCCGGTTTTTGTTCCAGTTCTCTGCTGACGAGAAAACATATTGCATGGCTTTTCCAGGAAGACAAAAACTGTAGACGCTCCTGTGAAGGAATGATGGAAAATGGGCAGATGCTTCAAGACAGACCTGGCAGAATGTGATGAATAAATTCTGTAAAAAAAAAAAATGAAGCTGAAAAAAAAAATCAGGAATGTTTTCATTTTGTTCCGAAATTCCCCACTATTTTCCCAAAAGACAAAATACGTTTTATCTCATGTATTTGGTCTTGTTTCCCGTCACCTTGATTTTCATCCTCCTGCTGAATTGAATCAGAAGGTCAGATCAAATTAGCAAGAGTTTTTTTTTTCTTTTTTAACAAAGTCATCACCAAGCCACTTCATAATAATTAACTTAGATTAATTGAGCAGCGCTGCGCATTTATACGTCTCTTTCAGTCCATATTTATAAAGGTGAAGTTTGTAATTTCATTAGCAGCAATGTCATTAGAGACGACGAGAAGAAAGAAAAAAGCAAACCTTCTATAGTCTTTATATACAAGCGCAAATATTTCTGGTGGAGGTTGGATAAGAGAGTAAAGATAGTATTTGATATCAACTGTGAGATATTTAACATTTAGCTTTTTTACATTTTAATAAGAACTTATGAAGTATGTATTAAAATAACTTTAATAATAACTTGGACGAATTCAAAATAATTTGAATAGACGGATGGATGGATGGATGGATCCCTTTTTCATTCCTTCATTAGGTATGCACAAAAACACCCTCTGTTACACGTATAAATTATGAAAAAAAACCACAATTTTGATATGTTCCCTAGTGGCCATATTGACAAATACACCACACTTTCACTTTCACAATTACACAAACAGTCCAGGTCAAAGCAGACAAAGCATCCCATGAGGGAACACCAAGCAAAGCAGGAGGAAATAAACCCTAGGAAAACCTCAATATTATTTCTTCTTGCGAATTACTACTCGAGCAGTTTGACTCGTTTACTCTCGGAAGCTTGTCTTTGTCATTACAGTCTGTCTGTCAGCGTCAGACAACTAGGAGAGAAACAGAGAACAGATAGATGAAGAAACGCAGGGTGATGGACTGATGTTTGTCTCCTTCTGAAACCCGTCTCAATCCGGACTGGAGGAGAAGATGTCCAGCTGAAAGCTGTGTCGTCAACATTTACCTGCCCGACTCAGAGACTCCTGGCCATCCTTTGTATAGCATTTATCTTCGAGTTAAATGGTTACCTGGACTACCAGCTGAACGCAGAGGTGTACACAGTATCGGAAAACCATACTTGAGTAAAAGTACAGATATTTTACAGTAAAAATTTGTATAATACAAGTTTCAAGTCACCCATTCCAAGAAGACTTGAGTAAACGTCTAAAAGTATCCAATTTGAAAATAAGTATTTTACTCGCTTTAAATTTAGCCTCAAAAACACCGGAACAAAAGTAAGAAACTCTTTATTTTTGAGGCTTTATTTCCTAATATAGAAACAAAACTGAACACCTAATTGTGTCAAATTGGCACAACAAAAGATAAAAAAAGAACAAAAAGTCAGTCCCATTCAAGCTCCGATGTGCAAAAAAATGCAACCGCTAATTCACTTCCACGTGATTGAGCTCATAAATAGCATCCAGTACCTTCAGCATCCTGCAGATGACAACATTGTCTCCTCCGTCCAAGAAATTAACAGCGGTAGAAAAAGATTCCGACTTTTTGTGCACAATCACAATGTAACGAGTAACACTAAAGGTCGATTCAAATGTAGTGGAGTAAAGAGTACAGATGCTCAATCAAAAAAGTAGTGTGAGTAAAAGTACAGAGTAAAAGTTGCTTATATTTTTTTATACAAGTACAAAGTAGCCAAAATACTTGAGTAAAGCAGCAAAGTCCGTTTACTTAAGTACTTTACACACGACTGGCTAAAAGGTACAGTATGACCGGTGAGTCTGTAGCTAAAGAGTATAATCATTGGTCCTCGAAACCAAAGATCTCTTAGTTCTTTCATGTTTTTTTTTATTCAAGGCTCCATAAAAGGTTGCTTGAATCACCCTGGCATCTCCACAAGTGAAGCGCTGAGAGATGACCTTCTAAAATCCTGAAAGTGAAATGATGCTAGTTGCTTTCAAGTGCGATTTTCTTATACAACCGCATGATTGCAAAAAGCGTCTGGCCTGGATTTGGACCCGCAGCTGCGTTTGCGTTTCTTTACTGTTCTCCGGCCTTCATCGCAACATCTGAGAGCTTCAGAGTCACTTAGGACGCGGGTCTGTGTCAAGTGTTCTTCCAGGCTTCTCAAATGCCCACACACACTTCACATGCGCACACACACTCGCTGATTCATGCCAGAAAATGACACCCACTGCAGAACAAGGGCGAGAGAGATAGAGCCAGTGTGGAGAGAGAGAGAGAGAGAGAGAGAGAGAGAGAGAGAGAGAGAGAGAGAAAGTGTGTGGAAAACAAAGCTGGTTCTAAAGAAAAAAAAGTCAAATAAAAAAGCGCTTGTGGCAGATATGCATTGACTCGCATTTAAGTATTTTACGATGCCGTTAAACCCTGCAGTCCTGAGGGGTGGGACAAATTATGGTGGTTGAGACCCTCAATGACATTTTCAGGCGTGTTTATTTGCCTCCAAGGCGCGGCGATGGACCAACAGGTGATGGCGCAGAGAGACGGACAACTCTGGAAGCGTTTTAATCTAGATCTGGGTGAGCAAATCACACACAGCCTGTGAGAATGCAATAGTTCAGCAGTCTGTGCGCGACCGCTTGCTGTTTATTCAGTGATACATCAATATCTCACACTTGCTCTTGGCAGGACTTTCTGCTGGCTTTCAGCCTACTATGCAAATCGACGGTATTGATTTATGTCAACTACGTGTACTCCAATGGTACAGATTCTCTAAGAATCATCTCTGCATCGAGTTCTTGTAATTGAATTTTGTATGTTCCACTATAGCATCATGCGAGCGCCGGGTTTGGTTCCGGAATGCACTGACTTGGGGACAGTAATGCAGGTTCTGCGGAAAATATTGTGATGTTGCAGTTGCAGTGTGGTTTATAAATCGGATGGATGAATAGATGGATGGATGGATGACAAACAACATCCAGTTCTCTGGCATGGCAAATTAATGAAAAAAAGTTTTTTTTATATAATAATATTTTAAAATGTCAAACAAATTACTTTTAGACCTATAAAAAATTACTTATTAAAATGTTATTAAGCTCAAATAAATTACAAAACGCATGTCCTTTAAATTCATTCATGATTTCAAAGTAGTATTGTTTTAAAGAGAAATACCGTATACATATAAATATATATGGGAACTGCATGTACTTTAATTAGAAAATTAACATTTTGCGGTATTTCTGGTATTTCTATGGGTTATATTTGCTTGTATTATCAAAAAGTTTTTTTTTTTAAAAACATTTCAAAAATATATTACAATTATATTTGAATTTGTTTCGTTGTTAAAAATGTGCAATTCAAGTGAAGATCTTGGGGAAACAAGTGAGATCACAACAAGTATTAATCTCTATATATAAATATATGTATAAAAAAAAAATATATATATAAATATATATATATACACCTTAATAAATTTTTTTTTGTAAAACAGATAGAGCAAAAGATTGTTTAACAGATTAGGTTTAACAATTAGAAGAACAGTTATAAATGCATCTTAATCCATTTACTAACAATAAATGTGACCTCAAGATAAGACCTTAAATTCAATTGTGATAACGCAACAACTCAAAATAACATTTTAAAACACAACTGACTGATTATGAATTCCGTAGCATTCAATGCTGAGAAAAGTCACAATAATGCATGTATGGTACGTACAGTGAATACATGTCTTGTGAAGAGATAAAGCAACACTTGAAGGAAAAAAAGTCAATAAAATCCCTCGACTTGACTTGAGTAGTTTTTGTAACACAAGACCTTCGAACACACACTTCCAAGTTCAACAAATAGAAAAGAAATCGAGTAAACAGGCTCAAAAGTGAGATACATTTTAAGACCTGCCAGCGGACCACTTTAGACCTTTTCAGCGCCTGCCATGTTGTTACGGTGGTTTTCTTTAGCTGAAAGCATAAAGAAACATTCTGCACTGCTTCTCAAAAGACGGGCCAAAGAAATGCAGCGTTAAAATGAGAATTTTAGGAAAACACAGGCACGACGTCCCAGTTCAAGGTATCACACCAGAGAAAGGTCCGTGCCCAGGGGGGCTTCTCGATAAACATAAAACAAATGACACTGTCTGGGCATAAATCACAAGCAATAATGAGAATTTTAAATTGAAAAGTGCCACTGAAATGACTTCATTTAAAAATAGCAGGAGGTGTTTTTCCTGCGTTTTATTTGCGCCGTTTCTATTTGCAGCGTCTGTAACAGTCGTGTGTGCTGAGCCACTCGAGCCAAAAATACATCTCCATCAGCCTCATCTCATGTTTCCACATCATGCCATGTCCCGTCCACTTGACTCATCGTCTTCCGCTACTCTTTTATTCTTAATCTGTCAAAGGGCCTTTCCTTTAGTTTCCTCATTAAACTACGGCCCTCTAATGACAAAGAAGCATCAGCGCGACCCCTCCCTCCCTTTATCCCTCCATCCCTCCCCTTCCCTTCCTCGTCCGGCTGCTTCTGAGGGAGATTCATTTGGAAGGCTTCCGTCGACTTGCGAGCACGGGGTTTGACCTGAGGCTCCAGTAATAGATCATCATTACTGGGCCTTTAGCTAAAGCTCGCAGTCCCAGACAGCTCTCTGTCTGCCGGTGGAGAAACAAGAGAGGTGTGAGTCGAATTAAAAGCTGCAATTTCAAAGGATAAAGCCCACCTCCTCTTCCTAATGTCATCTCTCCCTCACTCCATGTCCTAACAGTTTCTATTCTGGAAGGATGGATGGACAAACACATGGATGAATGGATGGACAAGATGGACAAACAAGTGAATAGATTCACGGATGGATGAATGAACGGACAAACAAATAGATGTATGGGCTAGATGTATATCCATCCATTCGTCCATTTTTCCAACGTCCATTATTTACAAACAAAAGGACGATGGATGGATGAATGGACAAACAAATGGACAATGGATGGACGGACATACAAACAAATGGACAATGGATGGATGAACGGATAATCAAATGGACAATGGATGGATGGATTGTATAGACGTATGGACAGACACACAAATGGACATTGGATGGACGGAAAGACGGATAGACAGACAAACAAACAAATAGATGATGGATAGATTAAATGAGGGATAGATGGATGGACAGACAACTGGATGAACGGATAGATGGAAGGATGGACAGACCTCTTGCACTTTTCTGGTATTGCAAATTCTTTTGGAATGAAACTAATTTGTAACTTGTTGCACAAATCTTCAAAAATTCAGAACTAATGTGGATTAACGCACAAATATTGAGTCAAAAAAATTGTGTTGTCAAAAATTGTGCAGCCAAAAATACTCAAGTACTTTACACCACTGAACACTATTAATCAGCACAACACATCCGCAAGAGTGAATGATTTCTAATAAAGTCGTGCCAAAAGAATAATCTTCAAGTCTCTCTCTACGGAACACAGAATGACTCACGCTCTTCATTCTCTCGCTCTTCCCATCACAGCCACTTTCTAGCAAGCTAAACCCTGAGCGCCTCACAAACCTGCAATCAGGAAACTATGGGGAAAAACACAATTGCTTTCTAGAGTGTTCATTATTCCATAGCATATCTAGCCATTAATTCTCTCGTTCAGAGCTGACACCCTCGGCGGTGGCTGAATGACTTATTTGAAGCTTTGGAGACGCTGGCAAATGCAGTAAAAGTCTGTTTATCAGCCGGTGCGGCGGAAGAGAAGCAAAAAAGGTGAGTGACAGACAAGTTCTGGTTTGGCTTATTTTCCCATTTGTGAGTTGAAGACACTAGCCACTAGCACACAGCAATGGCGGTAAATTGCTGGAGAATTACCTGGAACTACTTTAGCGGTAAAGACTGTTCACTCAAGCCCTGCCATTCCGGCATTTTACCGGTAAATCACCATTCACACAGCGTTTTTAAAATACTGGTATTTTTTGGCGACATCATTAACTGGCGACACCTTTTAAACAGCTGCATTTTCGAACGCACGACTCTCGCCAGAATGTTCTGATTGGCTCAGAGAATCGTTTACGTCAGCATGAACTGAACTTCTGCGTGCATATGTTGGGAATCTTTGTTTTGCGTTTACACAGGGCACTACCTCCAATTTACTGGGAACATCACAAGTTTCTTGCCGGTAAATTGCCTAAACAAATTTACCGGAATTAGTCTGTTCACACATGCATGCCGGCAATTTACCGGTAATGTGTGAAAGAGGCTAATGTGTGTGTTGAAGGCTTTATTATGCCCATTATGTCTGTATTTTGACTGTGGCTATGACCAGCGAGCAAGAACGAATGTCACATTGGCTAGGAAAACCAAACTCCAACTCAAAGTGAGGGGAAATCAAACCTACGAAGAACCATATCTACAATTTCTGGCTTTCAAACAACCCTGACTCTACCAGAGTTCCACTAGAAAACAGAAAATGAGTGGAAGAAGTTTAGTGCCAGCGACATTACCCAACAAACATTCCGTCAAAATCTGCCTTTTCAACACAGGTGCTTTGAGGAACATTCTCACTGTTGATGTGTTTTTAGACTCTGGGACAAAATCACCCACAAGAACACGCAAACTCCTCACAAACATTCGAAAAAAATAGGCCACAAACTCGTGTCCACCTTGCTGACTGCGTTTAGTGAATAACTCAAGGATGAGATGTTTTTCCTCAATCTGAGCAAGTGCCATTCTTCTGTCGAGGCAAATCTTCTGCTAGTTGATTGAGTAGGTTCATTTGAAACGGATATTTGGTTGATTCGATTGTAAACGAGATTGAAAATGCGAGGGTCTCATTTGAAGTGCGGTGATTCATCGCCATGCAGCATTTCTCTCGTGATGCGGTAGAGATGAACAGGTGCTGCGTCGTCTCTGATGAATCGATTTAGATTGAGCTTTGAAGATGGATCGGTCTGGTCCTCTGATCTCTTGCATCAGGTCTCTTATGTACCAACGGCCTTAAAGACTAAAGAAGCACATGCTTGTGTTTGTCCGTGTAAAAACACCAAAAGGCCTTTTGCGAAGGGGAAGAAAAACGGACAGGAGGAATGAAAGACACAACAAAGGTGGTGGGTGCCTGTATCTATAGCTCAAAACCAACTTTAGGACAAAGTGGGAGTAGCATGTTAGCAAAGCAGAGGAATATCCACCTCGTCGATGTGATCTCATCCTTTCACACTGGCCTCTCCATCGGCTCCATGCTTTCACATCCCACTTTGATTTAGCGGCATCCCTCTTGTAGTATATTTGGTACGGTCCAGACACCCACTCACCACCGAGGCTTTCCAGTAAGACTTAGCTTTTGTCGAGCTGGATAAATATTGCTGGGTAAATATTGATGTAAAAGCCTTGAGTTTTTTTTTTCTTTTTTTTTAGTGACCAAAAGAAAACAAATCGTTGATGGAACAACATTGCAACTTGACTTTGCTTCAGTATCATTAATAAGAGATCAGTTGACATCTTTGTTTTGGCACAACATCAGACTTTAAATTGAAAAGAGAAAACATTTATTTGGCTATTAATATACATTGATACATCAGATCTTGAAAGTGTAACATTTTCTTTCTATATCCACTTTTTCATTTAGTGATTTTAGTTCATTTGGAAAAAGGGTACTGACTGTTCGCTAATATTAGAATTATTTTAAATCGATTATGATCTCCAGACATTACTTAAGAGCAAATTTAGAAAAAAAAACCTCAACCTCAGAGTTTTAAATCTGAACTGTCACAAGTTAACTGTCCAAATTTGCAAAAGAAAAGGAAGAATATAATCTCCAATTTTTTTTGCTTTATTTTCTTTCAAACGTTCCGAAAATGCTGGGGGGAAAAAATGAAGATGTCACACTAATAAAAGAATCAATAGATTGCAAGTTCACCATCTATTTTTTTAATTATTTATTTATTTATTTTCCTTTTTTCCATCAAAAAACAATTTTTGGCACCCAAAACCACTGATTTCTTCTTAATAAAAGGTGTGTAAAACATTACGTAGAGACAGCACTGCACTTGTTTAAAGTACGGCATGTCGCCCATTATAATTCATTTTTAACAGCTTTTTTCATTTCTGGGTCACAGAGCTGGAGCCAGTCTCATCACTCCAGCCCTGAAGAATATCACCTGTATAAGCGCCTACAACAAAAGAGGTTTTTGCCTTGCACAGCCGTACAATCTAGTAAACAAAGAAAATCAATATGAAAATGTCACCACGAGAAGCTCGACATTCTGTCTGCACGGTCACTTACACTGTTTGTAAAGAAAGAAAAGACGGAGTGTGACAAAGCGCGGAGGGCGGGAAAGTGTCTGTTTCTCATTCTTGTGTTGAAGGGTGCATCACTCCCAAGGGGAACGTGCAAATAGAAATACTTAACATGGTCTATTTAACCATGTATGCTTTGAGATTACGGGATTTTAGACACTTTCACTGATCACTTGTGGTGATTTGCATGGCTAATCTTACACCGTGGGTGTCTATTTGCCCCAAAAGTGCTAAATTCTGCCTTAAAACACATCTGCAATTTGCTGCAAAAAAATATTAGAAAAGAGAGGGAAGTATTTTTTTTTTAGTTTGTTTTCTGCTCACTCATATTTTTACACGTAAAATCAAGCTTTTCTAAAAAACATTTGAGCAGTGCTTTTTTTTCTCAATACAGACAAGTGAATGTGAAATTCCTTTTAAGCGTCTTTCTCTACTGGCTAAACAGCCCATTTTTTTTATTTGAAAAGCAAATGCATGCTTTTCGAACCTAACCAATCTTTTAAATTGATAATTGAATTCAAAAAGCCTATAATTGTCCCACAGCGGGGAAATTGCATGTCACAACAGCAGATAATTATATGTATATAAAAACATATATATGAAGAATAAATAAGTAAATAAACATGCATTAACATAATAACACAAATAGCACTGCACACACTATAAATAAACATAACCCACCGCACACCCAAATGGATTTTCTCATGTCACATTTTTTAAAAGCCAGATTTTCACAGTTTTTTTCTATTTCTAGGTTATTGAGCTGGAGCCAATCCCAGCAACTCTGGGCCTGAAGGCGGGACACACATCTAAAATGGGTGGCCAACCAATAACAGAGCAGAACACAAACACACAATCCTACTCATTTCAAGTCCAATTCTTTAGAACAGATTTTCTTCAAGGAGACCTAGAAGAAAACCAGGAGACAGAAAAATGCTTTGTGTTACCTCAACATGAAATGTGAATTTTAATCCATTTCAAAATAAATCCATAAATAAATTAGTATGCGCTGTATTTATAATCGAACGCATTGTTAAGAATGGTTTGTTCATGGATAATGTGATCATACGAACTAGACCATTGCGAATCCGATAAAGCAGAGCAGAAATAAAGCAATAATGGCGGTTTCTCATTGTTCCCCCTCTCCTCATCTCTCAGGACAGCTGAGCTAAATGCTCCCCAGCTGAGAAGGGACAGATGGTTTATGTTGGCAGCGAGAGTTACATATAGAAAAACTAAAGCAGAACGAGACGCACCGTATTCCTCAAAGACAAAAACTCCTACGCCGTCACCAGCGAATGCGTAAAATTAAAGAGTTTGGGAAAGCCAACAGTCCCTGTTTGAGTTTCAGTCTCGTCTTCCACGCTTGTCGAGTGCAGACAACCTGGTAGGGAATTGTTAGATCTACTAGTTTAAGGAGCTTCCTCTTACTAACCGATTATTTAAAAATGAATAGAGGGTAAAAGAAATGACGGCAAAAATAGACTCTTTCGATTTTCACATCATTTGGCAAGCGATCCATTATGACCTGGTCTCGTGCTAGGATGCACTAATGCTGCATGCATTAAGAGGCTGCACCTTATCGACCAGCGCGAGAGACAAAAGAGCAAAACCGCTCGAGAAGAATGACAGGCATGATGTGGATTTCAAAAGACTGGTGCTACTTACTATTACTAGTCCAAAAAAATGTATTCTATAAGTCACAAAAAGGCATTTGACACTGTAAACTGTGCACACTTGACCAGCTATGACAATAAACCAAGAAACAATGTGAGCTTCAAGGCTAAACCCAAAACCTGACAACATTTAGTCCAACTCTCTATTCACTAAGCCACAACTGACCTCAATTATTACCAGACTATACTAGATTCTGGTTAACTGGAACAGACACTTATTTGATCGGTTTCATCAGAGCGACAGTTTCCGGCTCTTGCAGGAAAGGTCCTGACCGATCTAGAATCAACGCGAAACTTTAAAGGGTTAAAAGTGAATACTGTCGTAGCAATCAACAATGAGCTTCAATGCTACAGTACCAGAAAAAAAAAACTCTCTGTGGTGTTCTACTCTCTGTGGTGTTCTACTCTCTGTGGTGTTCTACTCTCTGTGGTGTTCTACTCTCTGTGGTGTTCTACTCTCTGTGGTGTTCTACTCTCTATATTGGTCAAACTCTTTACAGTGGTCAAACTCTCTATAGTGGTCAACTCTCTATAGTGTCTAACTCTCTGTACTGTCAAACTGTGTTGAGTTCAACTCTCTGTAGTGTTCAAATATGTGCTGGCTAACATTCTAACTCTAACTAGATTTAGTAAACTCTAACATTTTAACTCTAACTAGATGTACTAAACTCTAACATTCTAACTCTGTTCTTAACCCTAACTCTGTGTAGAGTTAATCTCTGTGTTCACTAGACAGTGTGTGTTCTTTATTTATAGCCGCACAAACACATGACCGAAATAAAATGGTTGAATGCTATCATGTGTGTTTCAAACAATTAAGGTCATATTGACATGTTCTTGTTATGCATAGCATAATCCGACTAGTTTGCCGGTGAATATAGCCAAAATGTACAAGATCCAATGAATACTGATTAACCTGAGTTTAACTATACTTTACATTTGTTGAACGTCCTCTGTATGTGTCAAGTTAAAAATGAAGAATGTGTTCCTGTATTCCAGCCAAAAACAATACCACAACAAACAGCCATGAAGAACCAACAAAGCCTTGTTAATCCCACCCACACGTACACATATGCAAAGCTTCACCCGTGTCTCTGCACGTGCCGCTAATTGAATTCGTATTACAAAAGCCGAGATTGATAAAGAGAACAGAGCATGAAGCGACCACAATTAAATTACCAATGAAGCGAGTGAGAACCGCAACAGCCACAATAAACGTGAGCAAACCTGTCGGGCTCGTAAAGCAGGAAGCGTAGGCAGGAAGTGAGGTGGTTTCTACTCCCTTAGAGGTCTATTAAGAAGACGAAATTAAGGAGTAGGATGTAATTAAACCCTCAGCCAGGAGAGATTACAGCCCGAGGTCAGCAGGTCCAGCAGCGGATCACTCAGAGCACTTCACATCACTGACCACATCACTGACTCCTCAGGCAACTCCACCATTCTGGATTTAAAGCTCAACCTGAATGGGTCGAGATTTCTGAAATCAACAATAATAGAAATCCATCCATCCATTTTCTAAACTTGTTTATAATTTCAGGGTCATGGGGAGCAAGAGCCAATCTCTGCAATTCTGGGCCGGAATGCGAGAGACACACCCTGAATTTGTGGCCAACCAATCACAGAGCAGGACACCAAGGCACAACATTTACATTCTCACTCACACATGACACGTGCTTTTCTAGAAACAAAAGTTTCTAAATTGTGTAAAGTACCTGAGTAAATGGCCTTTTTAAGTGTTACAAATATAAGCAACCTGACTTGACTACACTTTTGATTGAGTATCCTTACTCCACTACATTTGAAAAAACATATATTGTTAGATTTTACGTTAGGAGTAAAATCTCATAAATTAGGAGTTTTTTTTGTTTTTCACATTTCTGGGTGTTTGACACTAAATTCAGTACGAGTAAAATACCTAAGTTCTTTTAAAATAGGATACTTTACGACTTTTACTAAGTCATCTTGGAATTGGTGACTAGTAACGAAGTAATTTTTACAGCAAGGCATCTGTACTTTTACTCAATATTGTATTTCAAGTACTTTTTACATCTCTTTTAAATAGTTTGAGTAAAGAAACACTGAACAATGTTTTACTTCTGTAAGATGCAAAACAATGAAGGAAAGAAGAATTTGACCATTTACTTTTGCTTTCAGAAAAGAGATGTTCACCAGCTTCACAATTCAAACTCCAGAGCAGAATGGAATCCCATTAACACATTTACCATGCACAAATGTACATTTACGATAAGGAATCAATTGGTTTCATCACTAAACATTTCCCAGGAAACATCCATGCAATTCCAACGGAGCATAAAGCAGAAAATCACAAAACGAAAGCTGAGTCAAGCTGGGAACGCACAGGATTTCTGACATGTTTCTACCACACATCAGCGTTGTGGGCTGAAACTAATGCAGAACAATTACTTGCAGTAAAATGAGAGACAATGACATCAGCTCGTCTTCGTTCCTCTGGATGTCTCTTCACATCACCATCTAATTCTCTAGCAGGAAACGTGGATGGAGAAAGGTTTCTCCGCCGTCAGTGTATGTGGTTCTCCATTAACTCGGATAAATGTATCCAGGTAATCAGACTATTTTGTGATGTGAATCCCCTGCCGTTCGCCTGCCTGAATAAAGCTGAAAAGAAAAACAAGTGCAGGACAAAAGCGGCCTTGGCACCGGGACCCGGGCCCTCGCTGGGTGTGTGATGTCACTGGTCTTCTGCAGCACCTGCAGCTGCTCTGTATGCAGAGTGAGTCGCCCTCTATCCAGAGTAAACAGCTGGTGGCCGGGAGCAATATTTCACATTTACTCCCACCTAATTCTATCAATTTAAAGCAGTTAGGATAGAAAAGTGTGCGATTTGCTTCATGAATTCAGAAGAGCTACAAAGTTCGAATCCACTGGCAATTGGGGGGAAGGAATGAGAACGAGAGTGAAACTGAGAGAAATTGAGAAATAAAAGAAGAGAGAGAAAGAGAGATAGAGAGAAACAGAGAAAGAGGAGAGATATTAAAGTCAAGTGTTTTTTAAAGGAACCCTTCATTTCCTCATTGTGTCAAATTAATTTGTTTTATTTAATGAAACTTAACAATAAACGGAGAGCAAAATCTCTCCCAAATGGATTCCTCACAATCCCCTTTAAAAGGCCGCCAGCCATATAGTAGTAAGGCCAACTAAAACTCCAAACAAACTTAAAAAGGCCCAATAACATTTTTTTAATTTGCATCAGAAAATTCAATGCAGAGATCCTTACATGGCGTTTTAACCCTCCATTTCTTCATTTCTTGGTCATATGGATAGAAGCATTTCTGAGCCGACGCTTAGGAGACACAATGGATCACACCAACAACAGAACACACGGATCGAACCGTTAAAACCAGATCACCCACAAGCAAACCCACAGGAACAAAGTGTGAACGAGAAAAAACCCAAACCGGGTCTTGAGGGAAAACAGCATTTGATGTAAACGTTCATGTGCACATTATTTGGAGTTAACAAAAAGCATTTATCATAAATTATCCAATCCATATTTTTTTTTATTTTGAAACAGATAATGAACAACTACCATAATAACCTACCATAACAACTTATTTTATATAGTTAAACATCTAAATATTAAGAAGGAATATCAACTGCATTGTTGTTTTAGTGATATGGAGATTCCGAGAGCTTTGCGTATTTGTCATGAGTCACTTTCTCCGAGAGAACTGAAGAGCTCCTGACTAAAGAAACGTGTCACACGGAGCGGACAGTGTGTGTGTGTGTGTGTGTGTACACAGGGCAGACTTTACAACGTGAAGAGCACTCAAGCAGGTCCTTCTCATTCCCTCCCTTCGCCAGACCTGCTGGATTACCACGCAAGTCCTTGTGCTATTTTGTGTGTGTGTGTGTGTGTGTGTGTGTGTGTGTGTGTGTGTGTCTGTGTCTGTGTTATAGAGAGCCTAAATCTTGCATCACACCAGTCACCTGTCACTACACATCAATGCAGCTTGGTAAATTTCCATTTCTGCCATCATCTCGTTCATTATCATGAGTGTGCTTGTTCAACAACCGAAATCCGCAAAACGAAAAAAAAAAAAAA